>LR738710.1:585621112-585693736 GCA_902687465.1 Secale cereale
TGTGTGTGTGTGTTACAAGGGGTGCGAACCCTTGTACTGGAGGAGGGGGTGGCTTATATAGAGTGTGCCAGGACCCCATCTGCCCCACTTACAGAGGGTTCAATGTACATAAAGGCGGGACATTACTGATAACGCATGTAATAAAGGATAATAAAGGCTATCATTACTGCGGAGTGAATGCCCGACAGTTGCTGGCCTTATGAGACGTTTGACATTCAGGAGTCGAGTGGCTTCATCCTTCCGAGTGAAGTTGAGTTATCCGAGTGAAGTAAGTTGTCGAGTGAATTGCTCTCTTGGGCCATATCAGTTGGCAGCTTCTGTCATCTCTCGAATGTCTTTGAGCTTCTAGGGCAGTTGTAATGCCCAGGATGCGACTATGTCTCCTACGTGTCGAGGCATGACTTAAAGACATAAGCGCATTCTGGAATGATCTCCAGTATGGTATCTTTGCACATCTCATGTAAAATTCAGGGATGAAATAGAAAAGATAGCTGGCTTACACTCGTCACGTCACACAATGAATACAAAAGCATACATCATCCAAGAACACATGGTCCGACTACGGACGAAAACCCAAACGAGAAAGATACCATAAACACAAGGCCTGATCGCCCCTAGTAGGAACCACTACTGATCGTCGAAAACGTCACATACATACGGCCACCCACTTCATCGAGCTCCCAATGAAGTTCTGAACCATCTCCTACATTGATCTCAGCGGTACACTCGCCACGTCACACAATGAATACAAAAGCATACATCATCCAAGAACACAGGGTCCGACTACGGACGAAAACCCAAACGAGAAAGATACCATAAACACAAGGCCTGATCGCCCCTAGTAGGAACCACTACTGATCGTCGAAAACGTCACATACATACGGCCACCCACTTCATCGAGCTCCCAATGAAGTTCTGAACCATCTCCTGCATTGATCTCAGCGGTACCTGCATCTGGTGTTGTGTAGAATCTGTGAGCCACGGAGGACTCAGCAATCCCGTTCCCGGGTAGCAATACTATCAAAGCCTTAGGTGTGGAAAAGGCTTAAACAAGGTTGCAGCAACACTAGCACTAGCTTACGTGTATAGAGCGAGAAGAGAAAGTGCCAACGATCGTCAAAGTGATCACGAAGTGATCCTAACTACTCACGTCAAACATAACCCCACCGTGTTCACTTCCCGAACCCCTTCGGAAAGAGACCACCACGGTTACTCACGCAGGTAGTGAAGGAAATATGCCCTAGAGGCAATAATAAAGTTGTTATTTATATTTCCTTATATCATGATAAATGTTTATTATTCATGCTAGAATTGTATTAACCGGAAACTTAGTACATGTGTGAATACATAGACAAAACAGAGTGTCCCTAGTATGCCTCTACTAGACTAGCTCATTGATCAAAGATTGTTATGTTTCCTAACCATAGACATGAGTTGTCATTTGATCAACGGGATCACATCATTAGGAGAATGATGTGATGGACAAGACCCATCCGTTAGCTTAGCACTATGATCGTTTAGTTTTACTGCTATTGCTTTCTTCATGACTTATACATGTTCCTATGACTATGAGATTATGCAACTCCCGAATACCGTAGGAACACCTTGTGTGCTATCAAACGTCACAACGTAACTGGGTGATCGTAAAGATGCTCTACAGGTGTCTCCGAAAGTGTTCGTGGTGTTGGCATAGATCAAGACTAGGATTTGTCACTCCGAGTGTCGGAGAGGTATCTCTGGGCCCTCTCGGTAATGCACATCATAATAAGCCTTGCAAGCAAAAGACTAATGAGTTAGTCACGAGATGATGTATTACAGAACGAGTAAAGAGACTTGCCGGTAATGAGATTGAACTAGGTATAGAGATACCGACGATCGAATCTCGGGCAAGTAACATACCAATGACAAAAGGAACAACGTATGTTGTTATGCGGTTTGACCGATAAAGATCTTCGTAGAATATGTAGGAGCCAATATGAGCATCCAGGTTCCGCTATTGGCTATTGACCGGAGATGAGTCTCGGTCATGTCTACATAGTTCTCGAACCCGTAGGGTCCGCACGCTTAACGTTTGATGACGATCGGTATTATCAGTTTATGAGTTTTGATGTACCGAAGGAGTTCGGAGTCCCAGATGAGACCGGGGACATGACGAGGAGTCTCGAAATGGTCGAGACGTAAAGATCTATATATTGGACGACTATATTCGGACATCGGAAAGGTTCCGAGTGATTCGGGTATTTTTCGGAGTATATGGGCCTTATTGGGCCATACGGGAATAGAGGAGAAAGGCCAAAAGGAAGGAGACGCGCGCCCCCCCTCTGGTCCGAATTGGACAAGGGGTGCAGCCCCCTTTTCCTTCTCCCTCTCCACCTCTTTCCTTCTCTCCTACTCCGAAAAGGAAAGGGGAATCCTAATAGGACTTGGGAGTCCTAGTAGGACTCCCCACACTTGGCGCGCCCCCTCTAGGGCCGGCCTCTCCCTTGCTCCTTTATATACGGGGGCAGGGGGCACCCTAGAACACACAAGTTGATCAGTTGATCTCTCTCAACCGTGGACGGTGCCCCCTCCACAGAAACACACCTCGATTATACCGTTGTAGTGCTTAGGCGAAGCCCTGCGCCGGTAACTTCATCATATCCGGCACCACGCCGTCGTGCTGACGAAACTCTCTCATGAAGCTCAACTGGATCAAGAGCTCGTGGGACGTCATCAAGATGAACGTGTGCTGAACGCGGAGGTGTCGTACGTTCGGTACTTGATCGGTTGGATCGCGAAGAAGTTCGACTACATCAACCGCGTCACTAGACGCTTCCGCTCCCGGTCTACGAGGGTACGTAGACACACTCTCCCCCTCGTTGCTATGCATCTAGTAGATAGATCTTGCGTGATCGTAGGAAAATTTTGAAAATACTACGTTCCCCAACAGTGGCATCATGAGCCAGGTCTATGCGTAGATGATATGCACGAGTAGAACACAATGAGTTGTGGGCGATACTAGTCATACTGCTTACCAGCATGTCATACTTTGCTTCGGCGATATTGTGAGATGAAGCGGCCCGGACCGACATTACGCGTACGCTTACGCGAGACTGGTTTCACTGTTATGAGCACTCGTTGCTTAAAGCTGACTGGCGGGTGTCTGTCTCTCTCACTTTAGCTGAATCAAGTGTGGCTACGCCCGGTCCTTGTGAAGGTTAAAACAGCACATACTTGACGAAACATCGTTGTGGTTTTTGTATGCGTAGGTAAGAACGGTTCTTGCTAAGCCCGTAGCAGCCACGTAAAACTTGCAACAACAAAGTAGAGGACGTCTAACTTGTTTTTGCAGGGCATGTTGTGATGTGATATGGTCAAGACATGATGAGATATACAGTTTTCTATGAGATAATCATGTTTTGTAAAGTTATCGGCAACTGGCAGGAGCCATATGGTTGTCGCTTTATTGTATGAAATGCAATCGCCATGTAATTGCTTTACTTCATCACTAAGTGGTAGCAATAGTCGTAGAAGCAATAGTTGGCGAGACGACAACGATGCTGCGATGAAGATCAAGGTGTCGCGCCGGTGACGAAGGTGATCATGACGGTGCTTTGGAGATGGAGATCAAAAGCACAAGATGATGATGGCCATATCATGTCACATATTTTGATTGCATGTGATGTTTATCTTATTATGCTTCTTATTTTGCTTAGAACAACGGTAGCATTATAAGATGATCCCTTACTAAATTTCAAGGTATAAGTGTTCTCCCTGAGTATGCACCGTTGCGAAAGTTCTTCGTGCTGAGACACCACGTGATGATCGGGTGTGATAGGCTCTACGTTCAAATACAACGGGTGTAAGCCAGTTTTGCACACGCAGAATACTCGGGTTAAACTTGACGAGCCTAACATATGCAGATATGGCCTCGGAACACTGGAAACCGAAAGGTTGAGCGTGAATCATATAGTAGATATGATCAACATCAGATGTTCACCATTGAAACTACTCCATCTCACGTGATGATCGGACATGGTTTAGTTGATTTGGATCACGTGATCATTTAGATGACCGGAGGGATGTCTATCTAAGTGGGAGTTCTTAAGTAATATGATTAAATTGAACTTTAATTTATCATGAACTTAGTCCTGGTAATATTAGCATATCTATGTTGTAGATCAATAGCTCGCGGCGGGTATCGTTATTTTCTGACCTTCACTGATGATTTGAGCAGATATGGGTATATCTACTTAATGAAGCACAAGTCTGAAACATTTGAAAAGTTCAAAGAATTTCAGAGTGAAGTGGAGAATCATCGTAACAAGAAAATAAGAGTTTCTACGATATGATCGTAGAGGTAAAATATTTGAGTTAGCGAGTTTGGCCTTCTGTAAAAACAATGTGAAATAGTTTCACTACTCACGCCACCTGGAACACCACAGTGTAATGGTGTGTCCGAACGTCATAACCATACTTTATTAGATATGGTGCGATCGATGATGTCTCTTACCGATCTACCACTATCGCTTTTGGGGTTATGCATTAGAGACAGCTACATTCACATTAAATAGGGCACCATCTAAATCCGTGGAGATGACACCGTATGAACTGTGGTTTGACGAGAAACCTAAGCTGTCATTTCTTTAAGTTTGGGACTGCGATGCTTATGTGAAAAAGTTTCAACATGATAAGCTCGAACCCAAATCGGAGAAGTAAATCTTCATAGGATACCCAACAGAAACTATTGGGTACACCTTCTATCACAGATCCGAAGGCAAGGTCTTTGTTGCTAAGAGTGGATCCTTTCTAGAGAAGGAGTTTCTCTCGAAAGAAGTGAGTGGGAGGAAAGTAGAACTTGATGAGGTAATTGTACCTTCTCCCGAATTGGAAAGTGGAACATCACAGAAACTAGTTCCAGTGATTCCTACACCAATTAGTGAGGAAGCTAATGATGATGATCATGAAACTTCAGATCAAGTTTCTGCTGAACTTCGTAGATCAACCAGAGTTCGTTCTGCATCAGAGTGGTACGGCAACCCGGTTCTGGAAGTCATGTTACTGGACCATGATGAACCTACGAACTATGAGGAAGCGATGATGAGCCCAGATTCCGCAAAATGGCTTGAGGCCATGAAATCTGAGATGGGATCCATGTATGAGAACAAAGTGTGGACTTTGGTTGACTTGCCCGATGATCGGCAAGCCATCGAAAATAAATGGATCTTCAAGAGGAAGACTGACGCTGACGGTAATGTTACTGTTTACAAAGCTCGACTTGTTGCGAAAGTTTTTCAACAAGTTCAAGGAGTTGACTATGATGAGACTTTCTCACCCGTAGCGATGCTTAAGTCTGTCCGAATCATGTTAGCAATTGCCGCATTTTATGAAGTCTGGCAAATGGATAACAAAACTGCATTCTTTAATGGATTTATTAAAGAAGACTTGTATATGATGCAACCAGAAGGTTTTGTCAATCCTAAAGGTGCTAACAAAATGTGCAAGCTCCAGCGATCCATCTATGGACTGGTGCAAGCATCTCGGAGTTGGAATATACGCTTTGATAAGTTGATCAAAGCATATAGATTTATACAGACTTGCGGTGAAGCCTGTATTTACAAGAAGTGAGTGGGAGCACTACAACCTTTCTGATAAGTATATGTGAATGACATATTGTTGATCGGAAATGATGTAGAATTTTCTGAAAAGCATAAAGGAGTGTTTGAAAGGAGTTTTTCAAAGAAAGACCTTGGTAAAGCTGCTTACATATTGGGCATCAAGATCTATAGAGATAGATCAAGACGCTTGATAAGACTTTCGATGAGTACATACCTTGATAAGATTTTGAAGTAGTTCAAAATGGATCAGTCAAAGAAGGAGTTCTTGCCTGACTTGTAAGGTGTGAAGTTGAGTAAGACTCAGAGCCAGACCACGGCAGAAAAATATAGAGAGAATGAAAGTCATTCTCTATGCCTCAGCCATAGGTTCTATAAAGTATGCCATGCTGTGTACCAAACATGTTGTGTACCTTGCCATGAGTTTGTCAAGGGGGTACAATAGTGATCCAGGAGTAGATCACTGTACAACGGTCAAAATTATCCTTAGTAACTGGATGACTAAGGAAATGTTTCTCGATTATGGAGGTGATAAAGAGTTCGTCGTAAAGGGTTACGCCGATGCAAGCTTTGACACTAAGTCCAGATAACTCTAAGTATCAATCTGGATGCGTATTGAAAGTGGGAGCAATTAGCTAGAGTAGCTCTATGCAGAGCATTGTAGACATAAAAATTTGCGAAATACATACGGATCTGAATGTGACAGACCCGTTGACTAAACTTCTCTCACAAGCAAAACATGATCACACCTTATTACTCTTGGGTATTAATCACATAGCGATGTGAACTAGATTATTGACTCTAGTAAACCCTTTGGGTGTTGGTCACATGGCGATGTGAACTATGGGTGTTATTCACATAACGATGTGAACTATCGATATTAAATCACATGGCGATGTGAGCTAGATTATTGACTCTAGTGCAAGTGGGAGACTGAAGGAAATATGCCCTAGAGGCAATAATAAAGTTGTTATTTATATTTCCTTATATCATGATAAATGTTTATTATTCATGCTAGAATTGTATTAACCGGAAACTTAGTACATGTGTGAATACATAGACAAAACAGAGTGTCCCTAGTATGCCTCTACTAGACTAGCTCATTGATCAAAGATGGTTATGTTTCCTAACCATAGACATGAGTTGTCATTTGATCAACGGGATCACATCATTAGGAGAATGATGTGATGGACAAGACCCATCCGTTAGCTTAGCACTATGATCGTTTAGTTTTACTGCTATTGCTTTCTTCATGACTTATACATGTTCCTATGACTATGAGATTATGCAACTCCCGAATATCGTAGGAACACCTTGTGTGCTATCAAACGTCACAACGTAACTGGGTGATCATAAAGATGCTCTACAGGTGTCTCCAAAAGTGTTCGTGGTGTTGGCATATATCAAGACTAGGATTTGTCACTCCGAGTGTCGGAGAGGTATCTCTGGGCCCTCTCGGTAATGCACATCATAATAAGCCTTGCAAGCAAAAGACTAATGAATTAGTCACGAGATGATGTATTACGGAACGAGTAAAGAGACTTGCCGGTAACGAGATTGAACTAGGTATAGAGATACCGACGATCGAATCTCGGGCAAGTAACATACCAATGACAAAAGGAACAACGTATGTTGTTATGTGGTTTGACCGATAAAGATCTTCGTAGAATATGTAGGAGCCAATATGAGCATCCAGGTTCCGCTATTGGCTATTGACCGGAGATGAGTCTCGGTCATGTCTACATAGTTCTCGAACCCGTAGGGTCCGCACGCTTAACGTTTGATGATGATCGGTATTATGAGTTTATGAGTTTTGATGTACCGAAGGAGTTCGGAGTCCCGGATGAGACCGGGGACATGACGAGGAGTCTCGAAATGGTCGAGACGTAAAGATCGATATATTGGACGACTATATTCGGACATCAGAAAGGTTCCGAGTGATTCGGATATTTTTCGGAGTATATGGGCCTTATTGGGCCATACGGGAATAGAGGAGAAAGGCCAAAAGGAAGGAGACGCGCGCCCCCCCTCTGGTCCGAATTGGACAAGGGGTGCAGCCCCCTTTTCCTTCTCTCTCTCCACCTCTTTCCTTCTCTCCTACTCCGGAAAGGAAAGGGGAATCCTACTAGGACTTGGGAGTCCTAGTAGGACTCCCCACACTTGGCGCGCCCCCTCTAGGGCCGACCTCTCCCTTGCTCCTTTATATACGGGGGCAGGGGGTCACCCTAGAACACACAAGTTGATCAGTTGATCTCTCCCAACCGTGGGCGGTGCCCCCCTCCACAGAAACACACCTCGATTATACCGTTGCAGTGCTTAGGCGAAGCCCTGCGCTGGTAACTTCATCATATCTGTCACCACGCCATCGTGCTGACGAAACTCTCTCATG
Source organism: Secale cereale (assembly GCA_902687465.1). Taxonomy (NCBI): domain Eukaryota; kingdom Viridiplantae; phylum Streptophyta; class Magnoliopsida; order Poales; family Poaceae; genus Secale; species Secale cereale. Next base: position 585,629,096 of record LR738710.1, read on the forward strand.
AAGCTCAATTGGATCAAGAGCTCGTGGGACGTCATCAAGCTGAACGTGTGCTGAACGCGGAGGTGCCGTACGTTCGGTACTTGATCGGTTGGATCGCGAAGAAGTTCGACTATATCAACCGCGTCACTAGACGCTTCCGCTCCCAGTCTACGAGGGTACGTAGACACACTCTCCCCCTCGTTGCTATGCATCTAGTAGATAGATCTTGCGTGATCGTAGGAAAATTTTGAAAATACTACGTTCCCCAACAGGTAGTGTATTATGAACATGGTGTCAAGTTATCTACAACATGATATTAACAAATTCCCATCTGCCACATAACCACGGGCACGGCTTTCGAAAGTTCATAACCCTGCAGGGGTGTCCCAACTTAGCCCATCACAAGCTCACGATCTGCGGAGTCGCAACTCCAAAGTGGGAAGACCCGAGTATCCTCGGAATCCCGTGCTCAAGATATTTCGACAAAGGTAAAACTAATCTAGCAAGACCTGCCGGCGTGCCGACACCCTGATAGTAGCCGCGCGTATCTCGTCTCACGCCACGACCGGATGGGCGATGCTATAGGTAAAACCAACCCTTGGGTTTCCCCAAGGTGGCCCCGCAGGACCCCCGGTTTGGACCAACACTCCTGAGGAGCACTGCCCCGGGTTGTTGATTAATAAATCCTCGGGTTAATTACTCCCTCGGCAAGTTTTAGTTGTTAGGCAAATGTAGAACCAAAGTTGGGCCTTGCTGGAAAAGCTTTAGCACTGAGCGAGTTATCAAGGGGGGCCCATAAACCCCAACCATGTTAGGGACGCAAAATCAAGGAACATAACACCGGTTTATCGGTTCCTAAGGTGGCATGAGTGGAACAAAACACCGAGCAAAAGGCCAGGCCTTCCACCCATTGCCAAGTATATAGGTGTGTTAATATATTTAAGAGATATTGTGATATTCCAACAACAAGTTCCAACATGGAGCAATCTTCATCTTCACCTGCAACTAACAATGCTATAAGAGGGCTGAGCAAGTGGGTAACATAGCCAAACACCAGTTTGCTGGGAAGGTGTCAAAGGTTAGAGGTTTCATGGCAACAATAGGAAGGCTGACAAACAGACATAGGCATCGAGGCAATATCTAAAGAGCGAGACATCTAGCATAGGCAAATATAGTAGTGATATCTGGGTAAGGTCATCTTGCCTGAGATTCCGCAAGGAAGAAGAACGAGTCCATGAAGTAGTCGAACAAAACCTCACAACTCCGTAACGAAACCGAAGCCAATGAGAGAAGCATACCGGAAAGAAGCAAACAATACGGTAAACACACCAGCATAAACATGTCTTATGATGCACAAATAAGTATGATGCATGTCCGGTTTAAATATGCATGGCATGGCAAAGTGCACAAACAAAACTACCAGTTAAGTGGAGCTCAATATGCAACGAGTTGCATATTGACAAACACCACATTATATTTATTTAGTTGACTCTCATTTATTAACAATACAAGATTAAATGTTTTTATTAAACATGGCAAGAGGTGAAGCATGAGCAAAACTACACTATCTAGTCATTTTAAATGAGGCCGGAAATAACAACAACAAATCCGGAAACTCCCCATGTGCATATTTAGCAATTCTTAAAGCAAAGAACAAATTCAAGCATTTAAAGGTTGTTATCATGATGCGGATGACAAATGCAATCTTTTTAGTAAAAGTTGACAATTAACAAGATATGTAGCATTTGGTCGCCACGACGGAAAGGAAAGGGGTGTCATGGCGGCGAGAATGGAAACGGTGCCACGGCAACGTTCCGATGATCCGACAACTCGTCGAGATGCCGGTGCAAAAGAAGGGCGCGCGAGAACATGTCAAGCAAGAAGATAGGTGGGGTGATCCCGTTACCGGGTTCCCACGGGTTGACGACAAGGCAAACGAGGGGCACTCGGACTCGAGGCAAACAAGCGAGTGCATCTCATACAACACAAGCATTCATTCGTTCACGGGCATCGTTTCGGCGGTATACCTTCGAAGCATGCGTTTCGGGGTGGTTCGAGTTGTCGAGGGAAGTAGCCGTTCACGTTCGTAGTCGTACACGGGTCGTCGAGGAACTTGACGTTTCGAAGGGGTACTTGGCGAACAACGGTCATCGTGGTACTTGGAGTATCTTCATGTGGTCGAACTAGGCGATTTCGTAGATGGTAGAAGAGGTACTCGATAGTGTCGCCGTGTAGTCGTTCTCGGCGTTCTTGGGGCATCGTTCTCGGTGGTCAAACATGTAGTCATACATGGATGTCGTGGTACTCGATGTCGACGGTAGTTTTCGGACTTGGGTCTCCATGTGCACGTCTTGACGGGTCCGAGGGCTCTAGGCGTCATGGTACTTGGTTTCTTGGCGAATCCAGGACGGTCTTGTGACTTGCCGGTCTTGGATCTTGTGACGAAAGTGGTGCAAGGAACTTGCGTTCCGGTCATGTAGTCGTTCGGGCGATGGAGTCAAACTTGGCGTATTCGGTGCACACACAAAAACAACCACACTCAGGCTTCACGGAGGCATCGGTTCCAGCTGCTCCTGCTCGAGAGGAGGCACTGCAAGAACGACTGGAGGTTGCCCGCAGCAAGACGAAGTGGTCGGCGTCGTCCTTGGCGCTGAGCAGGGAGGCGGAGCTCCTGGAGGGCTGGAGGTGACAGGGACGGCGGGCGCGCATCGCAACAGCGGAGGCCAGCCATCCATGGCGCGCATAGGAGGAGCAGGGGATGGCGGGGCGAGGAGATACGAGAGGCGGCGCTCGGGTCAACGACATCAGGTAGGGCCGCAGCGGCGAGGCGAGTTTGGCGAGGCCGAGGCGGGGCCCTTAGACTCCAGCAGTGGCGAGGCTCGGCGTCGGGACGGCGGGGACAGGGAGGAGCAGGTGCCGCGGAGGGAGACGGCGGTAGTGGCTCACCGGCCGACGGGGCGCCATGGCCGGAGGTGGAGAGCGGCCGGAGAGGTGACGCTTGGTGGAGGAAGAGGGCGCAGGGGAGGCCGGTGCTCAGCAGGGGTGTCGGGCGCGGAGGCACCGGCGGTGCTCAGGACAAGAGAGGTCGCGGGCGAGGTGGCCGGTGGCGTTGACGAGCACATTGGGCGACGGGAGCGAGGGAGATGGAATCGGGAGGATGTGGGGTTCCAGCGAGCGAGAGGAGAGATGGCGGCGGGCAGAGGGAGAGATCGAGAGGAGGGAGGTCGGGGCCTAGGTCGAAAAGGTTTGGTGCGGCTGGCCTTGGGCCTAGGGAGGCCGCGGCTGCAGATGGGCGTGAACAGCTGGTTGCTGGGAGGCCAGACCAGCTGGTATATTTCTCTCTCCCTTACTTTTTCTTTTAGCAGAAAAAAATAGAGATAGTTCAAAAAATAATTAAGAAAAGAGGCCATGAACAAGAATAAAATGATGGAACATTTTTGTAAGGCTTTATGGAATATTACCAACCAAACAGAAGTGGTTCCAACAAAATAGGGGAAGTTAAAACCAAAATTATTTAACTTGCATCAAAGGAGTTTGAATGGAGTCTAGACTTTAGGAGTGACCAAAATGTGGAGGATTAAGGTGGAGCTCAAAAAAAATAAAGAATTGATGGCAAAGTTCAAGGCAAGGAATTGAGATAGAAAATGCATGGAACTTAAATTGTAAGTGTGTTTTGGTGATTCCAAAGCAATGGAATATTTTATAATAGCTCCCTACTATCGGGAGGATTTTTTATAAAGAGAAGTCACCCTTCCCTTGATTTAAATGGATCGAAGATCCACACAATTTATTTAGTTGAGTTGCAGAAATTAAAGACATGATGGCATGATGACATGATGCAATGCAAAAATAAATAGAGCAAGCAAAAGAAACACACGGTGAAAAACCCGGAACAGCTGGAAGTCTTCTGGAGCATCGGTCTTGGGGCGTCACAACTCTCCCACACTAACAGAGGATCTCGACCCGAGATCCTGGAGATGGCACCGGATAGAAACGGAAAAGAAGAGGTAAAACAAAGTTGCTTCTTTGACAAACGAGTGAAACCACGAACTTGAGAGGTTGACCAAATTGAAAGAAGAATACAACAGAGATGAACGAAGATGAAAACACTCCGTTAGAAAAGAGGAACATGGAACATTACGTGAATGAAGAGCTTAGGTGACAAGATAGGCAATGAAACCACTCTGGTTAAAACAAGGTAGAGAAGGAATAAGAACGAAAGAATTTGGACAACACTCCGACTGTAAATGGAAGGAATTGAACATGAACTTGAGATGATGGGCTGATAGTTGATGAAATCAACAGCACTGTCAGGCCCAATATGCAATTCTATCCCGATCACGTGACACTTACGTGATTGGGGCACAACCGCATTTCGGGCGCTTAGCAAGATGGATATCATTACATCGTACCATTACATACATACATGGGGATACAACAATACATATAAGTCACATGAATACAACAACACAATACAAGGCATCCGACTACGGATGCAAACATGAAAGCACAAAGACATCCATCTGCTATCCCAGGCTGCCGACCCGGAACCTAACCCAAGATTGAAGAAGAAGAAGAAGAAGAAGAAGAAGAAGAAGAAGAAGAAGAAGAAAGAACTCCAACACAACGATCATCGCTCTCACGTCAAGACATCTGAAACCTGCACCTGCAACTGTTGTTGTAGTATCTGTGAGCCACGAGGACTCGGCAGTCCCATAACCATGGGTAACAAAACTATCAAAGCTTAATAGGTAGGAAAAGGTTAACTGGTGAGGTTGCAGCAGCGGCTAAGCAATATATATGGTGGCTAACTTACGAGTACAAGAATAAGATGAGCATCTACGCAAACCGTCGCAACTAGTAGTGATCGCTAAAGATCCTGAACTACTTATGAGTCAAACATAACCCCACCGTGTTCTCTTCTCAAAGTGAAAAGAGACAGTCACGGTTACTCACACAGTTGTGTGTTTTACTTCGGATCCTCTGACAAGTTTTCTACAACCGGACATTAACAAATTCCAATCCGCCACATAATCACGGGCACGGCTTTCGAAAGATCGTAACCCTGCAGGGGTGTCCCAACTTAGCCCATCACAAGCTCTCACGATCAGCTGAAGTAATAATAATTATTACCCCTTATCTTAGGGAAATCCGATCAGGCTCGGCATCCCGATGCACAAGACATTTCGACAATGGTAAAACAAGTCCAGCAAGACCTGCCGGCGTGCCGATGCCCTGATAGTAGCCGCGCGTATCTTGTCTCAGACCACGACCGGATGGGACAGCCTACGGGAGCCAATCCTCTAGTTTCCCCGTGGTGACCCCGCAGTCGGCCCGTTTGGGACCAACACCATCAGCACTGGCCCCCCTGCTATGTAGAAAGAATACTCGGGGATGCGACCCCCTATGCAATTTAATTGATTAATTAAGTTGTTATTATGAGGCAAATCAAAACCAATGTTGGGCCTTGCTGGAGGAGTTTTATTCAAAGACGAACTGTCAAGGGGTCCCCATATACACAACCGTGTAAGGAACGCAAAATCAAGGAACATAATGCCGGTTTATCGGCTCCTAAGGCGGCATGAGTGGAACAAAACACCGAGCAAAAGGCCAAGCCTTCCACCCATGCCCAGTATATAGGTGTGTTAATATAATAATAGATATTGTGATATTCCAACAACAAGTTCCAACATGGAACGATCTTCATCTTCACCTGCAACTAACAACGCTATAAGAGGGGCTGAGCAAGCGGGTAACATAGCCAAACAATGGTTTGCTAGGAAGGTGTCAAAGGTTAGAGGTTTCATGGCAACAAGGAGAGGGGCTGACAATAAAGATGGGTAGCGCGACATGTAACGATAGCATCGAGACAACTAAGCATGGCAATGGTAGTAAAGGTATCCAAGGGTATGATCATCTTGCCTGAGATCCCGCAAGGAAGAAGAACGGATCCATGAAGAAGATGAAGAAGAAGCCTTGAAGACGAACCACGAGTAGACGAACGAATCCTCACGATCGCAACGGAACAAGCACTAACGAGAAGAAGCAAGCAATACGGTAAACACACAACACAAGAACATGACAATATGCTCAACCAAGTATGATGCAAGACAAGTCTATATATGATGCACTACATGGCAAGGTAGGAAGCACACAAGAACAACACAAGCCAACAAGTTTAAATGAGGCCGGAATCAACACATAACAAATCTGGTAAGTCCTCATATGCATAATTTGAAATTAGTCCAGATCTGAACAAAACTTAAGTTAGAGTTGTTAAACAGCAAGTTAACATGCACCATGATGATCTACACGAAATTCTAGTCAAGTTTCATATAAAGTTTGTTTAATTCGGAGCTATGGCCTAGAAGATATGAGCAAAACAAGACAAGCATGGCAACGGTGCAAGATGCACCCAAACATCAAGCAAACACACTCCAAACATTTAAACAACATGATATTATGATTCTACATGCAAAATCATACGAGTTTCATATAGGACACACTCAAAACGGAGCAACGGGCTAAAAGATACACATGAAACAAGATATAACAACAAGCTGAAGTTAATAGCCACATAGCAACTTTGGAGCAAGGTAAATATAAGCTACATCACCCAAACATGATAACAAGAAGCATGGATGTGAATTAGACATGTTACTTAACAAGCATGAACTTAGAACACACCCAAAAGCTTGCTGGAACAAATTTAAACAAGCACGGGAAGTTGCAATAAAATTATCCAGACTTAGCCAAAATCTGGGAAGACAAAAACATCATCACGATGCTGCCTTCGGAGGCACAAAACAACATCCATATCAACTCCAACAAGTATATAAAGAGCATTGACATGTAGTAGACATATCCTACAGCAAACAACTCCATTGGAGCATCTCCATAGGAGGCATGGATCAATAGCAACAAGCTACACCAAATTGAACATGCTGTTAAAAACCTGACAGTTATATTTTATAGCAACTTGAGAGCAAGAAATAAATAAGCTACAACAGGTCATATGAGCAAGTAAGGGTATGAATGGATAGACAATAACATGGACAACAAGACATGATCATTGGCCACTCCAAAACAAGTATGGATTTGACTAGGGCATCAAGCAAACATAGCATCAGGTCATAACAGATTCCAGACTTAGCAGTTTTTTCACTAAGTATAAAACAACAATAACAACATGGCATGTTTACAAGCATGTCTAAGTCACCACAAGGCATATCATGGAAAGATGATTACACCACATCAAAGACCATATTATTGTGCTTCTAAAACATCTACACATGTGGCATGAGGACAAAAACATCAATAGCAAAGAGCAATTGAAATCAGCATCTCATAACAAGTTTCAGCACATAACAGCCAAATGCACTTTTGCAACAAAGATTAACATGGCAATATGGACTCAAACAAGCATGCTACAGCAACCATCATGTAGTACACTTTACAATGAACATTTTGACATATCATATGCATCATTTGGATAAACATGCACCAAGTTATCATATCTCAAACATGGCAACAAAATAACAAGTATCAGCAGTTTATAACAAGTAGCACTCTTGCAACAGAGATTAGAGCATCTAAATGAACTCAAACAAGCATGTCACAATGGAACAAAGTGTAGAACACATCACCACGATCATTTTGACATATCATTCACTCAATTTGGATCACCACACAAAAAGTTACAGCCATGCAAATTACACATATAATTATTACAGAAAAGGACTTAGCAGATTTTATGGCATAGGAAAAAACAACTGAGCGGTGATGAATAGTAAAAATATGCTCGGGTGAGGGTTAGGCTTCTCACCCTAGCGGGCTCGGCCCAGGTAGTGGAGAGGAGGCCGGCTAGGCCTTGGGGGGAGAGGAGGCCCACGCGGGAGTTGGGCCGGTGGCTGGGGAGGCCGATGGTCCGAGGGGCGGAGCCGGGCCGGCTCTGGCCTCGCGAGCAGGCTGGGCCCAGGCGGGGGCACCGGCCCAGGAGGGGAGGTGGCCCATGCGGTCGGTGGAGACTGGCCCAGGCGAGCGCTGGCGAGCCGGACGAGCTCCCAACTCGTCCCGATCATGGCGGCGGCGGCGGGCATGGCGGGGACGGGCCGGCGGGGAGGTTTGAGCGGCGGCGAGCACCGGAGACGTGCGGGATTCGGCCGGAGGAGTTGGATCCGGGCGGCGGCGGAGCCGGATCCGACTGCAGGCGAGGTTGCCGACGGGATCTAGCTCGGGCGGCGGGGAAAGAGCTGGGGCGGCGCCGGCAGCGAGTATTCCGGCGAGGCCGGGTGGCGGCGATGGAGAAGGGCGGCGGAGCGGAGGCGAGCGGGGCGCGGCTGGAGGCTCGGGCGCCGAGCGGTCGATGGCGGCGGTGGACGGGCTCGCGCGGGCCCGAATCGGGCTCTGCGGGCCGCGGGCGGTGGGAGGAGGCCGGCGCTGCCACATGGCGCGGTGTGGTTGGCTGCGGGTGGCGGGGAGGCTGATGTGGCGCCTTGTGATTGGACGGAGTGAGGTGGAGGGGTGCTGGACATGTCCTGCGGCAGAACGGACATGTCCGGCTGCGCAGTGGGAGCGGGGCTAGGGTTCATGTGCGAGAAAAACGGGGGAGACACATATTTATTGGTAGAGGGAGCTAGGAGTGTCCAAATGAGGATCCCGTTCACGGCCACACGATCGTGATCGAACGGCCAAGAGCATTGAGGGGTTAGAATGGGCTAGGTGGGCTGTGTGAAAGGGGTGCTGGGCCAAAAGACAAAAGGCTTCCGGCAGTTAACACGGTTAACCGTTGGGCTATCAAACGAACTCCGAACGCGACAAAACTTGACAGGCGGTCTACCTATGCTATAATAAGACCACACGCCAAGTTTCAACTCATTCCGAGAACATTTTCCGGCCACTCACAAAACAAATATTCGGAGGCACCGTGGGCACGTGTGAATGTGTCTGGGCTGAGAACGGACAACGGAGAGGACGGGCGGACTCGAACGGATGCAAGTTTTGAAAACATGATGATGCAACACACATGATGACAAGGCAAAGATGCAACACGCAAGCATATGACATGGCAACAACAACAAATAACTGGCTGACACCTGGCGCACCGGTCTCGGGGTGTCACAAACACACTGCCTCCGGAACAATTGAAAGAATGGCACGAGGGTTAAGAAAGATTTCAGACATCACTCCGGTTGAAAAGAGAGGCAAAACTTGATAAGATGAGAGAACAAGAATGGAAGTCACAACACTCCGGTTAAATGGACAAGTGATACGTCCAAAACGTATCTATAATTTATGCTTGCTCCATGCCTCTTTTGTGTGATATTGCTATGATATTTATGCACTTCCATACACTTTTGATCATATTTGGACTAACCTATTAACTCAGTGCACCCCAGTGCCAGTTTCTGTTTTCTGCTGTTTCTGTATTTCAGGTTTTCCCATTACGTAAACTGCCAGAAAAATTCCGGGAAAAATATATAAAAAATCAGCGTTCCGGAAGCTTCCATGCGGCCAAAGTAGGGCCGGAGGGGGGCCACCAGGGCTCCAGGCGGCCAGAGGGCGCGCCCCCCCTCCTGGCCGCGCCGCCAGGGCGCCTGCGCCCCCCAGGCCCCCTCTGACGCCCCCCTTTGGCATATATTTACACCGCGTCCCGAAACCCTCGAGGACGGAACCCTTTTTCGTGATCTCATCTTTGTTCCGCCGCCGCCGCGCTTCCAAGATCAGGAGCACCAGGAGAACTCTTCCCGGCACCCTGCCGGAGGGGAGGATCACCACCGGGAGCCTCTCCACCACCATGGACGCCTCCCGGATGAGTTGTGAGTAGTCTCCCTTGGACCATGGGTCCATGACCAGTAGCTATGTGATGTTCTCCTCCCCTCTTTGTTCTTCACTGATTAGACCTCGTGAGCTGCCCTACATGATCGAGGCACATATGTAATCCTTATGCTGTTGCTATGATGAGTTTGCTGGGATCCGATGGATTATGAGATAATGTTCAGATTGTGTTTGAGTAATATATTTGATTCACCTCTTTTATATTTATGTTCTTGAGTAATTCTTGCATGTTCTCCGTTGCTGTTTATTGCTTTGGCCAAGTAGTAGGTAGTAACTCCAAGAGGGAACGTTATGCTTGATTGTGGGTTCATGCCCCTCGATGACTAGCTTGAGTGACAGAAACATGAGTCTATGGGATGTGTTGTTGCCACAAGGGGGAAAACAACGGTGCTTGTACTTGCGGGTGCAAGGATTGTTTACTTTACGCAAAGTTCTTTTAATGCAGTTGTCTGTTGCTTTGAGTTTACACTATGGGTGGGACTCGCAACTTAATACCAGCGAGATGTTCTGGATAGATATCTCAAGGTGGATGATTAGTAGTAGATGCAGATGGATTTCGGTCTACTTGCCTTGGCGTACCGCCCATGCTTTTGAGCCTCTACCTTTCTTGTAGCATTGTTAGCATTGGTTTGCGCACATAATCCTGTCAATTGCCCAGCTGTAATTTGTTTACCTCGCTTAGCTGTTTTATCGTCTTTTGGGAGAGAGACATCACTAGTGAACATCATGGGACCCCGATCCATATTACCATCATTGATCACGTCCGTTATTTACTTTCAGTTCTTACTTACTAGTTGCAGTCATACCTATCACTATTATCTCTTGCGTTTAATCCTTTGTAAACGACAAGGCCGGAGGGATTGACAACCTCTCTGTACTCGTTGGGAGCAAAGTTATTTGTATCTGTGTGCAGGTCCGGTCAATCGCTAGTTGCGCCGCTAGCAGTTGACACCTTCTTGTTGAACCTTGGAGTCTCAGGGGATTCGATCCTTGGTATCTTTGCCAAGGGAAAACTACCGCTACACTGCATCTCAAACCTTCCACTTGGGGTAACCAACGAGGGGCGAGAAGCCATCAAGCAAAGTTTTCTGGCGCCGTTGCCGGGGACTCCACTCTTCAAGATAGGGGAGTTGCACGCTATCTTTTACCTTTGCTTTTTAGTCTTGTTAGTTTACCTTTCAGATTTTGCTTTAGTGTCTTTTATCAAAAATCACAAAAATAGTTATCTTGCTTGCTTGCTGCTATGGGTTCCACCGAGAACACCAAGTTGTGTGACTTCACTAGTCATAACAACGATGACTTTATCTGCACGCCTATCACTGCACCTGCCACTTCAGCACCTTCTTATGAAATTAAACCTGCTTTACTAAACCTAGTTATGAAAGATCAATTCTCCGGTGCTGGAGAAGATGCTACTTTACACTTAAACAATTTTGTTGAACTCTGTGATATGCAAAAGTACCAAGAAATAGATGGTAATATTGTTAAGCTTAAGCTTTTTCCTTTCTCCTTGAGAGGAGGAGCTAAAATTTGGTTTCAATCTTTACCTAGGAATAGCATAGATTCTTGGGACAAGTGCAAGGATGCTTTTATTGGAAAGTACTATCCACCTGCTAAAATTATCCAACTAAGGAGTAACATAATGAATTTTAAACAATTGGATAATGAACACGTTGCCCAAGCTTGGGAACGCATGAAATCTCTTGTCAAGAACTGCCCTACTCATGGTTTGACTACTTGGATGGTTATCCAAACTTTTTATGCAGGCTTGAACTTTACCTCGCGGAACTTGTTAGATTCGGCCACGGGAGGTACCTCTATGTCAACTACACTTGGTGCTGCCACAAAGCTTCTCGATGAGATGATGACCAATTATTCCCAATGGCACACCGAACGCGCTCCAACAGGTAGGAAGGTAAACTCTGTCGAGGAGATTTCCTCCCTAAATGAAAAAGTTGACTTGATCATGTCTCTACTTTCCAAGCAATCTTCTATTGATCCTCGTGATGTTCCTTTAAATTCTTTGATTGCTCAAGAACAAGTAGATGTGAACTTTATCTCTAGAAACAATTTCAATAACAATGCTTATAGGAGTAATTTTGGTAGCAATCCTAGACCGTTCCCCTCTAATTCCTATGGGAACAACAATGCTTATCCTAGCACCAAGAACTCCACTTCTGAACTACAGATTATGCTTAAAGATTTCATCACTACCCAAAAAGCCTTCAATAAGAGTGTAGAAGAAAAACTAGCCAAACTAGATGATCTCTCTTCGAAGGTAGACAATTTAGCGCATGAGGTAGAATTGCTTAAAATTAGAACTTCCCCTCTTGAGGAGAGGAAGACCACTCCTATGAATGCTATTCAAGTGCAAATTAATGAAAACATTAGGATGTTGGCTAAACTTAAAGAGAGATGGGCTAGAGAAAAGGAGGAAGAAGATAGAATTAAGAATCTTCCTACCCACCACACTGTTGCTACTATCCAGGTTGTTGAGGATATCCAAACTCTTAGCACCCAATGCACTCCTGGTCCCATTGGACCTATTAATGGTGATGCTATGACCATAGAAACTACCAAAGAAGTGAGCCTAAAGGACACCACTACCACTTTACTTCATAGTAGTGACCTTGATTTTGATAATTGCACCCTTACCGAAGTTATTGATTTCCTTCACAAGATGTCTAGAGATCCCCAAACTAGCACACTTAATCTTGCCTTCACAGAGCATATCACTAATGCTCTCATCAAAGCTAGGGAGGAGAAACTTAGGGTAGAAGCCTCCATACTAGAAAGCTAGAAGATGGTTGGGATCCTATGATTAAAATTAAGTTGAATAACTTCTCTTGCTATGCTTTATGTGATGTTGGAGCTAGTACCTCCGTTATGCCCAAAAGAATATATGATATGCTTAAATTGAAACCTTTTGATTCCTGTTCTTTTGGTGTTCGTCTTGTTGATTCTTCCATAAAGAAACCCTTGGGGAGGATCGACGATGTTCTTATCATTGTCAATGACAATTATGTTCCCGTTGATTTTACTATTATGGATATTGAATGTGAACCTTCTTGTCCAATTATTTTGGGACGTCCTTTTCTTCGCACCGTGGGTGCCATCATTGACATGAAAGAGGGGAATATAAAATTCCAATTTCCTCTCAAGAAAGGGATGGAACACTACCCTAGAAAGAAGATTAAGTTACCTTTTGAGTCCGTTATACGGGCTAGCTATTCTTTTACTCTTGATAAGACTTGATCTCTTTGCGTTATGCCTAGCTTAAAGGCATAAAAGAAAGCACTTTTGGGAGGCAGCCCACAATGAATAAACTTTTATTTTGCTTTTGTTGTGTCTTGATGTTGTTACTACAGTAGCATCATCATTGTATCTTTACTTTTCAGCTTTGTGCCAAGTGTAGCCTCTGATTGCAAGAAAGTTCGAAAGTTGTGACGTGCTGTCCAGGAAACAGATTTTGTCCTTGGACAGAAATATTCGTATAAAATCGCCAGGTAATCTTTTTGGTCTGAATTTTTTCGACAGCGTGCTCTATACAATTGGCTTTCGTGCATCTGTTCTGAGTTTTTTGATTTGAGTTGCAGAAGTGCCCCGAAAAAATTATTTACTACCTGCTGGTCTGTTTTTCACAGATTCTGTCCTGTTTTGCCTTTCCTTCATTTTGCAAACCTTGAGCTTGCTTTTTCTTTGCAAAAACCTTTTGGCAATCTTGAGAAACAGTAGACTTTCAAGAATATCCTTATTTCCAGCAAGGAAAAGTTATTTTATTATGGGTACTAACCTCGCTAATCAGATTATGATGAGTTATGTATGAAGGGAGTTTTCAAGTGTGCGAGGGAAGATGATAAAAAGATTCAGGAGTGTCAAACGCTCAAGCTTGGGGATGCCCCCATGCTCCCCCAAGAAATATTCAAGAAGACTCAAGCGTCTAAGCTTGGGGATGCCCCCGTGCATCCCCTTCTCCATCAACAATTATCAGTTCATCTTTCGTTCCACTATATTTTTATCACTTCATGTGTTATGTGCTATGCTTGGAGCGTCTTGCTTTTAGTTTTCTTTAGCTTTGCTTGCTTTTCATAACGAGTTGGAACTCAGCTTTCTTTATGTGGGAGAAAAACACGCTCCTCTTCAACCTAGAACATAACATAGAATTTTCATGTCTATCTTTGCTGTGTGTGTTCTTGGTCATTCAATAGCTACTGTCATGCTTAGCTCTTAGTTTTCACGCTTTACTTTTTAAAGAGCTTTTGTTTAGTTGGTCGCTGGAACTCTCTTTAGTTATCATGCTTATCTTGTTAAGAGAGTTGGCTTCTGTTGCATTGGTTGATATGTCTATGATAAAAATGCTATGTGCATAATGGTGCTTAGTAGTTCATGTTTTCTTATGGTTAGTCTCAAATAGCTGGGGGGTTCTTAATGTGTTATTGAAGTACCAACATGATTTGTTTGCCTATGATGTGGTATGGTTTAGTGATATCTTCCTCCAAGAATTTATTTTGATTGACTTGGCATATGCTCACGCATATTTAAGACTGTAAAGAAAGTCTATCAAGCCTTGATGATCTTTAATTTCTGAGTAGCGATAAAACTTCCATGCCCGATTCAATGTTGCTTTGTCGCTCTGCATGATTATGACCGGCATTGCTCTTTTAGTTGGTCGCTCCCAGTCTTTTGCTAACCTCGCCTGTACTAAGCGGACTGACTGCTTGTGCATCCAAATCCTTTAAACCAGTTATGCCATATGAATCCACCATACCTTCCTATACATGGTATTTACCTGCCATTCCTAACGAAGACTTTCATTTACCATCTCGAAAATATTCAAAAGAGGCATTTCTCTTTTGTTCCTCTGTTTTAGCTCATGAGGAAGTAGTAGTTAATTCATGATCTTTTTAAGTTGGACAAGCTTCACCCCGGGATTGCATGTCTAATGTGCAAACCCATAATACGAGAAGGAACTAGCATAGAGTGCGCCCGGCTCATTAAAAAAATATACAACAAACAAACCCTCCTTCACGCTTTGTTCATGAGAAATCAGAAAACTTTGGCAGTGATAAACAAAGGAGATTAAGAGGATGTGATCGTCCTCATGCGGGAGCCGTTCCTCGAAACTTGTCCAGCTCGAGAAGTAATTGAGTTATCTGCTAGCATTCGTTGACGAAATATGCATATTCTAAAAAATAAATTACCTCTGTTTTTAAAAACCAAGAGCTCTGGTACATGTTTAGTTTTTTTTCCGACCATGGGTTTTCAACCTTGCCATCAAAAGCCACGGTTCGAGAGTCTCCACCTTCTTTAAAGCATCAACTATTGAGAGCATGATTGTCATTCTGAGTGTAATGTGCATTGTCCCAAAGTACCATTGTCTTTTGCATGATTATGATATCGTTTATTCTGAAATCACTGTATCTAGTCGTCACTTAAACTTTGGAGGTGCCCCTGCATTTATGTTTTGCTTCACAAAAGGGGGCAAGCGAGATATCACTTTGTCATATTTGCACACCATGCTCACTTAATTACTATAGATTCATTATCTCAGTAAGCATTTGTCATGTGACTGTGAAAAGTCCTTATATGGTTAATAGCATGTCACCACAGAAATTATGCTTGTTATCATTTACCTACTCGAGGACGAGCAGGAATTAAGCTTGGGGATGTTGATACGTCCAAAATGTATCTATAATTTCTGCTTGCTCCATGCCTCTTTTGTGTGATATTGCTATGATATTTATGCACTTCCATACATTTTTGATCATATTTGGACTAACCTATTAACTCAGTGCACCCCAGTGCCAGTTTCTGTTTTCTGCTGTTTTTGTATTTCAGGTTTTCCCATTACGTAAACTGCCAGAAAAATTCCGGGAAAAATATATAAAAAATCAGCGTTCCGGAAGCTTCCATGCGGCCAAAGTAGGGCCGGAGGGGGGCCACCAGGGCTCCAGGCGGCCAGAGGGCGCCCCCCCCTCCTGGCCGCGCCGCCAGGGCGCCTGGGCCCCCAGGCCCCCTCTGACGCCCCCCTTTGGCATATATTTACACCGCGTCCCGAAACCCTCGAGGACGGAACCCTTTTTCGCGATCTCATCTGTGTTCCGCCGCCGCCGCGCTTCCAAGATCGGGAGCACCAGGAGAACTCTTCCTTGCACCCTGCCGGAGGGGAGGATCACCACCGGGAGCCTCTCCACCACCATGGACGCCTCCCGGATGAGTTGTGAGTAGTCTCCCTTGGACCATGGGTCCATGACCAGTAGCTATGTGATGTTCTCCTCCCCTCTTTGTTCTTCACCGATTAGACCTCGTGAGCTGCCCTACATGATCGAGGCACATATGTAATCCTTATGCTGTTGCTATGATGAGTTTGCTGGGATCCGATGGATTATGAGATTATGTTCAGATTGTGTTTGAGTAATATATTTGATTCACCTCTTTTATATTTATGTTCTTGAGTAATTCTTGCATGTTCTCCGTTGCTGTTTATTGCTTTGGCCAAGTAGTAGGTAGTAACTCCAAGAGGGAACGTTATGCTTGATTGTGGGTTCATGCCCCTCGATGACTAGCTTGAGTGACAGAAACATGAGTCTAGGGGATGTGCTGTTGCCACAAGGGGGAAAACAACGGTGCTTGTACTTGCGGGTGCAAGGATTGTTTACTTTACGCAAAGTTCTTTTAATGCAGTTGTCTGTTGCTTTGAGTTTACACTATGGGTGGGACTCGCAACTTAATAACAACGAGATGTTCTGGATAGATATCTCAAGGTGGATGATTAGTAGTAGATGCAGATGGATTTCGGTCTACTTGCCTTGGCGTACCGCCCATGCTTTTGAGCCTCTACCTTTCTTGTAGCATAGTCAGCATTGGTTTGCGCACATAATCATGTCAATTGCCCAGCTGTAATTTGTTTACCTCGCTTAGTTGTTTTATTTACTTTTGGCAGAGAGACATCACTAGTGAACATCATGGGACCCCGGTCCATATTACCATCATTGATCACATCCGTTATTTACTTTCAGTTCTTACTTACTAGTTGCAGTCATACCTATCACTATTATCTCTTGCGTTTGATCCTTTGTAAACGACAAGGACGGAGGGATTGACAACCTCTCTGTACTCGTTGGGAGCAAAGTTATTTGTATCTGTGTGCAGGTCCGGTCAATCGCTAGTTGCGCCGCTAGCAGTTGACACCTTCTTGTTGAACCTTGGAGTCTCAGGGGATTCGATCCTTGGTATCTTTGCCAAGGGAAAACTACCGCTACACTGCATCTCAAACCTTCCACTTGGGGTAACCAACGAGGGGCGAGAAGCCATCAACAAGCAAGGGAAGAATATGATCTTAACAAAACAAGATGATGGGACGAAGAGAGCAATATCACAAGCCTCCCGAACGAATAATGGAGTGAAAAGATCAAAGAAGAAGAACATCTTCGACTAGAAATGATTTGAAAGCATCCTTACGAAGAAGGGTTGAATGGGGTTGATGGAAAATCAACAACGAAATGAATAAATTTGTTGTGGGCTTATGGAAAACATCTCAACATTATGAGGTGACAACCGTCCACTAGCAGAAAACAATTGGTTGGATTGAGGTCAACAAGGAGACAAAAAACTTATTTCACCGGAATGATAAATGAAGAACTTGGGTCATTTATAAGCACCGTAATAGCAACAATTCTAACGGAAAGCTCTAGATGGAATACAACCCAAGATAACTCCAATGAATAAATTGAAGGGTTGAAAAGATCTCCTGAACAAAGGAAAATGATGGTTTTAAATATCTTATTCTTGATAACTTGTGAATCATGAAACATGAAGGAAATTGTCAAGAATGACATAACACCATCTCAAAAGATAAGGTAGAGAGAATTGCACTTTGGAATGCAAGAAGAAGAATACTTGAGATCCAACAAGAATCTTGAAGAATACTTCGGGGATGAATTAAATCATGATGAACCA
Source organism: Secale cereale (assembly GCA_902687465.1). NCBI lineage: Eukaryota > Viridiplantae > Streptophyta > Magnoliopsida > Poales > Poaceae > Secale > Secale cereale. The sequence continues at coordinate 585,646,871 of LR738710.1, forward strand.
CCCTGAAGACTCCGGTAATAAAAGGATGAGAAGTGAAAGATGAAAAGAATAAGATTCAAGGTCTTTGATGATTCAGATAGAGCTTCGTGACAAGATAATTGAAAGAGTTTGGAACTCCGAAAAGAAAAGATGAACAACCAATAATTTGATATCATGAACGAACTTCAGACAAAGGAATTAAATCACCTGGAAGGAACAAGAACAAGAATTATGTTATGAGTATCCTTCACTAATTTAAATTGATGACTACCAATGGATTAACATACTACTTATTCCCGTTGCAAAGAATTAAATAGAGATCTCACACAAACTTGAGAAAGTATTCACGAATCACCGGTAGGATTATGAAAAGAACAAATGAATTAGTACGATAACAAGGAAGACAAATCTTGAACAAACCACCGTAAGAATTGAAACCGGGTGATGAAAAAGAATAATCCACCGGAAGAATAAGCACTTGAGGAAATTTAGATACAAGAGAACGAAGTGATCGCGGACTGATTAAAGAATACTTGAACAAAGCACCGGAAGAATATGGAGACGAACGAAGAGGTGTCAATAAAGAATAGTTGGAGGGCGAAGTTGAAAACTGAGAATGAAGAATCTTCTGAAATGATGGCCTTCGGAGGATCACAATGTAAAGAATGCACAAAATGCTTCGGATGGGTATAAAAAGATTCCTCGTGATGGAAACAATTATGAGGATGCATAAGCTAGAACCACGAATCTTCAAGAGAACGGGCCAAGATTTAAGAGAAACTCTTCTCCGGTATTCAAATCTGAGAAGACGATGAGATACACCCCCATGAATTGTTGAGGCACTCCGGAATGAAGAATTAAAAGGTTGAACCAATGATGGAAAGAATTTGAAAGTAAACTTGGAGAAGGCATATGACTGATGGAAATCATTCTTAGGTCACACTTTGAAAAGAAATTCAGAATACTCCGGAAAAAGAAGAGTCAGGTAAGATCCTGGAAAAAGACCTGTGGGTTAGGGCCCACTCAAAAGAAACACCGTTGAACAAGATTGCTTAAGAGATATTGCATCGGTTGAATTAAATGGCTTGAATGGGATAGCAATCTCAAAATAGCTAGAACTGATTAAGAATGGAAACGCGAATCTTCTGAGATATCTTCAGCACTCCGGAGAAGAATTAGAGGGAGTTGAATAATAAGAGAGACTTCGGATAAGAAATTTCAACATGTGAAAACATGTGAAACAAAAGGAAGGATATAATCAACACCAAAGTTTGGATTAAATCCACCGGAGAAGAAACGAGAACAGAGAATGATAAACTTAATCTTCCTGAGCATCTTCCTGAGAATCACCCGATAAGGACATTGAAGGAAAAGAATGAAGAAACATCACATGAATAAAATGGATATTTCATTTGAGAATTTCTGGCTCTGATAAGAAGAAGGGTGGGAGGGTGGGGAAAAAATAGACAACTTGGGATGAATGAAACAGACACCGTTGAGAAAAAACCAAGACTTGGTCTTGCACATTTAAAAGGATCGGGTTAACTTGAAGAGAAGCACGCCGGTTGAGAAGAATTTAACATGACAATCTCGATGATCAAGAAGGACTAGCACTCTCATAGAAATATGAGAACACCGCTTAGGAAAGGTATGGAATCAACACTTGACATCGAAGCAACTCGAATACCAGAATCAAGACAAAAAACAACGGATAGACATGTTGCAACATGATCTTCACAATATCATCCGAACAGAGAATTGAACGAATGAATTACATAGCTTAATGGTACAACACTAAAAAACAACAAGGAGCAGATAGAACAAATACAAGATAGAAGTTTCGTTCCACATATTCGTGCTGAAATCTCATGGAACGTGTTACAAAAGGGTTTTGCAATCCCCGGATCAGCATAGCCAAGGACCCTTTAAGATGCAACTCCCGATTGGAACAACGCCCATAAAACCTCTTCACTCAATGTTTAACCTCGAACTTCATATCATGCACTCGTTGGAAGAATGCCTACGAGCTACTAGAAGAACCCACCTATTAATTTTCGAAGGTTTCCGGTTATGCAATCGGGTGTTGGGGATACAGGGGAAGCACCGCGCACTCAACTCTAATCCTACATCCAGCTGTATCCATCCTTCAACACATAACCAGTCATTTTCGGAAACCGTTTACCTCGGACCTTCGGAACGCATCTGCTATACAAGCTGTGGCAATACTCCCGAACTACCTCCCCAGTACTGGTGATGTCGGGGTTATCTTACCATTAAGTGCATAGAAGAGTTTTCGATGTCGGCCGTCTTAAGTATTCTAGAACCGCTACGATACATTTGTAACGACAACACCTCGGAGCTCAACTCCCCGGGACACTGCCACAACCCCTAAATGACAGGAGGCATCGAGAACAATGTTCTCGTCACAAAGATATTGGAACAATCCAAACAATAGTCGCGTGATCCTAAAAAAAAATTAGTGAATTTTTGAGAGTAGAAGTGATAGAACATCGTCAGGAGTCCTCACCAGAGCGATGAAAGGATGAGGAGTAAAAAGAAATTCTACTCTCCGATATATATATAGGACTCAAAACATTTTATGTGTGTGCCTAGACTCAACCGTCAATGATTCGATCAATCAGGGGGCTCCTAGGTCGGAGAAGGCTCTGATTACCAACTTGTAATGCCCAGGATGCGACTATGTCTCCTACGTGTCTAGGCATGACTTAAAGACATAAGCGCATTCTGGAATGATCTCAAGTATGGTATCTTTGCACATCTCATGTAAAATTCAGGGATGAAATAGAAAAGATAGTTGGATTACACTCACCACGTCACACAATGAATACAAAAGCATACATCATCCAAGAACACAGGGTCCGACTACGGACGAAAACCCAAACGAGAAAGATACCATAAACACAAGGCCTGATCGCCCCTAGTAGGAACCACTACTGATCGTCAAAAATGCCACATACATACGGCCACCCACTTCATCGAGCTCCCAATGAAGTTCTGAACCATCTCCTGCATTGATCTCAGCGGTACCTGCATCTGGTGTTGTGTAGAATCTGTGAGCCACGGAGGACTCAGCAATCCCGTTCCCGGGTAGCAATACTATCAAAGCCTTAGGTGTGGAAAAGGCTTAAACAAGGTTGCAGCAGCACTAGCACTAGCTTTCGTGTATAGAGCGAGAAGAGAAAGTGCCAATGATCGTCAAAGTGATCACGAAGTGATCCTAACTACTCACGTCAAACATAACCCCATTGTGTTCACTTCCCGAACCCCTTCGGAAAGAGACCACCACGGTTACTCACGCAGGTAGTGTATTATGAACATGGTGTCAAGTTATCTACAACCAGATATTAACAAATTCCCATCTGCCACATAACTGCGGGCACGACTTTCGAAAGTTCAAAACCCTGCAGGGGTTTCCCAACTTAGCCCATCACAAGCTCACGATCTGCGGAGTCGCAACTCCAAAGAGGGAAGACCCGAGTATCCTCGGAATCCCGTGCTCAAGATATTTCGACAAAGGTAAAACTAATCCAGCAAGACCTGCCAGCGTGCCGACACCCTGATAGTAGCCGCGCGTATCTCGTTTCAGGTCACGACCGGATGGGCGATGCTACAGGTAAAACCAGCCCTCTGGTTTCCCCAAGGTGGCCCCGCAGGACCCCCAGCTTGGACCAACACTCGTGAGTAGCACTGGACCGGGTTGTTGATTAATAAATCCTCGGGTTAATTACTCCCTCGGCAAGTTTTAGTTGTTAGGCAAATGTAGAACCAAAGTTGGGCCTTGCTGGAAAAGCTTTAGCACTAAGCGAGTTATCAAGGGGGGCCCATAAACCCCAACCGTGTTAGGGACGCAAAATCAAGGAACATAACACCGGTTTATCGGTTCCTAAGGTGGCATGAGTGGAACAAAACACCGAGCAAAAGGCCAGGCCTTCCACCCATTGCCAAGTATATAGGTGTGTTAATATATTTAAGAGATATTGTGATATTCCAACAACAAGTTCTAACATGGAGCAATCTTCATCTTCACCTGCAACTAACAACGCTATAAGAGGGCTGAGCAAGTGGGTAACATAGCCAAACAACGGTTTGCTGGGAAGGTGTCAAAGGTTAGAGGTTTCATGGCAACAATAGGAAGGCTGACAAACAAACATAGGCATCGAGGCAATATCTAAAGAGCGAAACATCTAGCATAGGCAAAGATAGTAGTGATATCTGGGTAAGGTCATCTTGCCTGAGATTCCGCAAGGAAGAAGAACGAGTCCATGAAGTAGTCGAACAAAACCTCACAACTCCGGAACGAAACCGAAGCTAATGAGGGAGGCATACCGGAAAGAAGCAAACAATACGGTAAACACTCCAGCATAAACATGTCTTATGATGCACAAACAAGTATGATGCATGTCTGGTTTAAATATGCATGGCATGGCAAAGTTCACAAACAAAACTACAAGTTAAGTGGAGCTCAATATGCAATGAGTTGCATATTGACAAACACCACATTATATTTATTTAGTTGACTCTCGGTTATTAACAAGACAAGATTAAATGTTTTTATTAAACATGGCAAGAGGTGAAGCATGAGCAAAACTACACTATCTAGTCATTTTAAATGAGGTAGGAAATAACAACAACAAATCCGGAAACTCCCCATGTGCATATTTAGAAATTCCTAAAGCAAAGAACAAATTCAGGCATTTAAAGGTTGTTATCATGATGCGGATGACAAATGCAAGCTTTTTAGTAAAAGTTGACAATTAACAACATATGAAGCATTTGGTCGCCACGACGGAAAGGAAAGGGGTGTCATGGCGGCGAGAATGGAAACGGTGCCACGACAACGTTCCGATGATCCGACAACTCATCGAGATGCCGGTGCAAAAGAAGGGCGCGCGAGAACATGTCAAGCAAGAAGATAGGTGGGGTGATCCCGTTACCGGGTTCCCATGGGTTGGCGACAAGGCAAATGAGGGGCACTCGGACTCGAGGCAAACAAGCGAGTGCATCTCATACAACACAAGCATTCATTCGTTCGCGGGCATAGTTTCGGCGGTATACCTTCGAAGCATGCGTTTCGGGGCGGTTCGAGTCGTCGAGGGAAGTAGCCGTTCACGTTCGTAGTCGTACACGGGTCGTCAAGGAACTTGACATTTCGAAGGGGTACTTGGCGAACAACGGTCGTCGTGGTACTTGGAGTATCTTCATGTGGTCGAACTAGGCGATTTCATAGATGGTAGAAGAGGTACTCGATAGTGTCGCCGTGTAGTCGTTCTCGGCATTCTTGGGGCATCGTTTTCGGTGGTCAAACATGTAGTCATACATGGATGTCGTGGTACTCAATGTCGACGGTAGTTTTCGGACTTGGGTCTCCATGTGCACGTCTTGACGGGTCCGAGGGCTCTTGGTGTCGTGGTACTTGGTTTCTTGGCGAATCCAGGATGGTCTTGTGACTTGCCGGTCTTGGATCTTGTGACGAAAGTGGTGTAAGGAACTTGCGTTCCGGTCATGTAGTCGTTCAGGCGATGGAGTCGAACTTGGCATATCCGGTGCACACACAAAAACAACCACACTCAGGCTTCACGGAGGCATTGGTTCCAGCTGCTCCTGCTCGGGAGGAGGCACTGCAAGAATGACCAGAGGTTGCCCGCAGCAGGACGAAGTGGTCGGCGTCGTCCTTGGCGCTGAGCAGGGAGGCGGAGCTCCTGGAGGGCTAGAGGTGACAGGGACGGCGGGCGCGCGTCGCAACAGCCGAGGCCAGCCATCCATGGCGCGCATAGGAGGAGCAGTGGACAGCGAGGCGAGGAGATACGGGAGGCGGTGCTCGGGTCGACGACATCAGGTAGGGCCGCAGCGGTGAGGCGAGTTTGGCGAGGCCGAGGCGGGGCCCTCAGACTCCAGCGGTGGCGAGGCTCGCCGTCGGGACGGCGGGGACAGGGAGGAGCAGGTGGCGCGAAGGGAGACGACGGTAGTGGTTCGCCGGCCGACGGGGTGCCATGGCCGGAGGTGGAGAGCGGCCAGAGAGGTGACGCTTGGTGGAGGAAGAGGGCGCAGGGGAGGCCGGTGCTCAGCAGGGGGGTCGGGCGCGGAGGCACCGGCGGCGCTCGGGACGAGCGAGGTCGCGGGCGAGGTGGCCGGTGGCGCGGACGAGCACATCGGGCGACGGGAACGTGGGAGATGGAATCGGGAGGATGTGGGGTTCCAGCGAGCGAGAGGATAGATGGCGGCGGGCAGAGGGAGAGATCGAGAGGAGGGAGGTCGGGGCCTAGGTCGAAAGGGTTCGGTGCGGCTGGCCTTGGGCCTAGGGAGGCCGCGGCTGCAGATGGGCCTGAACGGCTGGTTGCTGGGAGGCGAGCCCAGTTGGTCTATCTCTCTCTCCCTTACTTCTTCTTTTAGTAGAAAAAATAGAGAGAGTTCAAAAAATAATTAAGAAAAGAGGCCATGAACAAGAATAAAATGATGGAACATTTTTGTAAGGCTTTATGGAATATTACCAACCAAACAAAAGTGGTTCCAACAAAATAGGGGAAGTTAAAACCAAAATTATTTAACTTGCATCAAAGGAGTTTGAATGGAGTCTAGACTTTAGGAGTGACCAAAATGTGGAGGATTAAGGTGGAGCTCGAAAAAAAAAATGAAGAATTGATGGCAAAGTTCGAGTCAAGGAATTGAGATAGAAAAAAATGCATGGAACTTAAATTGTAAGTGTGTTTTGGTGATTCCAAAGCAATGGAATATTTTATAATAGCTCCCTATCATCGGGAGGATATGTTATAACGAGAAGTCACCCTTCCCTCGATTTAAATGGATCAAAGATAAACACAATTTATTTAGTTGAGTTACAGAAATTAAAGACATGATTGCATGATGACATGATGCATTGCAAAAATAAATAGAGCAAGCAAAAGAAACACACGGTGAAAAACCCGGAACAGCTGGAAGTCTTCTGGAGCATCGGTCTTGGGGCGTCACAGCAGTGACCTTGGGTAGGGTACCTAGGTCAGGCCTGTGACCCTACCCTAGGTTGTGGTATCATCAGTACCCCCCGAATGGATTGAGGTCCGAGTGAAGAAGAGGGTTGAGGTCGATCCTGGTCTAAGTCCGATGCTTATGGGGCATCTTCCTTGAACCAGGAGATCGCGCTGGTCCTCAACCTTAACTCAGTTGCCTTAATCGATTCAGAAACCGTCGAGTGAACTTTCGTGTATAGTCTCGAGCGCCGGCGGGGCGCGCGGCTTTCGGCGCGATTGGCCGCCCTGTGATCTCAGATTTCGTGGGATTTGAATTTCGGGGAAGCGCGCGGGACGGAGCGTGCCACGGTAATCGGATCAGATATGCCCGGACGCCTCGATTTCTGCACCGCCTTTTTTGCCACGTATCGGGCGCGTGTCTGTTGCGGTATTTGATAGGATTGCTTGGGTCCACAAGTCAGTCACTCGACCGTCGGGCTATAAAAGAGCGCCGCAGCCGATGCGAGGGCACTGTTCGCCCAATTTCTTCTTCTTCCTCTACTCCTCCGCTGCATCTCCTCTCCTCGCTCACCACCGCTCCGCCCGTGCGCGGCTCGCCCCCATGGGCAAGGAAAAGAAGGCGGCCCTGGAGCGCGCGAAGAAAGCGCCGGTGACGGGGAAGGGCAAGAAAGCCAATCGGGGGTCGACGTCGAGGACCGGGCTTCCTCCTGGCAGGATCCAGGGGGATTGGATCAAGTCCACGGTGCAGGTGGAAAACATGGAGGAGCTGGTGGAGGAGGGGCTGATCACCCATGATTCCTGGAGGCTGCCGGGGGATGAGCTCGAGCCGCACCCGCAAGAGGGCGAATGCGTCCTCCTCGCGACTCACGTCGACCAAGGTTTCTCCCTGCCCCCGCATCCTTTCTTTCGCGGCTTCTTGACCTTCTATGACGCCCAGCTGCACCACTTCTCTCCCAATACCATCACGTATCTCGCTTCTTTCGTTTCTTTGTGTGAGAACTTCCTGGGGTGTCGACCGCACTAGGGTTTGTTTAAACACATCTTCACTTGCCGTTCCCAATCCGTCAAGAAGGCAAACCCGAGTGATGAGAAGGCGCATGTGATCCAAATGTGCGGCGGCTTGGGCATTCAGACTAGGGGTAGGAGTACCTTTCCTGCCATGGTCCTTCCCGAGTCGTTCAGGGGATGGCAGTCGACTTGGTTTTATTGTAAGGACATCCCGACTCTCGGTCAGTCGACCGGACTACCTCCGTTCACCCTAGATCGAGTCGGTCAGCCACCTCCGTTGCTTGTGAGTCGGACTGAAAAAGTAGAGGTAGACATGCTGGTCGAGTGAGTGGTCTAGCTGGTCTGCAACGGAGTCACTGGGATGGACTTGCTGGAGGTGTTCCTCAAGCGACGGATCCAGCCTCTCCAAGCTCGAGATCATCCGATGTGGATGTATTCGGGCACCAACAACACCTCTCGGGTCCACTCAGAGGAGGCCGTCGAGAAGACGGTGGAGCAGTGCCTGAAGTGCATTACCGAGAACAAGGATTATCCTCGGGGGACTAGGAGAGTCCGCCAGTTCGACGCAGACCATGAACCAGACAAGGTTTGGCTCTGATTCCTGAGTGAATTTCTGATTCGCCTTTGTAGGTGTTTGTGAATCTGATTGACGTTTAATCGACCCTTTGCTTCGCAGATCTATACTGAGATGTACTCGGTGCCCAACGGAGAGCAGATCCAGGAGGAGGCGCAGGGCGTCGGCGAAGCTTCCGGTTGGAAGTCCGACAAGGAGACCGCGGAGGAGAGCGAGGATTCAAGCAGCGGAAAAGAGGTCGAGTCACCGCCCCGCGTCGAGAAACGCTCCAAGTAGACTCACGATCCAGAGAACGTGCGCACCAAGACGGGTCCCTCCAGCTCCCAGGTACGAAAGCGCACTCAAACGTCCACCCCTGACCCGAGTAAGAAGGCTTCGAAATAACCCAAGGTTGCTGCTTCCAAGCCTCGGAAGGCCTTGCCCAAGATCAAGGTGGATGTTCCGATTGCTTCCATGTGAGTGTCGTTCTGCTCTGCTCCTCTTTCGTTCAAGAGATCTGATTTGTCTTTGTCGATTCACCAGTCTATTTTACCGAGTGCTTTATGAAATCTTCAGCGCTGCCGCTTCCGGAACCTCTATGGAGGTCGACAAGGGTCGCGATGATGAGGAGACCGCAGACATGGCCACATCCAACGCAGGTATGGTTTTTTGATAACATCTTTGCTTTCGTTCACTAGTCTGTCAGTCGACTGAATTTCCTTTTGGTCGAATGTTCTTTCAGCACCGCACAATGTTATAGAGCTGCCTGATGATGATGATGATGATGATGAGCACGTGGAGGTGCCCCGGAGAAGCACGGGAAGGAGGGGTCGGAAGACACCCGCTGGCTCGGATGCCCAGCAACAAGGGGACGCGGCTCGGACCACGGTCTCTTTTGCTGTTCCCGTGTCGACTAATCGTTCGTCTGCGTCGACTGTCTAGGTTGCGGATCCTCCATCTGCTCCGACTACCCCGTCGTCTGTGCTCTTTGATACTTATCATGTCCCGGAGGACCCTGTGAGCGCGGCTAAGGAAGCCGTTCGTCAGGCAAGGCTGATGATGGAGCGGACGAAGGCAACATATGAGTCTAGCATGGCTGCTTATAATGCTAGTTCAACCCTTCGGACCAATGTCCAGGTACATCCTTTCCGACTGACTTGTTATTCTGTTGGGATCTTCGATCTGAAAACCGATGCTTTGTTCGTAAGATGATATGCCGCTTTGTTCGTAAGATGATGTTCCACCCACTAGGTGTTCTTGATCTTGTAACGTAGCTCTTGTAATCCAATCGGTTTGGTTGTGGCGATTGGACCAGTGGGGGCATGCTGAGTGCACCCACTGGGTGTAGTCCCCGAGGCCATGGTCGACTGAACTCAGTCGGCTGGGTGTTCTTGATCTTGTTACGTAGCTCTTGTAATCCAATCGGTCTGGCTGTGGCGATTGGACCAGTGGGGGCACGCTGAGTGCACCCACTGGGTGTAGTCCCCGAGGCCATGGTCGACTGAAGTCAGTCGACTATGGTCTTAGAACTGATTTTGTTGACTTGTTTAGAACTCCTTCCACTCACGCGGGACGGAACCAGTCGAGTGGAACCAGTGGGGGCACGCTGAGTGCACCCACTGGGTGTAGTTCCCGAGAGTGTGGTCGACTGCTGGCAGTCGGCCATGGTCTAAGAACAAACTGCAACTCTTTATTTTTCTTTTTCTTTTTTTGGACTCGTACAAGACGTACCCGGTCGAGTGGCAACCAGTGGGGGCACGCTGAGTGCACCCACTGGGTGTAGTCCCCGAGTCTATTGTTGAGTGTTTGACTCAGCAGTAGTCTTAGAACTCTCTCGTTGTAACACTTTTGTTCTCTGCACTTCTCCGAGTGTAAATGACTGTCTTAAACTTTATTGACTGGCTTGTCTTCTTTGCCGACTGTAGAAATCTTGTGAGTTTGGAGCTCAATTCGCGGATCTTGAGAAGAAGCAGATCCAACTCAATCATGATCTGGGGCTGGCCAGGGAGCACTTGCAGAAAGCCATAGATGAAGCGTCTGGTAAGAAAAGTATAGAACTTGTCGACTGTATTCGAATGAGTGTGCCGTGGATATCCTTGGGTTCATCTGTCTGCCACTGTCTCTTACAGATCAAATGAAGGTAGCTTTGGAGCAGAAGGATCTTGACCCGGCGGCAGCGCAGCAGAAGGCGCAAGAGAAAGCTAAACTTGTCGAGCAGAAGCTGGCTTCAGTCGGCAAGCTAGAAGAAGAGAACGCCAAGCTGAAGGCCTTCCTTGACGAGGCCAACAAAGAGGTAACGCGACTGAAAAGGGACAATCTTGCTCTGGATGAGAAGGTAGGGGATCTCTCGCAGAAGAAAAATGGAATGGAGACTTATCTGGGCGACCTCACCAAAAGGATGCTCCTCATGCTTGAAGGTATCTTCTTTTATCCGACTGAATCAGAGTTGTAGACTCATATCCTGATTGTTAGCTCATCATGTTTTTGTTTGTGTAGAATTCTGCCAGAATTTTGAAGAGGAGTCTGGGAAGATCGAGATGGGTCTGGATCCCACCAATTCCCTCGTCAAGGATGATGTTGTGATGAACGTCTTGCGACTGGAGTCTCGCCTCACCAGCGCCACCGGCTACCTTGCTCGGCTGAAGGCGGCAATGTCCCGGATCAACATTGCGCTCTGGCGGGGGATGGTGCATGAGAATGACCTCGAGTCTCCGATGACTCAACTCAATGAGATCCCCGGTCGAGTGCAGGAGTGGAAGAAGTCGTCCGCCCAGTGTGGTGCTGACGTTGCGCTGTCCCTGGTCCGCGTGCACTATAAGGAGGTGAAGGAAGAGAGGTTGGCTGTCACCAAGGTTGCCAATACCAAAAAGCTTCAGTTCCAGTCATTCATTGAGACTTTCCTGGAAGCCGCCACTCGCATCGCTGAAGGAATCGACCTGGATTAGTACGTCGCACCTGCAAGTCCCCCTCCTCCTGAAGAGTGAACAAATTTTATGCTCCAACTCAATTTGCCTCAGAATACCGAGTGGTTTTGTAACCGTTAAACACTTGCGGGCTCGATGCCCGAGTACTTCTACCCGAATCTTGCGGGTCTTTATCTGAACTTGATTTCCTTTGGAATATGCTTGCCTTGCTTCTGATGCCTTTAGATCTTTTTGGTTCCGATTGGACATTGTACTTATGGCGCAGCTCGGAAGGCCAAGGTACGTTGTAGTCGTGGCGTAGCTCGGAGGACCGAGCCACATTGTATTTGTGTCGGAGCTCGGAGACCCAAGGTACATTGTACTTGTAGCGTAGCTCGGAGACCTGAGCCACATTGTATTTGTGGCGTAGCTCGGAGAGCCAAAGCACATTGTACTTGTGGCGTAGCTTAGAGAGCCAAAGTACATAAGACCCCGTAAGCCCCTGAGTGAGAGGGTTGCTCTTCACTCGAAGTGTTTTTGTAACTTAGTCGATTACGAGGTCGCAGCTAAGCCCCCGAGTGAGAGGGTTTCTCTTCACTCGGAGTGTTTTCGTAACTTAGGCGATTACGGGGTCGCAGCTAAGCCCCTAAGTGAGAGGGTTGCTCTTCACTCGGAGTGTTTTTGTAACTTAGGCGATTACAGGGTCGTGGCCAAGCCCCCGAGTGAGAGGGTGATACGTCCAAAACGTATCTATAATTTCTGCTTGCTCCATGCTTCTTTTGGGTGATATTGCTATGCTTTTGATACACTTTCATACACTTTTGATCATATTTGGACTAATCTATTAACTCAGTGCACCCCAGTGCCAGTTTATGTTTTCTGCTGTTTTTGTATTTCAGGTTTTCCCATTACTTAAATTGCCAGAAAAATTCCGGGAAAAATATATAAAAAATCAGCGCTCAAGAAGCTTCCACGCGCCAGAAGTGAGGCCAGAGGGGAGCCAGGGGCAGCCCAGGCGGCCACCCTAGGTGGCCCCACCCCTGGCCGCCTAGGCAGGGCGCCTGGGCCCCCTCTCCGCTTCTGGTGACCCCCTTTGGCATATATTTATCTCCCGTCGCGGAAACCCTGATTCCAGACCCCTTTTCTCCAGAAGCAATTCCGATCTCCGCCGCCATCGCCACCAAGTTTCGGGGGACCAGAATTCCTGTGCCGGCATCCTGCCGGGACGGGGAAGTGCCCCCGGATTCATCTCCATCGACGTTGCTTCCTCCCTCCATGATGCGGGAGTAGTTCCTCCTCGGGGCTGAGGTTTCTACCAGTAGCTATGTGGTCAATTCTCTCTCCCATGATGTGATCTTCGTTGTGATCATAGGCTATGTTAATCTAGGGTGATCCCATGATATTTCCCCTTCCTCTATGTATTGGATTGATGTACTCACTTGTCTTTATCTAGTATAATCCCCAAGACCAAGGTGACAGCGGTCTATTGGACATGGATTAGAAGAATATTTTCATGAGTGATTTCCTATTTTATGTGTTGATTGAAGATTGAGAGTCTCTTGGTGCTTGTCTTTGACTATCCTTGAGATATGTTGTGGTGATTGTGGTACTCTCTTTGGATGGCCGAGGTGACATTGGGAAATCCATAGATTGAGAACTACGAACTTTGAGGTGTGCTTTTGTAGCCCTACATAATTCTTGTCCTCTCTTGACCACAAAGGAATGACCTCCGGGTGCGTCTCCATTGCATGTTTTATGGGAAATATCATGTGATTAGACTATGTCAATGTTGTTGGGAGTTTCCACTAGTGAAAGTATGAAGCCTAGGCCTTGTTTCCACCATTGCAATACCATTTGTGCTCACGTTTACCACTTGTTTGCTTGCTGCACTTTTTATTACAAATTTATATTACTTTGCTTTGCCACTCCTATCATCCATATTTTACCATCTCTTCGCCGAACTAGTGCACCTATACATCTGACAAGTGTATTAGGTGTGTTGGGGACACAAGAGACTTCTTGTATCTTGATTGCAGGGTTGCTTGAAAGGGGTACGTTCAACCTCCACTCCCCTGAGTTCGATAAACCTTGGGTTACTCACTTAAGGGAAATTTGCTGCTGTCCTACAAACCTTTGCTCTTGGAGGCCCACACTGTCTACAGGAATAGAAGCGTGTAGTAGACATCAATCTATTTCTGGCACCGTTGCCGGGGAAGTGAGGTAAGTGAAGGTACCTTCTCTAGATCTTGCAATTAAATCTTTTTGTTTCTTGTTTTTATTTCACTAGTTTTGCTTAATGGAAAACAACAAAAATATGAGAGAGCTTTATAAGCTCTACCTTGAACTTGGACATGATGTGTTTGAAGAGAAAATTAAAAAACCTTTGGAACTTTATTATTTGCATAACAATCATGATGGTGGTGATGTTATTAGTATGTTTTTTAATATCAATATTGCTAATGACATGGAAAGCTCTAAGCTTGGGGATGACACGTTTGATGAACATGATATTTTTAGTCCCCCAACTTTTGAAGAGAAAATTTACTTTGATGATACTTTGCTTCCTATATATGATAATTACAATGATAAATGTGATCTTTTTAGTCCACCTACTATTGAGGATAAAATTTACTATGATTATGATATGCCTCCTAAATATGATGATTACCATGATGGTTATGATAGTCCTACTCCCACTATTACCAATGAGAAAGATTATGCTTATGTGGAGAGTAAGAGTACCTTTTTGCATGTGGATCATGGTAACAATGCTTTATGTGATGCTTATATTGTTGAGTTTATTCGTGATCCCACTGAAAATTATTATGAGAAGGGAACATATGCTTATAGATATTTCAATAATATCAAGTTCCCTCTCTTTATGTTGAAGGTTTTGAAGCTGCACTTGTTTTGTCTTCCTATGCTTATTGCTTTGTGCTACAATGAATTATTCTATTGCAATATTCCTATGCATAGGAAGCATGTTAGGCTTAAATGTGTTTGGTATTTGCTTCTTGATGCTCTCTTTTGTTCTTCAACTCTTATTCCTACGAGAGCATCATTAAAGTCTTAAGCCTATCTTTATGGCTATAAAGAAAAAGCTCTAGGGAGACAACCCTTGTTATCTTTGCTTTCTGTCTGTTCTTTCAGTTTTTAGTGGTCTTGATGTTTGTTACTACTGTAGCAACATCATTGTATCTTTATTTTTCAGCTTTGTGCCAAGTTTAGCCTTCGATTGCAAGAAAGTTCAAAAGTTGTGACGTGCTGTCCAGAAAACAGATTCTGTCCTGGGACAGAAAAATTCGAATAAAATCACCAGATCATCTTTTTGATCTGAATTGTTTTGACAGCGTGCTCTATACAATTGGCTTTCGAGCGTCTGTTCTGAGTTTTTTGATTTGAGTTGCATAAGTGCCCCGAAAAAATTATTTACTACCTGCTGGTCTGTTTTTCACAGATTCTGTCCTGTTTTTCCTTTTCTTCGTTTTGCAAACCTTGAGCTTGCTTTTTCTTTGCAAAAACCTTTTGGCGATCTTGAGAAACAGTAGCTCTTCAAGATTATCCTTATTTCCAGTAGGAAAAAATTATTTTATTATGGGTACTAACCTCGCTAATCAGATTATGATGAGTTATGTATGAAGGGAGTTTTCAAGTGTGCGAGGGAAGATGATAAAAGAAGATCCAGGAGGGTCAAACGCTCAAGCTTGGGGATGCCCCCGTGCACCCCCAAGAAATATTCAAGAAGACTCAAGCGTGTAAGCTTGGGGATGCCCCCGTGCATCCCCTTCTCCATCAACAATTATCAGTTCGTCTTTCGTTCCACTATATTTTAATCACTTCATGCGTTATGTGCTATGCTTGGAGCGTCTTGCTCTTAGTTTCCTTTTTAGTTTTTTTAGCTTTGATTGCTGTTCATAACAAGTTAGAACCCAGATTTCTTTGTGTGGGAGAGAAACACGCTCCACTTCAACCTAGAACACAACATAGGATTTTCATGCTTATCTTTGCTGTGTGTGTTCTTTGTCTTTCCATAGCTACTGTCATGTTTAGCTCTTAGTTTTCATGCTTTTCTTTTTAAAGAGCTTTTGTTTAGTTGGTTGTTGAACTCTCTTGAGTTTTCATGTTTATCTTGTTAAGAGAGTTTGCCTGTTGCACTGAGTTGTGTGTCTTGACTTAAAGTAGGTAACTGAGGTTGCTATTTAATTTTAGTAGTAACTTGCAATAGTTTTGAGGTATTGCCATGAGTAATGTCTGAACTTTTGGTGTCAAGAGCTTTAGCCTATTAGTGATAGATGTCGTATTTTGGGCAATCCGTGTTTATTTTCGAAAACCTACAAAATAGTTGAGAACTTTAGCTTGTAAATGGATCACTAATCTTTGGAGGGATCGAATATTAGAGTACACTCACGTACCATGGGTCGAGGATGCGCAAGGGTAACCAAACCCCCATACACACCTCCTCGGGGTACTTGTCTCTTTGTGAACCTCCTAATTAGATTGAGAGTTACCGATAATAAGTGCATGAGTTCTTCGGACTAATGTGAGTATTCGAAAGTTGACACTTCCACCTATCCATATTTTTCTAGCCTCTTCGGTATCGTGCATTGCCCTTTCTCACCTCGAGAGTTGGCGCATACTTCGCCGGTGCATCCAAATCCTTGGCACGATACGCTCTGTCATCATAAGCCTCATTATATCCTTCCTCAAAACAGCCACCATACCTACCTATTAAGGCATTTCCATAGCCTTTCCCAGATACATTGCCATGCAACATCCATCTTCTCATGACTTGATCTTCATGTCATACATGCTTTTTGCTTGATCGATGAGCCGCATGCTAGTTGGGCCTTGCCCTAATCATTGCTACATGATGCGCTAGTATCATTGCATTTCCTGCTACACTGGCAGAGGCATACATTTGCATACATCATGATAGTTTCATTTTCTTTATGTTGAGTACTTTTGTAAAGTGTGAAAGATCTTCTATACTTCCTGTAATACATAGAGTGTTGGCCCTAAAGTGAGGAAAAGATCCCAAAGAGGACAAAATCAAAAGATCCCAAAGGGGACAAAATCAAAAGATCCCAAAGAGGACAAATGAGAGATAAATAGAAAGAGCCATTGAGGCCACAAAAAAATAAAAAAATATAGAAAAAAAGAGAAAAAGAAATAAAAAGAGAGAAGGGGGCACACTACTATTTCTTTTGAGAGATCCACACTCGTACTCCATCTTATACCTTGTACTCCATAGAGATTATCATTCATGCATATAGCTATGTGGGGACCTTCACACTATAGAACTTGGCTTGTATATTCCAATGATGAGCCTCCTCAAAAGAGCTCTAAGTCTTCTTGAGCAAGCAAGTTGGATGCACCCCCACTAGTTCCATTGGAGAGCTTACCTTAGCTCATATGTGCATCCGTTGCATGGAAATCCCTACTCCTCACATCATATCTATCATTTGGCTTTCTCTCGCCGATGATTGTCCTCATTGATGTGAGCCTTTCTCACCTTTTTGTCTCCCCCCTCTATCATTTTTCTCTCTTTGCCATCCTAAGTGTCGACTTTCTTGCTTACGCTCATCCATTGCATGAGTGCTCAAAATATCGAAAGGGAGTGGATCATTTTGACTTGTACCTGGCTAACGGTCTGGGGATGAGTCATGATAAGATTCCAAAGAAGACCAAGTGTGAAACTTTAGTAGATTAAGTTCTCAACAGTACAAAAACTATGTTTTACTCTCTCATATATCCCTATCCCCTTTCTTACACGCAAACACCATTTGGAGACATTCGAGTCACGGGCAGCGAGAGCTCTTGCACCTTTATGTTCTTATGTTACTTGTTACAATGCTAATATAGACTCTTGCTTGTTATGACTTGAATTGAATTACATTCCTTGATTGCTTTACTTAAAAAGTTTTTATATGGTTGGTAGCATGTCACCACAGAAATTATGCTTGTTATCATTTACCTACTCGAGGACGAGCAGGAATTAAGCTTGGGGATGTTGATACGTCCAAAACGTATCTATAATTTCTGCTTGCTCCATGCTTCTTTTGGGTGATATTGCTATGCTTTTGATACACTATCATACACTTTTAATCATATTTGGACTAACCTATTAACTCAGTGCACCCCAGTGCCAGTTTCTGTTTTCTACTGTTTTTAAATTTCAGGTTTTCCCATTACTTAAATTGCCAGAAAAAATCCGGGAAAAATATATAAAAAATCAGTGCTCCAGAAGCTTCCACGCGCCAGAAGTGGGGCCAGAGGGGAGCCAGGGGCAGCCCAGGCGGCCACCCCAGGCGGCCCCACCCCTGGCCGCCTAGGAAGGGCGCCTGGGCCCCCCTCTTCGCTTCTGGTGACCCCCTTTGGCATATATTTATCTCCCGTCGCGGAAACCCTTATTCCAGACCCCTTTTCTACAGAAGCAATTCCGATCTCCGCCGCCATCGCCACCAAGTTTTGGGGGACCAGAATTCCTGTGCCGGCATCCTGCCGGGACGGGGAAGTGCCCCCGGATTCATCTCCATCGACGTTGCTTCCTCCCTCCATGATGCGGGAGTAGTTCCTCCTCGGGGCTGAGGTTTCTACCAGTAGCTATGTGGTCAATTCTCTCTCCCATGATGTGATCTTCGTTGTGATCATAGGCTATGTTAATCTAGGGTGATCCCATGATATTTCCCCTTCCTCTATGTATTGGATTGATGTACTGATACGTCCAAAACGTATCTATAATTTCTGCTTGCTCCATGCCTCTTTTGTGTGATATTGCTATGATATTTATACACTTCCATACACTTTTGATCATATTTGGACTAACCTATTAACTCAGTGCACCCCAGTGCTAGTTTCTGTTTTCTACTGTTTTTGTATTTCAGGTTTTCCCATTACGTAAACTGTCAGAAAAATTCCGGGAAAAATATATAAAAAATCAGCATTCCGGAAGCTTCCTTGTGGCCAAAGTAGGGCCGGAGGGGGGCCACCAGGGCTCCAGGCGCCCTGGGGGCGCGGCCCCCCTCCTGGCCGCGCCGGGGGGCGCCTGGGCCCCCCAGGCCTCTGCTGATGCCCCCCTTTGGCATATATTTACACCGCGTCCCGAAACCCTCGAGGACGGAACCCTTTTTCGCAATCTCATCTCTGTTCCACCGCCGTCGCGCTTCCAAGATCGGGAGCACCAGGAGAACTCTTCCCGGCACCCTGCCGGAGGGGAGAACCACCACTGGGAGCCTCTCCACCACCATGGACGCCTCCCGGATGAGTTGTGAGTAGTCTCCCTTGGACCATGGGTCCATGACCAGTAGCTATGTGATGTTCTCCTCCCCTCTTTGTTCTTCACTAATTAGACCTCGTGAGCTGCCCTACATGATCGAGGCACATATGTAATCCTTATGCTATTGCTATGTTGAGTTTGCTGGGATCCGATGGATTATGAGATTATGTTCAGATTGTGTGTGAGTAATATATTTGATTTACCTCTTTTATATTTATGTTCTTGAGTAATTCTTGCATGTTCTCCGTTGCTATTTATTGATTTGGCCAAGTAGTAGGTAGTAACTCCAAGAGGGAACGTTATGCTTGATTGTGGGTTCATGCCCCTCGATGACTAGCTTGAGTGAAAGAAACATGAGTCTAGGGGATGTGATGTTGCCACAAGGGGGAAAACAACGGTGCTTGTACTCGCGGGTGCAAGGATTGTTTACTTTACGCAAAGTTCTTTTAATGCAGTTGTCTGTTGCTTTGAGTTTACACTATGGGTGGGACTCGCAACTTAATACCAGCGAGATGTTCTGGATAGATATCTCAAGGTGGATGATTAGTAGTAGATGCAGATGGATTTCAGTCTACTTACCTTGGCGTACCGCCCATGCTTTTGAGCCTCAACCTTTCTTGCAGCATAGTTAGCATTGGTTTGCGCACATAATCCTGTCAATTGCCCAGCTGTAATTCGTTTACCTCACATAGCTGTTTTATCGTCTTTTGGGAGGGAGACATCACTAGTGAACATCATGGGACCCCGGTCCATATTACCATCACTGATCACATCCGCTATTTAATTTCTGTTTTTACTTACTAGTTGCAATAATACCTATCACTATTATCTCTTGCGTTTGATCCTTTGTAAACGACAAGGCCGGAGGGATTGACAACCTCTCTGTACTCGTTGGGAGCAAAGTTATTTGTATCTGTGTGCAGGTCCGGTCAATTGCTGGTTGCGCCGCTAGCAGTTGACACCTTCTTGTTGAACCTTGGAGTCTCAGGGGAATTCAATCCTTGGTATCTTTGCCAAGGGAAAACTACCGCTACACTGCATCTCAAACCTTCCACTTGGGGTAACCACCGAGGGGCGAGAAGCCATCAAGCAAAGTTTTCTGGCGCCGTCGCCGAGGACTCCACTCTTCAAGATAGGGGAGTTGCACACTATCTTTTACCTTTGCTTTTTAGTCTTGTTAGTTTACCTTTCAGTTTTTGCTTTAGTATCTTTTTATCAAAAATCACAAAAATAGTTATCTTGCTTGCTTGCTGCTATGGGTTCCACCGAGAACACCAAGTTGTCTGACTTCACTAGTCATAACAACGATGACTTTATCTGCACGCCTATCACTACACCTGCCACTTCAGCACCTTCTTATGAAATTAAACCTGCTTTACTGAACCTAGTTATGAAAGATCAATTCTCCGGTGCTGGAGATGATGCTGCTTTACACTTAAACAACTTTTTGTACTCTGTGATATGCAAAAGTACCAAGAAATAGATGGTAATATTGTTAAGCTTAAGCTATTTCCTTTCTCCTTGAGAGGAGGAGCTAAAATTTGGTTTCAATCCTTGCCTAGAAATAGCATAGATTCTTGGGACAAGTGCAAGGATGCTTTTATTGGAAAGTACTACCCACCTGCTAAAATTATCCAACTAAGGAGTAACATAATGAATTTTAAACAATCGGATAATGAACACGTTGCCCAAGCTTGGGAACGCATGAAGTCTCTTGTCAAGAACTGCCCTACTCATGGTTTGACTACTTGGATGGTTATCCAAACTTTTTATGCAAGCTTGAACTTTACCTCGCGGAACTTGTTAGATTCGGCCACGGGAGGAACCTTTATGTCAACTACACTTGGTGCTGCCACGAAGCTTCTCGATGAGATGATGACCAACTATTCCCAATGGCACACCGAACGCGCTCCAACAGGTAGGAAGGTAAACTCTGTCGAGGAGATTTCCTCCCTAAATGAAAAAGTTGACTTGATCATGTCTCTACTTTCCAAGCAATCTTCTGTTGATCCTCGTGATGTTCCTTTAAATTCTTTGATTGCTCAAGAACAAGTAGATGTGAACTTTATCTCTAGAAACAATTTTAATAATAATGCTTATAGGAGTAATTTTGATAGCAATCCTAGACCGTTCCCCTCTAATTCTTATGGGAACAACAATGCTTATCCTAGCACCAAGAACTCCACTTCTGAACTAGAGCGTATGCTTAAAGATTTCATCACTACCCAGAAAGCCTTCAATAAGAGTGTAGAAGAAAAACTAAACAAACTAGATGATCTCTCTTCGAAGGTAGACAATTTAGCCCATGAGGTAGAATTGCTTAAAATTAGAACTTCTCCTCTTGAGGAGAGGAAGGTCACTCCTATGAATGCTATTCAAGTGCAAATTAATGAAAACATTAGAATGTTGGCTAAACTTAAAGAGAGATGGGCTAGAGAAAATGAGGAAGAAGATAGAATTAAGAACCTTCCTACCCACCACACTGTTGCTACTATCCAAGTTATTGAGGATATCCAAACTCTTAGCACCCAATGCACTCCTAGTCCCATTGGACCTATTAATGGTGATGCTATGACCATAGAAACTACCAAACAAGTGAGCCTAAAGGACACCACTACCACTTTACTTGATAGTAGTGACCTTGATTTTGATAATTGCACCCTTACCGAAGTTATTGATTTCCTTCACAAGATGGCTAAAGATCCCCACACTAGCACACTTAATCTTGCCTTCACAGAGCATATCACTAATGCTCTCATCAAAGCTAGGGAGGAGAAACTTAGGGTAGAAGCCTCCATACCTAGAAAGCTAGAAGATGGTTGGGATCCTATGATTAAAATTAAGTTGAATAACTTCTCTTGCTATGCTTTATGTGATGTTGGACCTAGTACCTTCGTTATGCCCAAAAGAATATATGATATGCTTAAATTGAAACCTTTTGATTCTTGTTCTTTTGGTGTTCGCCTTGTTGATTCTTCCATAAAGAAACCTTTGGGGAGGATCGACGATGTTCTTATCATTGTCAATGACAACTACGTTCCCGTTGATTTTACTATTATGGATATTGAATGTGAACCTTCTTGTCCAATTATTTTGGGACGTCCTTTTCTTCGCACCGTTGGTGCCATCATTGACATGAAAGAGGGGAATATAAGATTCCAATTTCCTCTCAAGAAAGGGATGGAACACTTCCCTTGAAAGAAGATTAAGTTACCTTTTGAGTCCGTTATACGGGCTAGCTATTCTGTTACTCTTGATAAGACTTGATCTTTTTGCATTATGCCTAGCTTAAAGGCATAAAAGAAAGCGCTTTTGGGAGGCAGCCCACAATCAATAAAATTTTATTTTGTTTTTGTTGTGTCTTGATGTTGTTACTACAGTAGCATCATCATTGTATCTTTACTTTTCAGTTTTGTGCCAAGTGTAGCCTCTGATTGCAAGAAAGTTCAAAAGTTGTGACGTGCTGTCCAGGAAACAGATTCTGTCCTTGGACAGAAAAATTCGTATATTCTCCAGATCATCTTTTTGGTCTAATTTTTTTCGACAGCATGCTCTATACAATTGTCTTTCGGGCGTCTGTTCTGAGTTTTTTGATTAGAGCTGCAGAAGTGCCCCGAAAAAATCATTTACTACCTGCTGGTCTGTTTTTCACAGATTCTGTCCTGTTTTGCCTTTCCTTCATTTTGCAAACCTTGAGCTTGCTTTTTCTTTGCAAAAACCTTTTGGCAATCTTGAGAAACAGTAGACCTTCAAGAATATCCTTATTTCCAGCAAGGAACAATTATTTTATTATGGGTACTAACCTCGCTAATCAGATTATGATGAGTTATGTATGAAGGGAGTTTTCAAGTGTGCGAGGGAAGATGATAAAAAGATTCAGGAGTGTCAAACGCTCAAGCTTGGGGATGCCCCCATGCACCCCCAAGAAATATTCAAGAAGACTCAAGCGTCTAAGCTTGGGGATGCCCCCGTGCATCCCCTTCTCCATCAACAATTATCAGTTCGTCTTTCGTTCCACTATATTTTTATCACTTCATGTGTTATGTGTTATGCTTGGAGCGTCTTGCTTTTAATTTTCTTTAGCTTTGCTTGCTTTTCATAACGAGTTGGAACTCAGCTTTCTTTGTGTGGGAGAGAAACACGCTCCACTTCAACCTAGAACATAACATAGAATTTTCATGTCCATCTTTGCTGTGTGTGTTCTTTGTCTTTCAATAGCTACTGTCATGCTTAGCTCTTAGTTTTCATGCTTTACTTTTTAAAGAGCTTTTTGTTTAGTTGGTCGCTAGAACTCTCTTTAGTTATCATGCTTATCTTATTAAGAGAGTTGGCTTATGTTGCATTGGCTGATATGTCTATGATAAAAATGCTATGTGCATAATGGTGCTTAGTAGTTCATGTTTTCTTATGGTTAGTCTCAAATAGCTGGGGGGTTCTCAATGTGTTATTGGAGTACCAACATGATTTGTTTGCCTATGATGTGGTATGGTTTAGCGATATCTTCCTTCAAGAATTTATTTTGATTGACTTGGCATATGCTCACGCATATTTAAGACTGTAAAGAAAGTCTATCAAGCGTTGATGATCTTTAATTTCTGAGTAGCGATATAACTTCCATGCCTGATTCAATGTTGCTTTGTCGCTCTGCATGATTATGACCGTCATTGCTCTTTTAGTTGGTCGCTCCCAGTCTTTTGCTAACCTTCGCCTGTACTAAGCGGACTGACTGCTTGTGCATCCAAAATCCTTTAAACCAGTTATGCCATATGAGTCCACCATACCTTCCTATGCATGGTATTTACCTGCCATTCCTAACGAAGACTTTCTTGTACCATCTCGAAATTAATCAAAAAAGCATTTCTCTTCTGTGCCGATGTTTTAGTTCATGAGGAAGTAGTAGTTAATTCATGATCTTTTTAATTTGGACAAGCTTCACCCCGGGATTGCATGTCTAATGTGCAAACCCATAATACGAGAAGGAACTGGCATAGAGTGCGCCCGGCTCATTAAAAAATAATACAACAAACAAACCCTCCTTCACGCTTTGTTCATGAGAAATTAGAAAACTTTGGCAGTGATAAACAAAGGAGATTAAGAGGATGTGATCGTCCTCATTCGGGAGCCGTTCCTCGAAACTTGTCCAGCTCAAGAAGTGATTGAGTTATCTGCTAGCATTCGTTGACGAAACATGCATATCCAAAAATAATAATTATTACCTCTGTTTTTAAAACCAAGAGCTCTGGTACATGTTTAGTTTTTGTTTCCGACCACGGGTTTTCAACCTTGCCAACAAAAGCCACGGTTCGAGAGTCTCCACCTTCTTTAAAGCACCAACTATTGAGAGCATGATTGTCATTCTGAGTGTAATGTGCATTGTCCCAAAGCAGCATTGTCTTTCGCATGATTATGATATCGTTTATTCTGAAATCATTGTATCTAGTCGTCACTTAAACCTTGGAGGTGCCCCTAAATTTATGTTTTGCTTCACTAAAGGGGGCAAGCGAGATATCACTTTGTCATATTTGAACACCATGCTCATTGCAAATCTATTGAGTGTTTCAGTATCATATTGTAAAACTTTCAGTTCTTTGTGATTTTCTCATGAGGCAACTTAATTACTACAGATTCATTGTCTCAGTAAGCACTTGTCATGTGACTGTGAAAAGTCCTTATATGGTTAATAGCATGTCACCACAGAAATTATCCTTGTTATCATTTACCTACTCGAGGACGAGCAGGAATTAAGCTTGGGGATGTTGATACGTCCAAAACGTATCTATAATTTCTGCTTGCTCCATGCCTCTTTTGTGTGATATTGCTATGATATTTATACACTTCCATACACTTTTGATCATATTTGGACTAACCTATTAACTCAGTGCACCCCAGTGCCAGTTTCTGTTTTCTGCTGTTTTTGTATTTCAGGTTTTCCCATTACGTAAACTGCTAGAAAAATTCCGGGAAAAATATATAAAAAATCAGCGTTCCGGAAGCTTCCTTGCGGCCAAAGTAGGGCCGGAGGGGGGCCACCAGGGCTCCAGGCGCCCTGGGGGCGCGGCCCCCCTCCTGGCCGCACCGGGGGGGCGCCTGGGCCCCCCAGGCCTCCGCTGATGCCCCCCTTTGGCATATATTTACACCGCGTCCCGAAACCCTCGAGGACGGAACCCTTTTTCGCGATCTCATCTCTTTTCCGCCGCCGCCGCGCTTCCAAGATCGGGAGCACCAGGAGAACTCTTCCCGGCACCCTGCCGGAGGGGAGAACCACCACCGAGAGCCTCTCCACCACCATGGACGCCTCTCGGATGAGTTGTGAGTAGTCTCCCTTGGACCATGGGTCCATGACCAGTAGCTATGTGATGTTCTCCTCCCCTCTTTGTTCTTCACTAATTAGACCTCGTGAGCTGCCCTACATGATCGAGGCACATATGTAATCCTTATGCTGTTGCTATGTTGAGTTTGCTGGGATCCAATGGATTATGAGATTATGTTCAGATTGTGTGTGAGTAATATATTTGATTTACCTCTTTTATATTTATGTTCTTGATTAATTCTTGCATGTTCTCCGTTGCTATTTATTGCTTTGGCCAAGTAGTAGGTAGTAACTCCAAGAGGGAACGTTATGCTTGATTGTGGGTTCATGCCCCTCGATGACTAGCTTGAGTGACGGAAACATGAGTCTAGGGGATGTGCTGTTGCCACAAGGGGGAAAACAACGGTGCTTGTACTCGCGGGTGCAAGGATTGTTTACTTTACGCAAAGTTCTTTTAATGCAGTTGTCTGTTGCTTTGAGTTTACACTATGGGTGGGACTCGCAACTTAATACCAGCGAGATGTTCTGGATAGATATCTCAAGGTGGATGATTAGTAGTAGATGCAGATGGATTTCGGTCTACTTACCTTGGCGTACCGCCCATGCTTTTGAGCCTCAACCTTTCTTGCAGCATAGTTAGCATTGGTTTGCGCACATAATCTTGTCAATTGCCCAGCTGTAATTCGTTTACCTCACATAGTTGTTTTATCCTCTTTTGGGAGAGAGACATCACTAGTGAACATCATGGGCCCCGGTCCATATTACCATCACTGATCACATCCGCTATTTACTTT
This sequence comes from Secale cereale, assembly GCA_902687465.1. Lineage (NCBI taxonomy): Eukaryota > Viridiplantae > Streptophyta > Magnoliopsida > Poales > Poaceae > Secale > Secale cereale. The sequence continues at coordinate 585,672,680 of LR738710.1, forward strand.
CTGTTTTTACTTACTAGTTGCAATAATACCTATCACTATTATCTCTTGCGTTTGATCCTTTGTAAACGACAAGGCCGGAGGGATCGACAACCTCTCTGTACTCGTTGGGAGCAAAGTTATTTGTATCTGTGTGCAGGTCCGGTTGATTGCTGGTTGCGCCGCTAGCAGTTGACACCTTCTTGTTGAACCTTGGAGTCTCAGGGGAATTCGATCCTTGGTATCTTTGCCAAGGGAAAACTACCGCTACACTGCATCTCAAACCTTCCACTTGGGGTAACCAACGAGGGGCGAGAAGCCATCATGTACTCACTTGTCTTTATCTAGTATAATCCCCGAGACCAAGGTGACAGCGGTCTATTGGACATGGATTAGAAGAATATTTTCATGAGTGATTTCCTATTTTGTGTGTTGATTGAAGATTGAGAGTCTCTTGGTGCTTGTCTTTGACTATCCTTGAGATATGTTGTGGTGATTGTGGTACTCTCTTTGGATGGCCGAGGTGACATTGGGAAATCCATAGATTGAGAACTACGAACTTTGAGGTGTGCTTTTGTAGCCCTACATAATTCTCGTCCTCTCTTGACCACAAAGGAATGACCTCCGGGTGCGTCTCCATTGCATGTTTTATGGGAAATATCATGTGATTAGACTATGTCAATGTTGTTGGGAGTTGCCACTAGTGAAAGTATGAAGCCTAGGCCTTGTTTCCACCATTGCAATACCATTTGTGCTCACGTTTACCACTTGTTTGCTTGCTGTACTTTTTATTACAGATTTATATTACTTTGCTTTGCCACTCCTATCATCCATATTTTACCATCTCTTCGCCGAACTAGTGCACCTATACATCTGAAAAGTGTATTAGGTGTGTTGGGGACACAAGAGACTTCTTGTATCTTGATTGGAGGGTTGCTTGAAAGGGGTACGTTCAACCTCCACTTCCCTGAGTTCGATAAACCTTGGGTTACTCACTTAGGGGAAATTTGCTGCTGTCCTACAAACCTCTGCTCTTGGAGGCCCAACACTGTCTACAAAAATAGAAGCGTGTAGTAGACATCAGAGGGTTGCTCTTCACTCGGAGTGTTTTTGTAACGTAGGCGATTACGGGGTCGCGGCTAAGCCCCCGAGTGAGAGGGTTGCTCTTCACTCGGAATGTTTTTGTAACTTAGGCGATTACGGGGTCGCAGCTAAGCCCCCAAGAGAGAGGGTTGCTCTTCACTTGGAGTGTTTTTGTAACTTAGGCAATTACGGGGTCGCAACTAAGCCCCCAAGAGAGAGGGTTGCTCTTCACTCGGAGTGTTTTTGTAACTTAGGCGATTACGGGGTCGCAGCTAAGCCCCCGAGTGAGAGGGTTGCTCTTCACTCTGAGTGTTTTTGAAACTTAGGCGAATCGGATTCGCGGCTAAGCCACCCACTAGGGGATTTGAGAACATGTGCCTTTGGAAAAACAATCATTATGGAATTGTCGCAAACTTGTCTTTGAAAAAACAAACTGGAGGACTCTTATTACAACTCGTCTGGTCGAGTGCCTTAGTGTAAAAGCGGTAGAGCAGATCCGCATTCCATGAGCGTGGCTCATCTCTTTTCTTGGCTACGTTGTAGAGGTGGTATGCCCCATTGTGGAGCACTTTTGTGATGATGAAGGGGCCTTCCCAGGCTAGAGCAAGCTTGTGAGGTCGTTTCTGATGTACTCGGAGTACAAGATCTCCTTCCCGGAATGCCCGGCCTCGAACATTGCAGGCGTGGAATCGACACATGTCCTACTGGTATATGGTCGAGCGGATCAGGGCCATCTCGCGCTCTTCTTCCAGGAGGTCGACTGCTTCTTGGCGAGCTTGTTCTGCTTCCGCTTCTGAGAAGAGTTCCACCCGTGGGGCATTGTGCAGCAAATCACTCGGAAGTACGGCCTCGGCGTCATACACCATGAAGAAGGGGGTCCGATCAGTCGACCGGTTCGGGGTTGTCCTGAGCCCCCATAGAACAGATGGCAGTTTAGTCACCCAAGCACCAGCAGTGTGTTTGAGGTCGCGCATGAGCCGCGGTTTCAGGCCTTGAAGGATCAAGCCATTCGCCCTTTCTGCCTGTCCATTCGACTGCGGATGTGCTACAGATGCGTAGTCAACCCGGGTACCTTGGGAAGAATAGAATGCTCTGAACTCGTCTGAATCAAAGTTGGAGCCATTATCTGTGATGATGCTGTGGGGGACTCCATATATGAATATCAGTTCCTTGATGAAGCTGACAACGGTGCTAGAACCGAGGTTCTTGATGGGCTTGGCCTAGATCCATTTGGTAAACTTGTCGACTGCCACGAGCAGGGGAGTGAAGCCACTCATGCCTGTCTTTAAGGGCCCGACCATGTCTAACCCCCAAACAACAAACGACCAAACCAATGGGATAGTCTTCAAGGCAGACGTAGGTTTGTGAGACATGTTTGAGTAGAACTGACAGCCCTCGCATTTGTCGACGATATCTTTCGCCATCTCGTTCACTCGGGCCCAGTAAAACCCGGCTCGGTATGCCTTGGCCACGATGGTCCGAGAGGAAGCATGGTGGCCACAGGTTCCCGAGTGAATCTCATTCAGGATCATTCGACCTTCCTCGGGGGTGATGCAGCGATGAGCGACTCCAGTGACACTTTCTCTATAGAGCTGACCATGTATCACTTTGAAGGCTTTGGATCGACGAACGATCTGATGCGCTTCATCCTCATCCTCAGGGAGTTCCTGCCTAAGCAAGTACACTATGTATGGCACTGTCTAGTCGGGTGTGATCACCAAGACTTCCATGATTAGGTCGACCACGGCTGGGACTTCAACTTCAGTCGGATCGGACGCACTTATCGGTTGTGGAGGCTCCTCTGTGAAGGGGTCTTCTTTGACTGACGGGGTGTGTAGATGCTCCAAGAACACATTCTTGGGTATAGGTTTCCGAGTGGATTCTATCTTCGCGAGATCGTCAGCAAGCTGATTCTTGATTCTAGGCACGTGGTGGAGCTCCAAACCTTCAAACTTCTTTTCTAGCTTCCGTACTGCACTGCAATAACTGGTCATTGATGGGCTCCTGACGTCCCATTCCTTCATTACTTGATTGACCACTAAGTCCGAGTTGCCGTATAGCATTAGGCGACAACCGTTGAGTGAAATGGCCATACACAACTCGTACAAAAGCGCCTCATATTCAGCTTCGTTGTTCAAACAATCAAAGTCAATTTACAGGATGTAACTGAGCTTGTCACCTCTGGGGGACACCAAGACCACACCTGCACCGGACCCGTTCAGCATCTTGGATCCATCGAAGAACATGGTCCAATGATCCGACTGGATCTGAGTTGGCTGCTCCTGTTCGATCCATTCGACAACAAAATCTGCTATTGCCTGAGACTTGATAGCTTTCTTTGCTTCAAACTTGATATGCAACGGAAGGAGTTCAATCGCCCATTTAGCCACTCGACCGGTTGCATCCCTATTGTTCAGAATTTCAGATAACGGAGCGTTGCCGACGACTGAAATTGAATGATCTGAGAAGTAGTGTGCAACTTTCTTGGCGGTCAAGTAGATCCCATACACAAGTTTGTGATAATGCGGATATCTCTGCTTAGAGGGAGTCAAGACTTCAAAAATGTAATAGACTGGGCATTGGACTTTGTAGGCTTTGCCTTCTTCTTCCCGCTCGACCGTGAGTACAGTGATGACAACTTGTCCAGTGGCTGTGATGTATAATAATATAGGCTCTTTGCTGACTGGGGCAGCAAGCACCGGCTGGGTGGAAAGCAGGGCTTTGAGTTTGTCGAACGCTGCTTCAGCTTCAGAATTCCACTCAAACTTTTCAGACTTCTTCATCAGTCGGTAGAGAGGCAATGCCTTCTCACCGAGACGAGAGATGAATCGACTCAATGCGGCCAAACAACCAATAAGCTTTTGAACGTTGTGTATACGCATGGGGCGTTTCATTCGGAGGATGGCGCTGACCTTTTCTGGGTTAGCGTCGATCCCTCATTCGGAAATGAGGAAACCGAGTAACTTGCCGCCCAGGACTCTGAATGTGCACTTTGACGGGTTGAGCTTGATATCATAACTTCTTAGGTTTGCGAATATTTCAGCAAGGTCAGTTAGTAGGTCAGAACCTTTACGTGACTTGACCACAATGTCATCCATGTATGCTTCCACATTCCGAATGATTTGCTTCAGCAGACACTTTTATATCATGCGCATGAAAGTCGCGCCGGCCTTCTTGAGACCAAAAGGCATGGTAACATAACAAAAACACCCGAATGGGGTGATGAAGGTTGTTTTTATTTCATCGGGTCCAAACAGTCGGATCTGATAGTACCCGGAATATGCATCCAGAAAAGACAAACGCTCACACCCCGCAGTCGAGTCGACAGTTTGATCGATGCGAGGGAGAGGGAAATGATCTTTCGAGCAGGCCCGATTGATATGTTTGAAATTGATGCACATGCGGAGCAACTTGTCCTTCTTGGGGACAATAACTACATTGGCGAGCCACTCGGAGTGGTAAATCTCGTGGATGAACTCAGCTGCCAGAAGCCGAGCCACCTTCTCGCCAATTGCTTTCCTCTTCTCCGCGGTAGACCGCCGGAGATGTTCCTTCACAGGTTTCACTTTCGGGTCAACCCGCAAACGGTGCTCAGCCAGTCCCCTGGGCACACCTGGCATGTCGGATGGTTTCCATGCGAAGATGTCCCAGTTCTCACGGAGGAACTAGATGAGCGCTTCTTCCTATTTGCTGTCGAGTGTGGTTGAGATGTGAGTCAGAGCGGCATTAGGGTCGGTAGGATGAATATGCACAGGCTTCGTCTCTCCTGCCGACTGGAATGCTGACTCGGAACCAGGCTTCTTAGCATGCAACAAATCACTCGGATCCACATTCTTCTGGTATTCTTCCATCTCTACTACTGCCATCTGCTCGTCAACAATTTTCGAGCCTTTCTGGAAGCATTCTTCCGCTTTCTGCCGATCTCCAGTGACAGTGATCACGCCCTTGGGTCCTGGCATCTTCAATTTGAGGTATACATAACACGGTCGAGCCATGAAATGGGCATAGGCGGGCCTGCCCAGAATGGCATGGTAAGCACTGTGGAAGTCCACCACCTCGAATGTCAACTTCTCTTTGCGGTAGTGAGTCAACTCGCTGAAAACCACATCAAGGGTGATCTGACCAAGTGAGTCGGCCTTCTTCCTGGGGATGACTCCGGGAAATATCATGTTGCTCTCACTCAGCTTGGAGATCGGAATGCCCATTCCCCGGAAGGTTTCAGCGTACACGATATTCAGACCACTGCCGCCATCCATCAGAACTTTAGTCAACTGCGTATCGTCGACAACTGGGTCGACCACCAACGCTTGCCGCCCAGGAGTAACAATGTGCGCGGGGTGGTCAGACTGGTCGAATGTAATGGGAGTCTTAGACCACTTTAGGTACGTCGTTGTTGCCGGAGCAACCATGTTAACTTCTCTGTTGATAACTTTCAGTTGACTCTTGCTTTCAACATCAGCGAAAATCATCAAGGTGGAGTTGATCTGGGGGTAACCTCCATCCCCTTCTTTGTCTTTGGTCTCCTCGGATTCTTTCTCCTTCTCAGTGGGCTGGTCCTTCTAGAAGTTCTGAATCAGGATTCGACATTGTCGAGTGGTATGTTTGGGGTAAACCAAATTCCCCTCTTCATCCTTCTTCGTGTGAATAGGACACGGTAAATCAAGCACATAATTCCTTGCTTGGTCTTTCACTTTCTTGGGGATCCAAGGCCCTTTAGGTTTCCCTTTACCTTTCCCCTGGGTAACAACCGCAGACTCTCCTGGAACTGCAGGCTCTGCTTTACGCTTCGGCTTCCGATTGGGATTCTGATCATATTGGCTGACTGGTTTCTTGCCACTATGGAGTCGATCTGCTTCTTCTCCATTAGCATACCGACCGGCTATCTCCATCATTCGAGTCAAAGACATATCTCCTATCCGACCGAACTTCAGGTTGAGCTCTCTGTACCGTACGCCCTCTTTAAAGGCGCAGACTGCTTGATGCTCGGACACGTTCTCCACCGTATGATGCAAAGTGGTACACCTCTGGATGTAATCCCTCAAGGTCTCATTCGGTTTCTGAACACAATGTTGTAACTCTGCCAGCCCGACGGGCCGCTTGCAGGTGCCCTCGAAAGTCCTGACGAACACTCAGGCCAACTCCTCCCAGCTGAAAATGCTCCCAGGGGCCAACTAACTTAGCCAAGCTCTGGCCGAGCCCGCCAACATCAGGGGGAGGTGCTTCATAGCCACATCATCATTGCCACCACCAATCTGCGCAGCCACTCGGTAATCTTCTAGCCAAGTATCTGGCTTTGACTCGCCGGTGAACTTGATCACTACTGCTGCCAATCTGAAGTTGGGGGGAATCTCGGCGGCCCTGATGGCATTGCTGAAACACTCAGGCCTAGAGACAGACGCTCTGCTGCCATTCAGACGGTCTCTACCTTATTCTTCTCGGTATGCTTGGTTTCTGTCGACCAGGCCTTGCAAAAGAATCGATCTTGCATCGAAGCCGGGTCTTCGGGGATCTGCGGGGATCTTCCGCTCGTCGTCACGCAGACGCGTGCCGTCATGTCACCGGGGCGAGTACGACCCGCTTCCCGGAGGAGGCGTAGGCACTCGGCGGCGATCATTATGACCGAGTCGACGGTCATACTGATCATCGTTCTGACCCAGGTGTTGCTTTCGATGGGGCCCTCGACCCTCATGCCGCAGAGGCGATCTTGGGCTATGGGCCAACCAGACGGTGTCCGCCGCCACCGATCTGTTGTGAATCCTGTTGCGCGACTAGGAAACGACTGCATTCTGCTCTCCAGCTGTTCGAAGCAGCGCCTGAATCTACTGCAAGCCTCTCCCAGCCTCCGACTGAGACGGCTGGATCGAATCTGTGATGCGGGCCGCAGCTGTGAGGTTCTGAATCGACGTTCGGAATACCTGGGGTTTGTGCGGGAACAGTTGTCGCAGACGTCGACTAGATTCAGGAATCAATCGACGGGCTCGATCATTGAGCGAACGCTGAAGGTTTTCCAGCCGCGCGCGCTCGGCCACGGTGGCAAGGCGCGTGGCTTCCAGAGCTTGAGCTTTTAGAGTTTCTCCCAAGATGGGGGTGTAGAGTGCATCTTCATTGCGGCGGCAGAGCTCTTCCCTTTGCTCGGCAGTGAGGGGCTCGGGTATGTATCCGTCGTGGTCGTACAACTTACCATCGTCGCTGCCACCGTTACCGCCGCGAGTGTACCCAGTGGACTACGCCATGAGTTGACCATGAGCACCTCAGCTGCGGGGTCGCTGCTCCCGCACTCGGAAAGCGTGTCCACGGAACCAGTTGACCGGCCCGTAGTGGTATTCGTCGGACTTGATGGCCGCGACTTGGGGGGTGGCCGTTTGGCGGGCCACCGCGTGTTTCACCCACCACTGGAGCCGCGACCGACCGGATCGTTTGCGGCGGCGACCAGTCGGGGCAAAAGATGACGGAGGGGCCAACCGATACTGAGTCGACGACTGCTGATAACCCACAAGTGTAGGGGATCGCAACAGTTTTTGAGGGTAAAGTATTAAACCCAAATTTGTTGATTCGACACAAGGGGAGCCAAAGAATACTCTTAAGTATTAGCAGCTGAGTTGTCAATTCAACCACGTGTGGAAACTTAGTATCTGCAGCAAGATAGTTTAGTAGCAAAGTAATATGATAGTGGTGGTAGTAGCAGTAAAAGTAAAGATAGTGTTTTTGTAGTTTTTTGTGATATAAGCAACGGAAAAGTAAATAAGCGACTAGCAATATAGGTAAAGCTCGTAGGCATTGGATCGGTGATGGGAAATTACGTCGTATGCAATTCATCATGTAGAAGTTATAACCTAGGGTGACATAGAACTAGCTCCAGTTCATCAATGCAATGTAGGCATGTATTCTGAATATAGTCATAAGTGCTTATGGAAAAGAACTTGCATGACATCTTTTGTCCTACCCTCCCACAGCAGCGGGGTCCTATTGGAAACTAAGGGATATTAATGCCTCCTTTTAATAGAGTACCGGACCAAAGCATTAACACATAGTGAATACACGAACTCCTCAAACTATGGTCATCACCGGGAGTGGTCCCGATTATTGTCACTTCGGGGTTGCCGGATCATAACACATAGTAGGTGGCTATAGACTTGCAAGATAGGATCAAGAACACACATATATTCATGGAAACGTAATAGGTTCAGATCTGAAATCATGGCACTCGGGCCCTAGTGACAAGCATTAAGCATAGCAAAGTCATATCAACGTCAATCTCAGAACATAGTGGATACTAGGGATCAAACCCTAACAAAACTAACTCGATTACATGATAGATCCCATCCAACCCATCACCGTCCAGCAAGCCTACGATGGAATTACTCACGCACGGCGGTGAGCATCATGAAATTGGTGATGGAGGAACGTTGATGATGACGATGGCGACGATCTCCACTCTCCGGAGCCCCGAACGGACTCCAGATCAGCCCTCCCGAGAGAGATTAGGGCTTGGCGGCGGCTCCGTATCGTAAAACGTGATAATTCTTCCTCTCTAATTTTTCTCTCCCCGAAAGTGAATATATAGGATCTGGGGATACGTCGGTGGAGCACCAGGGGGGTCACGAGGCAGGGGGCGCGCCCTAGGGGGGGGCACCCTCGTGGACAGGGTGTGGGCCCCCCTGGTCTGGATCTTCTTGCAGGTATTTTTTATATTTTCCAAAATAATTCTCCGTGGATTTTCAGGTCATTCTGAGAACTTTTTATTTCTGCACAAAAACAACACCATGGCAATTCCGCTGAAAACATCGTCAGTCCGGGTTAGTTCCATTCAAATCATGCAAGTTAGAGTCCAAAACAAGGGCAAAAGTGTTTGGAAAAGTAGATACGTTGGAGACGTATCAACTGCCGAAGAAGGACGCCGCAAGCACTGGTGTAGAAGTGCGCTGCCCCGCGGACGGGTAGTGCCTCGACGTCGAGGGGCGCCTCCTGGAGCCAGGCGGAGTCGTCGGCGATGAAGACGAGCACGCCGAGATGGATCTCGCGGCCCAACGCCAGACCGCCGCCGGAAACCATGATGATGGAGATCGAGGAAAAGCTTGCAACCTCACCGGAAGTCGCTAAGACACCTGCCCCATGGTGGGCGCCAACTGTTGTGATACTAAGTCTAACAGTAAGAATAGGGGGTACGTAGGAGGAGGCAAGATCCTAGCTACGGTGAGGTTGTACACAAGGTGTTTACGAGTTCAGGCCCTTCTCGGAGGAAGTAACAGCCCTACGTCTCGGTGCCCGGAGGCGGTCGACTGGAATATGTATATGTGTGTGTGTGTTATAGGGGGTGCAAACCCTTGTACCGGAGGAGGGGTGGCTTATATAGAGTGCGCCAGGGCCCCAGCCACCCCACGTTACAAAGGGTTCAATGTACATAAAGGCAGAACGTTACTGTTAATGCCTGTAATAAAGGATAATAAAGGCTATCATTATTGCGGAGTGAATGCCCGGTCGTTGCTGGCCTTATGAGACCTTTGACATTCAGGAGTCGAGTGGCTTCATCCTTCCGAGTGAAGGTTGAGTTATCTGAGTGAGGTAAGCTGTCGAGTGAATTACTCTCTTGGGCCATATCAGTCGGCAACTTCTGTCATCTTTGGAATGTCTTTGAGCTTCTAGGGCAGTGACCTTGGGTAGGGTACCTAGGTCAGGCATGTGACCCTACCCTAGGTCTGTGGTATCATCAGGCGTTGCATATACTTCCGACGCCATTACTTATTTTGAAAGCATAATAGAAAAACGCTACCACGGTAGCTGAAAAACGATGCCGTGGCAACATTTTTTAAGATAAAAAATATTCCATGATATTTATGTGTAGCACTTAAAATTAAGATAGCTAGGCAAAGTTTTGAAGTACGATAAGACGACATAATGACATGTGTAGCTAATCGAGTAGTTATAGAACCATAACATCATAGCTAGCCGTACACTATCCTATTACATCAATAAAAAGGATCATCAATGTATTTCTTCATCGGATCCGCAAGAGACATCGGTCCGTCAGTATCGCGAGCCTGCTTATTAAGACGAGTTTTTATCTCCTCCGAGCTGGCACGTGTGCCCCGTTGAAAATGTCGGCATGGTGGATGACATCCTTGTTGAGGATTGTAGCAAACTTGAGCTGGACGCATTTGAACTCATCTCTAGTATCTCCTGGGCTAATTTCCTCCATTTTCTTCCCCCATGCGGTGATGTCAGTGTTCTTTTTACAGTGTTGTCCCTACCGTATGTAGTCCTCCATGTGGTGGACGACATAGTAGTCTTCTGTATCACTATTTTATGGTTGCTGCATGTAACAAAATTCAGTTTTGTGGGTGAAGCGTACCGCCTTAAATTTGTCCAACTTGCGATACCCCTCTCCGATCACTCCTTCCCGGCTAGTATAATCGTCCGGTACTTCATCGAGAACCTTCTTGATGCCTCTGTAGTCTTTCTTCACTTTCCTCGTTGAATCCAAGAAATAAGTTTCGGTGAACTTCAGGGAAATAACAATGAGGACACAATGTTCTGTGGGTAAAAAGTAGAGAAATACCAATTATGCTCGAGTATATAATGTGTTGACGTGGAAGCAGATTGAGATTGTACGAAAGAATAGTGTGTACTGAGTACCGAATGACTTACTCTGAATAGTAGGGCACTAGAGGGCAATCTTTTTCCATGTTGGCAAGCATGAAATCTCTCAGGTAGTTCCTCATAGCTTGACGGCAGGGAGGTTGACGTTGCTCTCGTGCGTGAGGTAGGGGTCCGCTACTGCGACAACCTTGTTCAGCTCACATATGTCAGTGTAGGCGGTATTGGTGCCCATAGGCGTATTAAGGAAGGACCAATCTTGTATAGGTGGAATAGGTTGAAGATGTCTTCAAATGGCACACTGAACTTTTCCGCGGGGAAAATGTCGCAGAAACGAATATTAGATGGCACCATCACTGTGAAAATGGGGCGATGTCCACCTGCATGAGTAAATGCGTACTTCTCCCTACAGAGAACTTCGTCATGGAGAAGTCTCATTTCTGTCTACAGAAGATCGGAGAGCTCCTTCAGAAGGATGGATTTGCCCAGGGAATGGTAAGTCCGCCATGCAACACGATGAAGTACTTCTTTATTATTCTGAACCGGTTGGTTGGCGGTGGCAGTGCCCTTCTTAGCATTTCCTGGGCGCCTCCTCTTCTTGCGTGACATGTTAGGCTGGCTGCACCGCCCGGCAGTGCATTTGCTAGCGTCACATTGAGTGTGTTTGGACTCAGCAACGCTCCTATGGATGGTGGCACTTGTGTGTCTGGGGCGTGAAGTCCTCATTGAACAGTAGACTCTTCTAGCAAAGAACAACACGGTGATCAACTTGGACAATAGGAGGCACGGAGATTGCTTGGATGGGGTCAGCATGCATAGGTCCATCAAGATCAGGAGCTGAGTTATGATATTCTTTAACCAAGAAGAATCGATTGACAAGTAAGTCATCATCATTATTTACTTGGTCCTCAACGACATCCACATTGTTGTTATGCAATTCAGGTTGACTCTGACCCAAAGGAGATGGTCCTCGACATGACATCTTGTTCATCTGCTTCGAGCTTGTTGGAATTTGGACATCTCCTAGCCGAATTTGACTCTTCAGCCACATCATTGGCCAACATAAGCACTGTCCAAGGGAAAGCTGGGTATCCGCACTAGGAGGTTGTATCGGAGGAGCAATATCTTCATAACCATTTAAGACAACAGGCAACTCAACTTTTAAGACACCCTCGGGCATATGCACTCCGTGCATGATTGTATCTTTGGGGCGAATGATCGAGCCGATTGCAACTTTAATCAGCTCACCATTCACATGGGCTAAGAGATTGCACGGAGTGTCTTTCGTAAGAGCGTCAAAAGTAGCCATTGGTGACAGGTTGTCAATGAAAGAGACAGATGGGTTGCTATCCTTGGTGATGTGTCGATGACAATGTTTCCTAGTTAACCGTTTTGATCCATTGCTTGACGCTCTCTATTATTGAAGGTAACATGGCTTGGGCATGGGCTTAGCTTTGCGTGTTGATGCCTGCTTCAATGTCGGCGGTTGCTGCAGCTTTGGCTGCAATTATTTTCTGTTCGATGGTCTACATGGTGTATCTCCAGTGTGATCGCTGCTCACGGTCTTCGACATAATGATCGTCCCATTTGGCCCCGCATCCAGCGCCGTTCACACGGCCACCCGCCGGTGGATGCAACGGGTCCTTGCCAAGGGTCACATTGATCGACCGGTTAAGAGGAGTGTTCCACCTGGCCGTGGATCCTTGAGAGCTCTGAGGTTCCACATGCTGCCTAGCCAGTTCTTCTTCAAGTCTTCTAGTTTGGTGAACGGCGGAAAATTCCCCTAACTTATAATCATAATGGTACCGACCCCTGACATAGTTATATTCGAGGGGGTCTTTGAATTGCTCGGAGTAGTTTGGGATGCCCTTTGCGTCAAGTATAGAGTCCTTCTTGTCCGACACGAGCTTCTTCCCAACAAAACCACGACTTCCTAGGGTGTGGTTGTTGGGGAACGTAGTATTTCAAAAATTTCCCACGATCACGCAAGATCTATCTACTAGAAGCATAGCAACGAGCGGGGAGAGTGTGTCTACGTACCCTCGTAGACCGGAAGCGGAAGCGTCTAGTGATGCGGTTGATGTAGTCAAACTTTCTTCGCGATCCAACCGATCAAGCACCGATCATACGGAGCCTCCGCGTTCAGCACACGTTCAACTTGATGACGTCCCACGAGCTCTTGATCTAGTAGAACCTCGTGGGAGAGTTTCATCAGCACGATGGCGTGGTGACGGAGATGATGAAGTTACCATCGCAGGGCTTCGCCTAAGCGTTGCAACAATATGACCGAGGTGTGTTTCTATGGAGGAGGGCACCGCACACGGTTGGGAGAGATCAACTGATCAACTTGTGTGTCTATGGGGTGCCTCTACTCCCGTATATAAAGGAGTGGAGGAGGGGGAGGGCCGGCCCTCTCTATGGCGCGCCCTAGGGGAGTCCTACTCCCACCGGGAGTAGGATCCCCCCTTTCCTAGTAGAACTAGGAGCCCTTCCAAGTAGGAGGAGTAGGAGAGAAGGAAAGGGAAAAGAGAAGAGAAGGAAGGAGGTGGCGTAGCCCCTCCCCCTAGTCCAATTCGGACTAAGCCTTGGGGGGGGGGGGGGCGCAACCTCCTCTCTCTCTCTCTTTCCCTAAATCCCAATAAGGCCCATATCCTCCCCGGCGAATTCCCATAACCCTTCCGTACTCCGAAAAATACCCGAATCACTCGGAACCTTTCCGATGTCCGAATATAGTCGTCCAATATATCGATCTTTACGTCTCGACCACTTCAAGACTCCTCGTCATGTCCTCGATCTCATTCGGGACTTCGAACTACCTTTGGTACATCAAAACACATAAACTCATAATACCGATCATCATCAAACGTTAAGCGTGCGGACCCTACGGGTTCGAGAACTATGTAGACATGACCGAAACTCATCTCCGGTCAATAACCAATAGCGGAACCTGGATGCTCATATTGGCTCCTACATATTCTACGAAGATTTTTATCGGTCAAACTGCATAACAACATACGTTGTTCCCTTTGTCATCGGTATGTTACTTGCCCGAGATTCGACCGTCGGTATCACCATACCTAGTTAATCTCGTTACCGGCAAGTCTCTTTACTCGTTCCGTAATACATCATCTCGTGACTAAATCATTAGTCATTTGCTTGCAAGGCTTATTATGATGTGTATTATCGAGAGGGCCCAGAGATACCTTTCCGACACTCGGAGTGACAAATCCTATTCTTGATCTATGCCAACACCTTCGGAGAAACGTGTAGAGCATCTTTATAATCACCCAGTTACATTGTGACGTTTGATAGCACACAAGGTGTTCCTCCGGTATTCGGGAGTTGCATAATCTCATAGTCATAGGAACATGTATAAGTCATGAAGAAAGAAATAGCAGTAAAACTAAACGATCATAGTGCTAAGCTAATGGATGGGTCTAGTCCATCACATCATTCTCCTAATGATGTGATCCCGTTGATCAAATGACAACTCATGTCTATGGTTAGGAAACATAACCATCTTTGATCAATGAGCTAGTCTAGTAGAGGCATACTAGGGACACTCTGTTTTGTCTATGTATTCACACATGTACTAAGTTTCTGTTTAATATAATTCTAGCATGAATAATAAACATTTAACATGATATAAGGAAATAAATAATAACTTTATTATTGCCTCTAGGGCATATTTCCTTCAGTGGTTACTTAATGTGTTTGATCGCATATCCTTCCCCCATGTTGACTGGCTCTGCACCACAGGGTTCTACGTGTTTTGCATCTTGAAAATGTTCCAGTCATCTGCACTAATAATGGGCCACTTTTCCTTGATCACGGAGTAATCTTCGTGAACCTCTTTTCTTGTAGTTGATTTCCAAGAACTCAAATTCTTTGAGAACTTATGGACTGCATTGTTGTTGACCTAATTCTTTGGATACGATAGGTTGTCGTACTCATCAGGAAACTTAAATCTAGCATGCACTCTTCTTATGAGGAGTTATCACATATTTTGTTTGCATGAATCCCTTATAGTGGACCCATTGATGGAGCAGACTTCTCGAAGGATGACACCTAGGGTGTTGTCGTAGTGAGATGCGGCCTTCCGTGGACTAACGGGCTCACCAGTGGAGTTGACTTGAGTGACCACAATCCTATCGGTACCGATAGCATTTCGGCTCCTAGGTTTCTGCTGCTTCTTGGTTTTTGGAGCATCCTCCTCCTCCCTTGGCATGATAATCATCTATATCATCTTCATCATTATCAGCATCCTTATCAGGATTACTATCCTCACCAGGAACATCCTTTTAGCCACTGCCTTTGATGTAGCACTCATCCAGATTTATATCCCCCGGCCCCTGGAGATCTTCTTCATAGTCATCATTGTTTTGCCTGCGCGTCCATAAATACTTCTTCACCGTTGGCTGCTACTTCTTGAGCTTGCATTTATTTTTCCCTTGAAGAGGAAAGGGTGATGAAGCAAAGTAGAGATAAGTATTTCTCTCAGTTTAAGAATCAAGGTATCAATCTAGTAGGAGGTACAAGCAAGTCCCCAATATATGCACCTGCACAAACTAAGAAACACTTGCACACAACGCAATAAAGGGGTTGTCAATCCCTTCAACATCACGAACAAGAGTGAGATCTGATAGAGATAGATTTAAAACTAAAGTAAAAGGAAAAATAAAGTAAACACAAAATAATTGCAACAAGTTATTTTTAGGTTTTTGGTTTTATAGATATGAAAATAATAGATGTAAAATAGACCCGGGGGGCATAGGTTTCACTAGAGGCTTCTCTCTTGAATAAAGCATACAATGGGTAAAAAATTACTGTCGAGCAATTGATGGAAAAGCGCAAAGTTATGACGATATCTAAGGCAATGATCATGAATGTTGGCATCACGTTCGTGAAAAGTAGACCGAAACGATTTTGCATCTACTACTATTACTCCACACATCGACCGCTATCCAGCATGCATCTAGAGTATTAAGTTCATAAGAACAGAGTAACGCCTTAAGCAAGATGACATGATGTAGAGGGATAAACTCAAGCAATATGATATAAACCCCATCTTTTTATCCTTGATGTCAACAATACAATATGTGCCTCGCTACCCCTTCCGTCACTGGGTGAGGACACCGCAAGATTGAACCCAAAACTAAGCACCTCTCCCATTGCAAGAACTACCAATCTAGTTGGCCAAACCAAACCAATAATTCGAGGAGAAATACAAAGATATCAAATCATGCATATAAGAATTCAGAGAAGATTCAAATAATATTCATAGATAATCTGATCATAAATCCACAATTCATCGGATCTCAACAAACACACCAGAAAAGAATATTACATCGAATAGATCTCCAAGAACATCGGGGAGAACATTGTATTAAAGATCAAAGAGAGAGAAGAAGATATCTAGCTACTAGCTATGGACCCGTAAGTCTGAGGTAAACTACTCACGCATCATCGGAAGGGCAGCAAGGTTGATGTAGAAGCCCTCTGTGATTAAGTCCCCCTCCGTTAGAGTATCGGAAAAGGCCTCCAGATGGGATCTCATGAGATTGGAAACCTGCGGTGGTGGATCGTATTTTCGTGGATGCTTCTGAGGGTTTTGGAATATATGTGAATTTATAGGATGAAGAAGTAGGTCGGTGGACTCCCGAGGGGGCCACAAGGCAGGGGCGCCCCCATAGGGCACGCCCTGCACCCTTGCCGCCGCCTCGGGACTCTTCTGACTTGGATCTCAAGTCCCACGTGTGTCTTCTGGTGCAAGAAAAATCATCATAAAGTATTATTCCGTTTGGACTCCGTTTGATATTCCTTTTCTACGAAACTCAAAAACAAGGAAAAAAATGGAAACTGGCACTGGGCTCTAGGTTAATAGGTTAGTCCCAAAAATAATATAAAATAGCATATTAATGCATATAAAACATCCAAAAAAGAATATATAATAGCATGGAACAATAAAAAATTATAGACACATTGGACACGTATCAAGCATCCCAAAGCTTAATTCTTGCTCGTCCTCGAGTAGGTAAATGATAAAGACAGAATTTTTGATGCGGGATGCTACCTAACATATTTATCCATGAATTTTTCTTCATTGTGGAATGAATGTTCAGACCCATAAGATTCAAAACAAAATTTTAATATTGAAATAAAAAAATAATACTTCAAGCATGCTAATAAAAGAATTGTGTCTTCTCAAAATAACATGGCAAAAGAAAGTTATCCCTACAAAATCATATAGTCTGGCTATGCTCCATCTTCATCACACAAAGTATTAAATCATGCACAACCCTGGTTTTAGTCAAGCAATTGTTTCACACTTTAGCATTCTCAAACCTTTTCAACTTTCTTGCAATATAGGAGTGTGAGCCATGGACACAACACTTTAGTACTACAAAAAAACACTTCCATGATAATACGTGTTTGTCACAGTAGGTCACGTTTTCTGTCATGCGTGTACATCCATGATGATTTTATGACAGAATCAAGGTAGTCATACATGTGTTGTCGTATAAGTGTTCCATGACAATATCAAAATTATCATCACGGAAGTGTTCACTTCCATGACGATAAATGGCGCGTCATGGAAGTGCTTTCGTCAAGGGTAAACGACACGTGGCATCCATCATAACAAGTCACCATTAAACTATCGGGTCCGGTTTTGAATCCGATAACCCGCTAGCAGCGAGGACCAATGGGAATTTTCCACGTGTAAAATTCTCATTGGTCGAAGGAACCATGTATCAGCTCAACGTGCGGACAGATGTCAACCAACCAATGGACAATAGGCGCCAATGATACATCGACACATGGCACGACCCAGCAGTGGCCCATTCAAGCCAAAAGGTCGGCCCATTTGACTTGGTCAAGGGATAACGGGTCGGCCCAACGAAAGCCTGCTAATGGCTTGCTCGCATATAGCCCATTCAGGTCGATAACTCATGGCCCATTATGGCCTTTACGAATTCGGCCCACTAGCTTCATCTGGGCCGTCCAATATGATTCCAGCCCGTTGTAACTTCCGGCCCATGTACGACCCATGACGTCTTTTGGCCCATATGAGGCCCTTTGTAACTCTTGGCCCATTAACGACCCGTAGTGAGACTGGCCCATCATGAATAGTATATCGCTTCATACCCATTAACGACCCATTACTCCATTGGGCCGTTCCCAACACGTGTTATCTTTCAGCCTTTTAATAGCCCATTTATTCTTGGGCTGATTTGTTTGGTTGCTTATGGTCCGTTACTGGCCTTTTCTGCTTGTGGGCCAAATTCAGCATGTGGTTAAAGTCGGCCCGTTTGTGGCCCATTAATCCGTTGGGCTGTTTCCATAGCGTCATCAAATACAGCCCATTAATGACCCATTACGCATGTCGATGGAATTAAGCCTGTTATACTCGTCGGCCTCTTAAAGGCCCATTATGGTCGACCCATGTACGGACGACTGCCACTCTAGCCCGTTTACGACCCATAATGCGGTCCGTTATTGGCCCATGTTTGGCCAATGAATCTTAAGGCCCGTAGAAGGCCCATTGATTATATGGCTTGTAGAAGGCCCATGGTCACTACAATAGATAGCAGGACCATGATGACAACGGTCTGTATGTTGCCCATGGTTATTGTGGCCTAGTTTTTAAAAATAGGTTATTCCGACCACAAGCACACCGCGAAAAAAGAACTGCACTGAGTACAACTCTACAAGCAAACAAATAAAAAAGACAACAAGGAAATAAATAAGCAAGCAACATACGCTAGGCTATTACGGCTATTACACATATTACAACCACTGGGCATCAAAGTACGCCACCAGTGCACATATGGGGAACAAAGCAGCATATTTCATACACTGGTTGTCAAAGTAGGCGACCACTGCAAATAAACGCCACAGCAAAACAAGTCCAGAATTGAAACCACTTCACAAAAGCTCAAGAAATAATATCCTGGGTATCCACCATGCTGGCAAGGCGCTTAGCAAGCTTATTAACTTTCTCTTGTTTGGTGCTTAAATCCTCTAGCACTTGGTGTTGCACCAGAAAGTATGCCTCTGAATTCTACAGGGACTTCCTCAGTCCTTCGGCTTCCTGTCGCAGCACATCTGATCGATGTCTTTCAACTTGAAGTTGAGACTCAAGAAGCCGAAGTGATTCAGGCAGCGAGTTCGAAGAGCTTGTGCCAGAAGTAGTGGCCAGTAACTCAAACACTACATCAAGGCACGACTTTGGGGTTGTCTCACTGTCTACAAGATAGTTTTTATGTGCTTTCTTGGAGACCAACATGGTTGTCTCACTGTCTTGAACCTTATCTGCATTACTTTCTCTACCATTGCATAATGGGGTGCTCTTCTCCAATATTCTGTCGGCATTCTACAAGAGGAACAAGCAGTCACGTCATACTTTTACCATGTTGTATATGAAACTCATTTTGGTAAACCAGTTCAGTTGTAAGGTGGACAATATAACAACATGAAACAACATATATCTATGTAGTATGGTCACTGTATGGTCTATATCATTCTAGTTTATGTTGCCAAATCAAGATAGAGACAGTTCAAATCATATATGTTTAAGACAAAGCAGCATAGACAAAATATAAGTGTGGGAAACTACACAACACTAACAACACTTGTAATGTGCATGCCATGAGAACATAACTGTTTATTCAATTGAAACTGAAATCAACATAGAGCAAGTTACAATAGCAAACCAACTAAAGAAACAGGTTTAAAACATACCTGTTGCACCACTGGAGTTTCAATTGCACCCTTCAAATTTGAAATTAGTTGGTATGAGTAAATACAGTGATGCTAGAGCAAAGGAGTATGAACCATAGCTACGGAACCTGACCTCAGAACAATTATTCTCTTGCTTTAAGCATTGACTTGGAGTTCAGAGTGGTGGTCCTCGTGCTTTGGGCACATCACTTGCCTTACTAACTGCTCGTGTTTGGGTGCTCTATGGTGGAGACGGTGTTGTGTCAACTGGAACTGGGTTATTGTCTACTAGGGTTGGGGTTAGAAGGGGTGTAGCTGGTTCTCTGTCCAACTGGGTAGGGGTACAATCTGTGTGAGTCTGGGTTATGTGTGGTGGGGCTGGTTCTTGGGAAAGTACAACCGTGGTTCTATCTGCATCGACGAGTAGCACGATCTTTTCTGAAGACCGTGTTTTTACTCCCATAGATACTACCATCGCCATCTCCAATTGAAATGGCTGATAAACAAGAAAAGTAATTGAATGTACAGACATTGTATAATAGATAGGTGCAATGGATAGTAGGGAAGAAAACATGGCATGAAATAACTCACATTTATGTTGTCTAACCAAACCTGATAGCGTGACACAATTTCACATATATGATAGCTAATTAAACAGGATATCATGGCACAAATTCACATATATGATGGCTAACTAAACAAGATAGAATGACATACTTCAAAAAATGATGACTATGTAAAAGGATGGCATGATATAACTATATGATGTGTCTATTAAAGTGTTTGGCATGCCATAATTCACATACATGCCGTCGATGGAAACATGAGGGCATGATATAATTCACGGATACAATGACATAATTCAAAATATGATGACTATGTAAACAGGATGAGATGATATAACTATATTATTTCTTTAGAAAATGGGTTGGCATGCCATATTTAGATACATGTTGTCTACTTAAACATCATGGCATGATATAATTCAAATATATGATTTATATATACTAAGAAAGTGAGCAGAGGGCAATCACATATATGATGTGTCAACTAAGCAGATGACATTCAAAATTTTGTATATGATGTAAAAACTAAGCATTGCAAGACAAGATATGCATGTTATGAGTAATATAACACTACCAAGTTTGAGCACTGGTCATCTGTCTCTGAATCCTCCTCCGAGGAGCTATCTGTAACCAGAAAGATATCTGCTTTAGCAGGTAGCATTGTCTGCTCTGAAGACCTTGTTTTCACTCCATATTTTTGCATCACAAATTCAAATGGTCGATGCATAGGAAAAGTAGTTGAATATACAAACATAGTCGGCAAATGGAATACGTAATACAAAAAAGGATGGCATGATATAATTCACATATATGATGCTTGGCTAAAGAGCATGGCATTGCATAATTCACATATAATGCCTTGCAGCAAGATAACATTGCATAATTCACATATATAATGCCTTGCAACAAGATAGAATTGCATAATTCACATATATAATGTCTTGCAACAAGATGGCATTACATAATTCACATACACGGTAAGTAGACACTAAACAGGTGGCATTCACACAAAGCATGTCTAAACTAAGCAAATGACATGACAATGCAAGACACCATTTGCACGATATGAGCAATACAACCCTGCCAAGTTAGAGCATGCAGCTCGGGGGGGGGGGGG
>LR738710.1:585693802-585713254 GCA_902687465.1 Secale cereale
GGGGGGCGATAGGACTGGTCATCTATCTCTGAATCCTCCTCCGAGGAGCCATCCATAACCAGCAAGACATGCGCTTCATCAGATAGCATTGTGTGCACTGAAGACCTTGTTTTCACTCCAGATTTTTCCATGACCGTGTCGAATGGCTGATGCACATGAAGAGTAATAGAATGTACTAACATTGTTGACAAATTTTTATGTAATAAAAAGGATGGCATGATATAATTCACATATAAGATGACTGGATAACCAGGATGGCATTGCAAAATTCACATATATGATGTTTGGCTAAACAAGATGGCATTGCATGATTCACATATATGATATAGAAACTAAATAGATGGAATTCACACAATACATGTCTAAACTAAGCAGATGGCATATTTTATGTGTAAAGTAAGAAACGCAAGTGATGACCCACAAGTATAGGGGATTAATCGTAGTACTTTAGATAAGTAAGAGTGTCGAACCCAACGAGGAGTAGAAGGAAATGACAAGTGGTTTCCAGCAAGGTAATGTCTGCAAGCACTGAAATTGTAAGTAGCAGATAGTTTGACAGCAAGATAATTTGTGACGAGCAAGTAACGGTAATGGTAAATAGTATGCAACAAGATAGTCCAATCCTTTTGTGGCAAAGGACAGGCCAAAACGGTTTCTTATAATAAGCAAAGTGTTTTTGAGGACACATAGGAATTTCATCTAGTCACTTTCACCATGTTGGCTTGATTCATGTTCACTACTTTGATAATTTGATGTGTGGGTGGATCAGTGCTTAGGTGTTGTTCTTACTTGAACAAACCTCCTACTTATGATTAACCCCCTCGCAAGCATCCACGAGTATGAGAAAAATATTAAGATAAAATCTAACCATAGCATTAAACATTTGGATCCAAATCGGTTCCTTACGAAGTAGCGCATAAACTAAGGTTTAAGCCTCTATCACTCTAGCAACCCATCGTCTAATAACTACTCCACAATGCATTCCCTTAGGCCCAAATATGGTGAAGTGTCATGTAGTCGAGATTCACATGACACCACTAAGGGAATCACAACATACATATTATCAAAATATCGAACACATATCAAGTTCACATGATTACTTGCAACAAGATTTCTACCGTGACCTCAAGAACAAAAGTAACCACTCACAAGTGATAAAAATGTTCATGATTAGAGGGATATTGAATAGCATAATGGATCTGAACATATAATCTTCCACCAAATAAACCATATAGTAATCCACTACAGGATGAATTCAACACTACTACTTACCCACAAGCACCAATCTAAGGTTCCGGTACAAAGATTGAACACAAGAGATGAACTAGGGTTTGAGAGGAGATGATGTCGTTGAAGATGTTGATTGAGATTACCCTCCCCAAGATGGGAGAGTTGTTGGTGATGATTGAGGGAGTCTTGGACTAGGGGGTCCTCGGGTGTCCGGATTACTCGTTATGGGCCGGACTGGTGGGCCGTGAAGGTCAAAGTAGAAGATTATCCCCTGTGTCCGGCTAGGAATCCTATGTGCATAGAATGGCAAGTTTAACTCCGGGTGTAATGTTTTCTTCCTTTGCAAGATGATTTTGTACAACCCTAGGTCCCTCCGGTGTGTGTATAAACCAGAGGGTTTAGTCCGTAGAGGCTATCACAACTATCATAGGCTAGACATCTAGGGTTTAGCCATTACGATCTCGAGGTAGATCAACTCTTGTAATCCTCATATTCATCAAGACCAATCAAGTAGGAAGTAGGGTATTACCTCCATTAAGAGGGCCTGAACCTGGGTAAACATCATGTCCTTGTTTCCCCCTGTTACCACCGATCCTCAGATACACAGTTTGGGACCCCCTACCCGAGATCTGCCTATTTTGACATTGACATTGGTGCTTTCATTGAGAGTTCCGCTGTGTTGTCGATGGAAGGACTGATGGCTCGCTTTTTTATCGGCATCGGTGCTGCCTCTGGGGAGATCTATCTCCCCGGCCAAGTTTTCGTGTTTGGTGCCTTCATGCTACGTGCCAACTTGGATGGTCGCCTTGAGCAGATCGACAACTATGCCCCTGGTCAACAGACCAAATTTGGAAATCTGAATTACATCCCTGGTATCCAATGAGATCTAATCTTCGAGGGATTCATGGCCTCGACCACCGCTCCCTGCTGTTGGTGTCAAAACCGGCGGATCTCGGGTAGGGGGTCCCGAACTATGCGTATGAGGATTGATGGTAACAGGAGACTGGGGACACGATGTTTACCCAGGTTCAAGCCCTCTCGATCGAGGTAAAACCCTACTTCCTACTAAATTAATATGGATGAATATGAATACAAGAGTTGATCTACCTCGAGATCGTAGTGGCTAAACCCTAAAGTCTAGCCTATGAGGATTTGAGATTCTCTGTTCTAGCCTCTATGGACTAAACCCTCCGGTTTATATACGCACCGGATGGGCCTAGGGTTTGTACATGTCATCTTGCAGAGGAAGAAAAATCTACACCCGAACCTAAAACTTGCCATTACATGAATACATGAGTCCTATCCGGATACGCGAGATGATCTTAAACTATGATCTTCACGGCCCACTAGTCTGGCCCGCCAAGAGTTATCCGGCCACATGAGGACCCCTCGATCCAAGACTCCCTCAGTAGCCCCTGAACCTGTCTTCGATGACGATGAGTTCGGCTTCCGTATTGTCTTCGGCATTGCAAGGTGGGTTCCTTCTTCCGAATATATCTCTTGCAAAAAGGTGTATTGTGTTCGGCTCTGCAAGGTTAGTACAACCCTTAGCCTCGAAGGCAAGGCTTTTAAAGTAAAATGAATAATGTGTCTCTACTGACAACTTTTGGGTGAAGCGTCGCGTCCAACCCACTAACTTATTGAACTGTTTTATTTGGTCCTAGTTTTGCGTTTCGAGGTATATCCTCATTGACACGTCTCATCAGAATAGAGATCGTTCCCACTTATTGTGGGATCCTTATCAATATGACGTGAGCACCCACGCCGCGCATTACGCACGACCGCTTTAGGAACCGGCGAGGTTTATGGCTAAAGTGGGGGGATGCTCTGTATTCACATCATTATAAAAGGATATCTATCTCTTTTCACCAGCCCCACGCCTTCCTCAAGTTCGAGCTCTCCAATCTCCCTAGCCCCAATATTATCATCTCCTGCGCCCACCGCTCCTCGTTCGTCAACCACTATTCCCCTTCCCAGCAATGGCTCGATCTGGTGCCAGGGGCAAGTGGGAAGCTTCCACGGTCACTGAAAGGACCGTGGAGGATCTACGGAGTGCGGGCTATCTCGCCGCCACCATTTGACACCAAGTCCATGCCAAGGGTCAGGTGATCCCCGTCCCTGAGGCGGGTGAGAGGGTAGTGTTCACTTCCCATTTTGTTAGGGGGCTAGGGTTTCCACTCCACCCCTTTGTTCAAGGTCTTCTGTTCTTCTACGGGCTAGATTTCCATGATCTAGCCTCGAACTCAATCCTTCACATATTCGCTTTCATAGTGGTATGTGAAGCTTTCCTCCGCATCCCTCCACACTTCAGCCTATGGCTCAAAACCTTCAAGGTAAAGCCGAAGGTGGTGGACGGACAGCACGCAGAGTGCGGGGGTGCCATGATTAGCAAGGTCCCGAACGCAACTTGGCCCAAGGGCTCACTCGTGGAGACGAATAAGGTTTGACAGCAGGAGTGGTTCTACATCACCAAACCCCGTGACGCCAAATGGGCGGCGGAGCCTGCTTTCAGATCCGGACCCCCAGGGAGGCTGACCTCCTGGACCAAAAAGGGTCTGGACTGGGGGTCGCATACTGAAGTGACAACTCTTGTGAGCCACATGTCTGACATGATCTCCAAGGGGCATGTGCTCTCCTTCATGGTCCGGGTGATGCTGACCCGGCTTGTTCTCCCTTGCCAAAGCCAGGACTTCTCCCTATAGAAATTCGATCCGGCAGGAGACAAGCCGCTGAAGCATCTCTTTGGCTTTACGCACAAGGAGATCTGGAAGCATCTCTTCAAGAGCTAGAAGGAATGGCCCGAAGAGACCGAGGACGGGGGTGATACGTCCAAAACGTATCTATAATTTCTGCTTGCTCCATGCTTCTTTTGTCTGATATTGCTATGATATTGGTGCACTTCCATACACTTTTGATCATATTTGGACTAACCTATTAACTCAGTGCACCACAGTGCCAGTTCTTGTTTTCTGCTGTTTTTCTATTTCAGGTTTCCCCCATATTAAAAGTGCTCCAAAAATTCCAGGAAAAATACAGGAAAAATCAGCGTACAAGAAGCTTCGCGAAGAACCAAAGATGGGCCAGAGGGGAGCCAGGGGAGGCCCAGGCGGCCACCTGGCGCGGCCCCACCCCTGGCCGCGCCAGGCGATGCCTGGGGCCCCTGCTCCGCCTCTGGCTGCCCCCCTTCGCATATATATCCCTCTCGTCCCGAAACCCTCGAGGACAGAACCCTTTTTCGCGATCTCGCCTCTGTTCCGCCGCCGCAGCGCTTCCAAGATCGGGAGCATCAGGAGAACTCTTCCTGGCACCCTGCCGGAGGGGAGAACCACCACCGGGAGCTTCTCCACCACCATGGACGCTTCCCGGATGAGTCGTGAGTAGTCCACCTTGGACCATGGGTCCATGATCAGTAGCTATGTGATGTTCTCCTCCCCTCTTTGCTCTTCATGGTTTAGACCTCGTGAGCTGCCCTACATGATCGAGGCACATATATAATCTTTATGCTGTTGCTTTGCCGAGTTTGCTGGGATCTGATGGATTATGAGACTATGTTCAGATTGTGTTTGAGTAATATATTTGATTCACCTCTTTTATATCTTTGTTCTTGAGTAATTCTTGCATGTTCTCCGTTGCTGTTTATTGCTTTGGCCAAGTAGTAGGTAGTAACTCCAAGAGGGAGCGTTATGCTTGATTGTAGGTTCATGCCCCCTGATGACTAGCTTGAGTGACAGAAACATGAGTCTAGGGGATGTGCTGTTGCCACAAGGGAGAAAACAACGGTGCTTGTACTTGCGGGTGCAAGGATTGTTTACTTTACGCAAAGTTCTTTTAATGCAGTTGTCTGTTGCTTTGAGTTTACACTTTGGGTGGGATTCGCAACTTAATACCAGCGAGATGTTCTGGATAGATATCTCAAGGTGGATGATTAGTAGTAGATGCAGATGGATTTTGGTCTACTTGCCTTGGCGTACCGCCCATGCTTTTGAGCCTCTACCTTTCTTTGCAGCATAGTTAGCATTGGTTTGCACACATAATCCTGTCAATTGCCCAGCTGTAATTTGTTTACCTTGCTTTGCTGTTTTATCGTCTTTTGGGAGAGAGACATCACTAGTGAACATCATGGGACCCCGGTCCATATTACCACCGCTGATCACACCTTCTATTTACTTCCTGTTTTTATTTCCTAGTTGCAGTCATAGCTATCATTATTATCTCTTGTGTTTGATCCTTTGTAAACAACAAGGCCGGAGGGATTGACAACCTCTTTGTACTCGTTGGGAGCAAAGTTATCTGTATCTGTGTGCAGGCCCCGTCAACCGCTAAGTTTCTGGCGCCGTTGACACCTACTTGTCGACCCTCGGAGTCTCACGGGATTCGATCCTTGGTACCTTTGCCTAGGGAAATTTGCCGCTACGCTACATCTCAACCTTCCACTTGGGGTAACCAACGAGGGGCGAGAAGCCATCAAGCAAGTTTCTGGCGCCGTTGCCGGGGACTCCACTCTTCAAGATAGGGGAGTTGCACGCTATCTTTTATCTTTGCTTCTTAGTCTTGTTAGTTTACCTTTCAGTTTTTGCTTTAGTGTCCCTTACCAAAAATCACAAAAATAGTTATCTTGCTTGCTGCTGCTATGGGTTCCACCGAGAACACCAAGTTGTGTGACTTCACTAGTCATAACAACAATGACTTTATCTGCACGCCTATTGCTACACCTGCCACTTCAGCACCTTCTTATGAGATTAAACCTGCTTAGCTGAACCTAGTTATGAAAGATCAATTCTCTGGTGCTGGAGATGATGCTGCTTTGCACTTAAATAATTTTGTTGAGCTCTGTGATATGCAAAAGTACAAAGAAGTAGATGGTGATATTGTTAAGCTTAAGCTTTTTTCCTTTCTCCTTGAGAGGAGGAGCTAAAATCTGGTTTCAATCCTTGCCTAGGAATAGTATAGATTCTTGGGACAAGTGCAAGGATGCCTTTATTGGGAAGTACTACCCCCTGCTAAAATTATCCAATTAAGGAGTAACATAATGAATTTTAAACAATTGGATAATGAACACGTTGCCCAAGCTTGGGAACACATGAAATCTCTTATCAAGAACTGCCCTACTCATGGTTTGACTACTTGGATGGTTATCCAAACTTTTTATGCATGCTTGAACTTTACCTTGCGGAACTTGTTAGATTCGGCCGCGGGAGGAACCTTTATGTCAACTACACTTGGTGCTGCCACGAAACTTCTCGACGAGATGATGACCAATTATTCCCAATGGCACATCGAACGCGCTCCAACAGGTAGGAAGGTAAACTCTGTCGAGGAGATTTCCTCCCTAAATGAAAAAGTTGACTTGATCATGTCTCTACTTTCCAAGCAATCTTCTATTGATCCTCATGATGTTCCTTTAAATTCTTTGATTGCTCAAGATCAAGTAGATGTGAACTTTATCTCTAGAACAACTTCAATAACAATGCTTATAGGAGTAATTTTGGTAGCAACCCTAGACCGTTCCCCTCTAATTCCTATGGGAACAACAATACTTATCCTAGCACCAAGAACTCCACTTCTGAACTAGAGATTATGCTTAAAGACTTCATTACTACCCAAAAGGCCTTCAATAAGAGTGTAGAAGAAAAACTAGACAAACTAGATAATCTCTCTTCGAAGGTAGACAATTTAGCCCATGAGGTAGAGTTGCTTAAAATTAGAACTTCTCCTCTTGAGGAGAGGAAGACCACTCCTATGAATGCTATTCAAGTGCAAATTAATGAAAATATTAGGATGATGGCTAAACTTAAAAAGAGATGGGCTAGAGAAAAGGAGGAAGAAGATAGAATTAAGAGCCTTCCTACCCACCACACTGTTGCTACTATTCAAGTTGTTGAGGATATCCAAACTCTTAGCACCCAATGCACTCCTAGTCCCATTGGACCTATTAATGGTGATGCTATGACCTCAACCGTAGAAGAAGAAACTCCTATGACCATAGAAGCTACCAAACAAGTGAGCCTAAAGGACACCACTACCACTTTACTTGATAGTAGTGACCTTGATTTTGATAATTGCACCCTTTCTGAAGTTATTGGTTTTCTTCACAAGATGTCTAGAGATCCCCACACTAGCACACTTAATCTTGCCTTCACGGAGCATATCACTAATGCTCTCACCAAAGCTAGGGAAGAAAAGCTCAAGCTTGAGACTTCCATCCCTAGGAAGCTAGAAGGTGGTTGGGATACCATAGTCAAAATTAAATTGAACAACTTCTCTTGCTATGCTTTATGTGATGTTGGAGCTAGTACCTCCGTTATGCCCAAAAGAATGTATGATATGTTTGAATTGAAACCTTTTGATCCTTGTTCTTTTGGTGTTCGTCTTGTTGATTCTTCCGTAAAGAAACCTTTGGGGAAGATCGACGATGTTCTTATCATTGTCAATGACAATTATGTTCCCGTTGATTTTACTATTATGGATATTGAATGTGAACCTTCATGTCCAATTATTTTGGGACGTCCTTTTCTTCGCACCGTTGGTGCGATCATTGACATGAAAGATAGGATTATAAAATTCCAATTCCCTCTAAAGAAAGGGATGGAACACTTCCCTAGAAAGAAGATTAAGTTGCCTTTTAAGTCCGTTACACGGGCTAGCTATTCTCTTACTCTTGACAAAACTTGATCTTCTCTTTTTGCATCATGCCTAGCTTAAAGGCATAAAAGAAAGCGCTTTTGGGAGGCAGCCCACAACGAATTAGGTTTTATTTTGCTTTTGTTGTGTCTTGATGTTTGTTATTACAGTAGCATCATCATTGTATCTTTTCTTTTCAGCTTTGTGCCAAGTTTAGCCTCCGATTGCAAGAAAGTTCAAAAGTTGTGACGTGCTGTCCAGAAAACAGATTATGTCCTTGGACAGAAAAATTCGAATAAAATCACCAGATCATCTTTTTGATCTGAATTTTTTTGACAGCGTGCTCTATACAATTGGCTTTCGAGTGTCTGTTCTGAGATTTTCGATTTGAGTTGCAGAAGTGCCCCGAAAAATTATTTACTACCTGCTAGTCTGTTTTTCACAGATTCTGTCCTGTTTTGCCTTTTCTTCGTTTTGCAAACCTTGAGCTTGCTTTTTCTTTGCAAAAACCTTTTGGCAATCTTGAGAAACAGTAGCTCTTCAAGATTATCTTTATTTCCAGTAGGAAAAAATTTATTTTATTGTGGGTACTAACCTCGCTAATCAGATTATGATGAGTTATGTATGAAGGGAGTTTTCAAGTGTGCGAGGGAAGATGATAAAAGAAGATTCAGGAGGGTCAAACGCTCAAGCTTGGGGATGCCCCCGTGCACCCCCAAGAAATATTCAAGAAGACTCAAGCGTCTAAGCTTGGGGATGCCCCCATGCATCCCCTTCTCCATCAACAATTATCAGTTCGTCTTTCGTTCCACTATAATTTTATCACTTCATGTGTTATGTGCTATGCTTGGAGCGTCTTGCTCTTAGTTTCCTTTTTTTAAAGTTTTCTTTAGCTTTGCTTGCTGTTCATAACAAGTTAGAACCCAGCTTTCTTTGTGTGGGAGAGAAACACGCTCCACTTCAACCTAGAACACAACATAGGATTTTCATGCTTATCTTTGATGTGTGTGTTCTTTGTCTTTCCATAGCTGCTGTCATGTTTAGCTCTTAGTTTTCATGCTTTTCTTTTTAAAGAGCTTTTGTTTAGTTGGTTGCTGAACTCTCTTGAGTTTTCATGTTTATCTTGTTAAGAGAGTTTGCCTGTTGCACTGAGTTGTGTGTCTTAACTTAAAGTAGGTAATTGAGGTTGCTATTTAATTTTAGTAGTAACTTGCAATAGTTTTGAGGTATTGCCATGAGTAATGTCTGAACTTTTGGTGTCAAGAGATTTAGCCTATTAGTGATAGATGTCGTATTTTGGGCAATCCGTGTTTATTTTTGAAAACCTACAAAATAGTTGAGAACTTTAGTTACTAGATGGATCACTAATCTTTGGAGGGATCGAATATTAGAGTACACTCACGTACCATGAGTCGAGGATGCGCAAGGATAACCAAACCCCCATACACTCCTCCTCGGGGTACTTGTCTCTTTGTGAACCTCCTAATTAGATTGAGAGTTACCGATAATAAGTGCATGAGTTCTTCGGACTAATGTGAGTATTCGAAAGTTGACACTTCCACCTAGCCATATTTTTCAAGCCTCCTCGGTACCGTGCATTGCCCTTTCTCACCTCGAGAGTTGGCGCATACTTCGCCGGTGCATCCAAATCCTTGGCACGATACGCTCTATCATCATAAGCCTCATTATATCCTTCCTCAAAACAGCCACCATACCTACCTATCAAGGCATTTCCATAGCCTTTCCGAGATACATTGCCATGCAACATCCATCTTCTCATGACTTGATCTTCATGTCATACATGCTTTTTGCTTGATCGATGAGCCGCATGCTAGTTGGGCCTTGCCCTAATCATTGCTACATGACGCGCTAGTATCATTGCATATCCTACTACACCGGCAGAGGCATACATTTGCATACATCATGATAGTTTCATTTTCTTTATGTTGAGTACTTTTGTAAAGTGTGAAAGATCTTCTATACTTCTTGTAATACATAGAGTGTTGCCCCTAAAGTGAGGAAAAGATCCCAAAGAGGCAAATCAAAAGATCCCAAAGAGGACAAATGAGAGTTAAATAGAAAGAGCCATTGAGGCCACAACAAAAATAAAATAAAAAGAGAAAAAAGAGAAAAAGAAATAAAAAGAGAGAAGGGGGCACACTACTATTCCTTTTGAGAGATCCGCACTCATACTCCATCTTATACCTTGTACTCCATAGAGATTATCGTTCATGCATATAGCTATGTGGGGACCTTCACACTATAGAACTTGGCTTGTATATTCCAATGATGAGCCTCCTCAAAAGAGCTCTAGGTCTTCTTGAGCGAGCAAGTTGGATGCACCCCCACTAGTTCCATTGGAGAGCTTACCTTAGCTCATATGTGCATCTGTTGCATGGCAACCCCTACTCCTCACATCATATCTATCATTTGGCTTTCTCTCGCCTATGATTGTCCTCATTGATGTGAGCCTTTCACACCTTTTTTGTCTTCCCCCTTCATCATTTTTCTCTCTTTGCCATCCTAAGTGTCAACCTTCTTGCTTACGCTCATCCATTGCATGAGTGCTCAAAATATCGAAAGGGAGTGGATCATTTTGACTTGTACCTGGCTAGTGGTCTGGGGATGAGTCAAGATAAGATTCCAAAGAAGACCAAGTGTGAAACTTTAGTAGATTAAGTTCTCAACAATACAAAAACTATGTTTTACTCTCTCGTATACCCCTATCCCCTTTCTTGCACGCAAACACCATTTGGAGACATTCGAGTCACGGACAGCGAGAGCTCTTGCACCTTTATGTTCTTATGTTGCTTGTTACAATGCTAATATAGACTCTTGCTTGTTATGACTTGAATTGAATTACATGCCTTGATTGCTTTACTTAAAAAGTTCTTATATGGTTGGTAGCATGTCACCACAGAAATTATGCTTGTTATCGTTTACCTACTCGAGGACGAGCAGGAATTAAGCTTGGGGATGTTGATACGTCCAAAACGTATCTATAATTTCTGCTTGCTCCATGCTTCTTTTGTGTGATATTGCTATGATATTGATGCACTTCCATACACTTTTGATCATATTTGGACTAACCTATTAACTCGGTGCACCACAGTGCCAGTTCCTGTTTTCTGCTGTTTTTCTATTTCAGGTTTCCCCCATATTAAAAGTGCTCCAAAAATTCCAGGAAAAATACAGGAAAAATCAGCGTACAGGAAGCTTCGCGAAGAACCAAAGATGAGCCAAAGGGGAGCCAGGGGAGGCCCAGGCGGCCACCTGGCGCGGCCCCATCCCTGGCCGCGCCAGGGGGGCGCCTGGGGCCCCTGCTCCGCCTCTGGCTGCCCCCCTTCGCATATATATCCCTCTCATCCCGAAACCCTCGAGGACAGAACCCTTTTTCACGATCTTGCCTCTGTTATGCCGCCGCAGCGCTTCCAAGATCGGGAGCATCAGGAGAACTCTTCCCGGCACCCGGTCGGAGGGGAGAACCACCACCGGGAGCTTCTCCACCACCATGGACGCTTCCCGGATGAGTCGTGAGTAGTCCACCTTGGACCATGGGTCCATGATCAGTAGCTATGTGATGTTCTCCTCCCCTCTTTGCTCTTCATGGTTTAGACCTCGTGAGCTGCCCTACATGATCGAGGCACATATGTAATCTTTCTGCTGTTGCTTTGCTGAGTTTGCTGGGATCTGATGGATTATGAGACTATGTTCAGATTGTGTTTGAGTAATATATTTGAATCACCTCCTTTATATCTTTGTTCTTGAGAAATTCTTGCATGTTCTCCGTTGCTGTTTATTGATTTGGCCAAGTAGTAGGTAGTAACTCCAAGAGGGAGCGTTATGCTAGATTGTGGGTTCATGCCCCCTGATGACTAGCCTGAGTGACAGAAACATGAGTCTAGGGGATGTGCTGTTGCCACAAGGGAGAAAACAACGGTGCTTGTACTTGCGGGTGCAAGGATTGTTTACTTTACGCAAAGTTCTTTTAATGCAGTTGTCTGTTGCTTTGAGTTTACACTTTGGGTGGGATTCACAACTTAATACCAGCGAGATGTTTTGGATAGATATCTCAAGGTGGATGATTAGTAGTAGATGCAGATGGATTTCGGTCTACTTGCCTTGGCGTACCGCCCATGCTTTTGAGCCTCTACCTTTCTTTGCAGCATAGTTAGCATTGGTTTGCGCACATAATCCTGTCAATTGCCCAGCTGTAATTTGTTTACCTCGCTTTGCTGTTTTATCGTCTTTTGGGAGAGAGACATCACTAGTGAATATCATGGGACCCCGGTCCATATTACCACCGCTGATCACACCTTCTATTTACTTCCTGTTTTTATTTCCTAGTTGTAGTCATAGCTATCATTATTATCTCTTGTGTTTGATCCTTTGTAAACAACAAGGCCGGAGGGATTGACAACCTCTCTGTACTCGTTGGGAGCAAAGTTATCTGTATCTATGTGCAGGTCCCGTCAACCGCTAAGTTTCTGGCGCCGTTGACACCTACTTATCGACCCTCGGAGTCTCACGGGATTCGATCCTTGGTACCTTTGCCAAGGGAAATTTGCCGCTACGCTACATCTCAACCTTCCACTTGGGGTAACCAATGAGGGGCGAGAAGCCATCAGGGGGCAACAACACTGTGGTCTCTGCCCTAGAGGTAATATAAATCCTTGCCGAACACTTACCCTTTCCCTTATTTAATGATAATAGGAATTGGAATTTTTACGTGATATACAGGGCTGGACGAAGAAGGCGACCCGAATCAAGTGTCCAACGCCATTGCCCGAAGACCCAACATTGCCTCTAATGACGGCGATGTTGGTCCCGACGCCGTACAAGGCGCCGACCAAGAAGCCCAAGAAGACGAAGGGCAAGGGGGCCGGAGATAGTCCCCGTCCTACGGACAAGAAGTCCGAGGACCTCCACATCCTCTCCTCTGACGAGGTGGAGGAAGATGATGAGGAGGAAGAGGAAGAAGAAAAGGAGCCCCTGTGCAAGGTAGGGAAAAAAAGAGGGCAGCCCTTGCTGACGCAGGCACGGCCGCGCCCCGGAGGAAAATGAACCTCGCAGCTAGTTCGGACACATTCGAACATAGCTTCGTGGTGAAGCCCAGGGTTACACCCCTGCCCGAATTGTAAGTCAATCCAAATTCAAGCGCTGCACCTTTGCTTATTTAGTATATTTTATGCTTACTTAGTATTCCTTACCTGCTGACCTACAACCCTCCCGGAGGACACCCCGATGCCTCCTTATCGGAGGGGAACTCTCTAGCGCCTGGTGAGACGGAGAGTGACCCGCCGGTCCGGGCTCCATCGCCCGTGATCGGCGGGGACACCGAAGTGTCTTCCCAGCGGGTGTCCTCCGCCCTAGGAGATTAGGGTGGGGCAGGTGACAAGGCGGCCAGGGATGATACCTCGGCGGCTGCTGACCATGGGGAGACTGTCCCCATGGAGACCGAAGACGTGGGGCCCAACCAAATCGGGCCCCCACCGAATACTATCCTAGAACCTAGTGCGGCTCTGAGGTCCGAAGACCCGACTCCTCAAGCGGAGGAGGATACAGCGGCATCCGGAGTCAATCCGGAGGCGCTGGACTCTATGATGGGGGCACTGCAAAGTGCTTCCATCGTGGAGGAGCACCGCACCGTGATGGGTGCGGTGATGAAGAAGATTCAGTCCGTCAAGGGCAGACTAAATGAAGCTTTCAACAACCTGTTAACGGGCTTTGAGGTGAGCAATGTAATGCTTTTTATGAAGTTTATTATTTTTAATGCACATACATAACTAGTAGCCCCTGATGCTTTGTGTGATTTTGAAAAGAATCGGACGAAGTATCCATAGTATAGCATACTTACAGAGCTGAACTGTTGTGCAGGCTTCACTAGTTACGACAACGGCGCGAGACGTGGAGGTTGCCGAACTAAACCGGAAGCTCTTGTTGGCCAACACGGACCTCGACCGCGTCAATCGGCGTTGAGATGAAACGCAAGGTATGCGGATTTTAAAATGTCAATAAGACTTAATTTAATTGAGTATGTTTATAAACTCTGATGTGATATTCTGTGTTTACGCAATTGGCGCCACTGAGCTCGAGGCCCTCAAGGGCGAGGTTGCCAAGGCCAAGAAGGAGGCCGAGGTGAACAAGGTGGCCGCTGACAAAGCGGCTGCCGATTTGGAGGCCGAAAAGGCCGAGTGCGAGAAGCACAAATCTCGGGTGTCCGAAGTCGAGGTCGAGCTCAAAGATGCCATCCTTAAATGTGAGGCATTGGAGAAGAATACTTCGGAACAAGCGACCGAGCTGTCTGCGGCAGTGAAGACTGCCCAGGATGCGCGAGGCAAGTCACGCAGCGCTCGCGAGGAAATCGAGCAGGCACGGCAGATAACATCTGGTAAGACATTTCTCTTACAGAGCATCTTCGGAGGGTAGAAGTACATTTGGCTGACATGATTATGGAGTTCTCTAGGCATGTTTGCTGATCTTCCGGGGAGCAGCGCAGATGCCTCCCAATACTTCCGATCCCAGGAAGGGAACAGTACGAAGAAGTTGTTCTGGTCGCAATTCTATGCGCCAAAACATCCAGTGCCCCTCAACGACCAGATGACGCAGCTGGTCGAGCTGGACAACATGGCGGGTTCGGCCGTGAAGGACTTAATAGTCCGACTATGGCCCGCTGAGCCAATCCAAAGTAGCTACTTTGGATTGGTGAAGCGGCTCGTCGATGTGACTCTGCGGGTCGACGCACTAATGCGTTCGGCTTGCGTAGAAGGTGGTCGGATGGCCTTCGCTCGTGTCAAAGTGCACTGTGCGAAGATGAACGCAGGGCATATAGCTACTGCTGGCCCGCCCGCCGGCAAGGAGCACCGCAAGTCGGAGAAGTACTTCGAGGACGTCATCGAGGGCGCCCGCCTTGTAGAAGGCCAGTGTTCGAAGGATCTTATCTTAGACTAATTGTATCCAGATGTAAAGACTATGCTTATGAATCCGATGTATATAACTTTTGCGCTATTATAATATCAGCGTCGTTTACCTCTTGTGTGACTGTTTATCTAAATATGAAAGTTTCCAGTCATCGGCTTCAACCCCATGTACATAGTACCGGGGTGTTCGGTCATATGCATGTACACTCTTTATCCAACGTCTTGGTCCGTATAGGAGGTGTATGCGGAGCGAACCAGGCAATCAGACTATGCGGCATTATTGCTTTCACTTAGTAACAGGAGTTTAACATGTGGGGCTAGGTACTAGCCCCTGGTGCGGATATAATATTCCTGACTCAAGGCATCCAATTGCACCTGGCTGGGCGAAAAACCAGCCATTTGTATAACACGGGGTAGATCTCTATCGATCGTAGTATAAAACTAAGTCACCGGATTGCGGACCAGGTTCTCGCCTACCATGACGGTCCGTTTTCGGCTTTCTCTACTGAGGTACTTGACCGGACTAGCCAGAAGTACAATCGCAGTAGTTCTCCCTTTACACCGTAGCCGAACAATCGGGAACGTAGGTGTAAGCACAGGAGCCGGGCAACCCAACTATTGACCCAAGACATGATTCGGAACTGATGCATATGAGGCAAACATCCAGGATGGCGAACACTCCCTATAGGTGTTCAGTCTTTTCAACATATACCGGGTTGGATACAGCCCCTGGTAATAAACCCTTATTGACAAGGCAGATATGGCAATCTGATAC
The DNA here is from genome assembly GCA_902687465.1 of Secale cereale. Classification (NCBI taxonomy): domain Eukaryota; kingdom Viridiplantae; phylum Streptophyta; class Magnoliopsida; order Poales; family Poaceae; genus Secale; species Secale cereale. Next base: position 585,709,349 of record LR738710.1, read on the forward strand.
GGGAAGAGAACATTTTATGGTGAGTGAATAAAACTCCGAACATAATGTGAATAAAGATGCTCTATCAATATCCCTCTATTGTACGGCGAGCCGCAAACTTACAGACAATGCCGAGAACCTTTTTGGGCATTTTACATGCCAAGAAGGTATAAAACAAGAAAGAGAAAAAAGTTTACACAGGGTCTTAATCTAAAAAAGAAACCTTAGTGCGGGTCCCTGTTGCATGTCTACGCCGTTTCCTCCTCTGTAATGTGTCCTTGAAGGTGTGAGTATGATGGCCATCTGTAGAAAAAAGAAAGGAAAATAAACCTGGAAAAGAAAAAATCAATCCAGTGTGGCCATAACAATCTGGTTCGTTTAATGAACCTAAGGAAGATAAGTTTAGAGTCCGGATAGGGTCTAGCCGAACTATGGACTATATGCAGGTGCCCCAGTCGCCGCCCAAGGAATTTTTAAGGCATAATTGTGTACTCGAGGTACATATGCTATTACCTTATGGAGCAGTCGACGGGGGCGTAGCTGTCAATCTTGCTCAGGTTCATCTGAGCTACCTCATTGAGGCGTGTGTCAGACACGTTTAGTTATGTCTGTTATTGATAGATTATCCTACTTGAGTAGGCCGCATTGGACTTCGGCTGCTAAGGCCGCAGTGTCCTCCGTACGGAGAGAGCGCTCCATATTTCCATTGACTGTGATAACGCCGCATGGTCCAGGCATTTTAAGCTTTAGATAGGCATAATGCGGGACTTCATTAAAGCGGACGAAGGCCGTTCTTCCGAGTAGAGCGTGATAGCCACTTCGGAACAGAGCTATTTTGAAGATTAGTTCCTCGCTTCGAAAGTTCTCGGGAGAACCGAATACAACTTCCAACATTAAAGAGCCTGTCCAGCGGGCTTCAACGCCCAGTATCACTCCTTTAAAGGTCATGCTGCTTGGCTTGATTCTTGACGGGTCGATCCCCATCTTGCGGACAATATCCTGATATATCAGATTGAGACTGCTGTAGCCGTCCATAAGGACTCGGGTTAGATGGTATCCGTCGATTATTGGGTCGAGCACTAGGGCAGCCGAACCCCCATGCCGAATACTAGTCGGATGATCCCTCCGATCGAAAGTGATCAGACAGGCTGACCATGGGTTGAATTTGGGGGCGACAGGCTCAACGACGTAGACATCTCGGAGTGCGTGCTTGCGCTCCCTCTTTGGGATATCAGTGGCATATATCATGTTCACTGTTTTGATCTCCGGTGGAAATTTCTTCTGCCCCCTATATTCGGCTGGCGAGGTTCATCCTTGTCTTCGCTCTGAGGCTCCTTCCCCTTGTGTTTGGCATTTAGCTTGCTGGCCTGCTTGAAAACCCAACAATTACGGTTGGTATGGTTGGCAGATTTCTCTGGGGTGCCATGAATTTGGCAGGCCCAATATAATATTATGTCCAAACTTGATGGACCATCTTTGTTGCCTTTAAATGGCTTCTTCCGTTGACGCCATCGATTTGACCATACACTAATCATGCATGCAAACGTGTACGACCAAGATCAAGGACTCACTTGAAGATATCACAACACAACTCTAGACACAAATAAAATCATACAAGCTTTCTATTACAAGCCAGGGGCCTCGAGGGCTTGAATACATAAGCTCGAATACAACAGAGTCAGCGGAAGCAACAATATCTGAGTACAGACATAAGTTAAACAAGTTTGCCTTAAGAAGGCTAACACAAAAGCAACACGATCGAAAAGGCAAGGCCTCCTGCCTAGGATCCTCCTAGCTACTCCTGGTCATCGGCAGTCGTCACGTAGTAGTAGGCACCATCGGGGTAATAGCAGTCGTCAAAGGTGGCTTATGGCTCCTGGACTCCACCAACTGGTTGCATCAACCAGAAAGAAGAAACAAGGGGGAAAAGTGGGAGGAAAGCAACCGTGAGTACTCATCCAAAGTACTCGCAAGCAAGGATTTACACTACATATGCATCGGTATCAATGAAAAGGGGGGTAGTATCTGTGGACTAAGCTGCAGTATGCCAGAATAAGAGGGGGAGAAGCTAGTCCTATCGAAGACTAGCATCTTCTAGAAACCACCAATTTTGCAGCAGTAGAAGAGAGTATAGAATATCATTTTATAGATATCAAGCATGTTGTAGCATTAGCGCCCAGAGATCCTTCCTCGACTCCCTCCGAGGAAGCAATCCCGGAGCCACATATCCATTCATGTCTCAGCATCCAATTCTAGTTGTATCGATCGGGATACAACTCCAAGTGTCCGTTGCCGTAGGATAGGTTATCGGTAGATGTTTTCTTCCCTGCAGGGGTGCACCAACTTACCCACCACGCTCGCTTAACTCCGGCCGGACACACCATCAGTTCATGCCCCGCCTCAACCAAACAATACGCCGCAACCCGACCTAGGCTTAATAGAGATGTCATGCACGCCGGACTAAACCTATGCCCCCAGGGGTCATGGGCCATATCCCCGGGAACTCCTTTGCGAACGCGGCCGGTGAGCAGACCTGGGCTACCTCCTTAAAAAGGCAGGTGCTTACGCGGACCAACCCGGCGCGCGCCACTCAGTCGCATGACGTCAGTTAAGCTTCGGCTGATGCATACAACGCAGAACACCCATACTATGCCCATGTGATGGTTAAGCTATCAGGCCAGAGGCCCCTCGGATCAAATATCCAAACCGTTTAGTGTCTTGGGAACGCGATAACCAGCAGAGACTCACGATCATGTGACCCCGTCGCCCCGTCTCGAGGACTTGCGGCAAGGGCTAAGAGTGCCTGACCACGCCTCGTATTCAACTCTCGGGTACCCTTGATACGTCTCCAACGTATCTATAATTTTTGATTGTTCCATGCTATTATATTATCCTTCTAGGATGTTTTATGGGCTTTATTATACACTTTAATATTATTTTTGGGACTAACCTATTAACCCAGAGCCCAGTGCCAGTTTCTGTTTTTCTCCTGTTTTAGGGTTTCGCAGATTAGGAATATCAAACGGAGCCCAATTAACCTGAAAATCAACGGAGATCATTTTTGGACCAGAAGAAGCCCACGGAGTGCCGGAGGGGGACGAGAGGACCCACGGGCTGCCCACGAGGGTGGGGGGCGCGCCCCCCCTGCCTCGTGGACAGCCTATAGCCCCCCTTTGCTTGGCCCCGACTCCAACACCTCCTATATATACAGAAACCTCCGGAAAATAACCTAGATCGGGAGTTCCGCCGCCGAAAGCCTCTGTAGCCACCGAAAATCAATCTAGACCCCGTTCCGTCACCCTGTCGGAGGGGGAACCCTCACCGGTGGCCATCTTCATCATCCCGGGGCTCTCCATGACGAGGAGGGAGTAGTCCACCCTCGGGACTGAGGGTATGTACCAGTAGCTATGTGTTTGATCTCTCTCACTCTCGTCTTCTTGAGATGGCACAATCTTGATGTATCGCGAGCTTTGCTATTATAGTTGGATCTTATGATGCTTCTCCCCCTCTACTCTTGTAACACCCCGGTGTAATGATGCTACAGTAACCCTTGGGGTTAAGTTCATAATTTTGCTAAACAAGTTTCTGATCATTATTGTCTCATGTTTCTTTCATTTTTCCCTTTGAATGCAAATTCAAATGCTAAGTGAAATTCTAAATTGTTTAAACATGAAAACTAAAATGTTCATCATTTGCCAAATATTCTTTTGTTAATATTGGTGGCGGGCCAACATTTTTGCCAAATGTTTGAAGTGTCCTAAACTAATTGAAACAGAAAAAGAAAAATAAGAAATAAGAAAAGAACCCCCCTCTCGGCCCAACTGGGCCATGGCCCAGCCAGACCGACCCACCCCATGGCCTATATGGCCTACTCCCCCACACTCCACCCCAACCCATCTCTCCTCTCCCTCCCACCGACAAAAAAAG
>LR738710.1:585722370-585736719 GCA_902687465.1 Secale cereale
CGGGATCCAGAGGGGATCCTGCCCCGTCCGCCTGCGCCTGCGGCCCCCTCGCCGCCCGGAGCTCGCCGGCCCCGTCGCCACGTCCCCTACGCCACCGGTCACCCCTACTCTGCCCTCCTTGTGAGTGCTCCCTCTCCGCTCGCCCCCCTCGCACCGTCGCCCACGCACGCACCCAAGGGCGCCCCGGCCGCGCCAGCGCCACCGGTGACCGCTCGCGCCATCACCTGCCCTGGCATGGTCGCCCCCCTACCGTTTCTGCCTGCTCCCGACCGCCTCGCGGTGCGCCGCTCGCACCAGGCCGCGCTCGCCTCCGCACCCCCCCCCCCGCTCTGCCTGCTCGAACTCCCACAGCCACCGGCGACCGTTACCACCGCGCCTCGCGCGCTAGGACGTCCGCCCTTCGCTCCGTGGCGGCGACGGTCTGCGTCGGCCGCGTCCGTGCTCCGCTCCGCAGCCAGCGTGCATGCGGCCCTGCCGCTGGCCGCCTCCGGCCGCCCCGCCTCCGCCGCCCCGTTGCGCCCCGGCGGCCTCGCCCGCTGCGCCCCGGCGCCCTCCTCTCCTGGCCACCGGCCATCTCCGAAGCCGCCGGCGCCCGGCTCAATCCCCGCCACCGCGCCCGCCCTTTGGCCCTCCCGTGCGCCACGGCCGCGCCCCCGATGCCCCGCCGTGGCCTCCCCACAGCCGCCCCACGCCGTGGCCACTCCCGCCTCCGGCCGGTGGCCGTCGCGCCGCTCGCCGCCCGGCGTCCTCGCCCCGGCCGACGCCCTGGGCCAACGCCCCGCCGCGCTCGGGTTCGCCCCTCTCGGGCACGGGCTCCTGATGTCTACACACGCTTCTACTCTTGTAGACTATGTTGGGCCTCCAAGCGCAGAGGTTTGTAGGACAGCAACAATTTCCCTCAAGTGGATGACCTAAGGTTTATCGAACTCAGGGAAGTAAAGGTTGAAGATGGTCTCTCTCAAGCAACCTGCAACTAAGATACAAGAAGTCTCTTGTGTCCCCAACACACCTAATACAACTAGGAGTTGTATAGGTGCACTAGTTCGGCGAAGAGATGTTAAATGGCAAGTGATATGGATGATAGGAGTGGCAAAGCAAAGTAATATAAATCTGTAATAAAAAGTGCAGCAAGCAAACAAGTGGTAAACGTGAGCACAAATGGTATTGCAATGGTGGAAACAAGGCCTAGGCTTCATACTTTCACTAGTGGCAACTCCCAACAACATTAACATAATCGAATCACATGATATTTCCCATAAAACATGCAAAGGGGACACACTCGGAGGTCATTCCTTCGTGGTCAAGAGAGGACGAGAATTATGTAGGGCTACAAAAGCACACCTCAAAGTTCATAGTTCTCAATCTAAGGATTTCCCAATGTCACCGCGGCCATCCAAAGAGAGTCTCACAATCACCACAACATATCTAAAGGATAGTCAAAGACAAGCACCAAGAGACTCTCAATCTTCAATCAACACACAAGCGAGGAAATCACTCATGAAAATACTTTTCTAATCCATGTCCAATAGATCGCTGTCACCTTGGTCTCGGGGATTATACTAGATAAAGACAAGTGAGTACATCAATCCAATACATAGAGGAAGGGGAAATATCATGGGATCACCCTAGATTAACATAGCCTATGATCACAACGAAGATCACATCATGGGAGAGAGAATTGACCACATAGCTACTGGTAAGAACCTCAGCCCCAAGGAGGAACTACTCCCGCATCATGGAGGGAGGAAGCAACGTCGATGGAGATGAATCCGGGGGCACTTCCCTGTCCCGGCAGGGTGCCGGCGCAGGAATTCTGGTCCCCCGAAGCTTGATGGCGATGGCGGCGGAGATCGAAATCGCGTCTGGAGAAAAGGGGTCCGGAATCAGGGTTTCCGCGACACGGTGTAAATATATGCCAAAGGGGGGCATCAGAGGGGGTCAGGGGTGCCCAGGCGCCCCCCCCCCGGCGCGGCCAGGGGGGCCGCGTGGGCAGGCCGCCTGGAGCCCCTGTGGGTCCCCTCCGGCCCTACTTTGGCCGCATGGAAGTTTCCGGAACGCTGATTTTTTATATATTTTTCCCGGAGTTTTTCTGGCAATTTACGTAATGGGAAAACCTGAAATACAAAAACAGCAGAAAACAAAAACTGGCACTGGGGTGCACTGAGTTAATAGGTTAGTCCAAATATGATCAAAAGTGTATGGAAGTGTATAAATAACATAGCAATATCACACAAAGGAGGCATGGAGCAAGCAGAAATTATAGATACGTTTTGGACGTATCAACATCCCCAAGCTTAATTCCTGCTCGTCCTCGATTAGGTAAATGATAACAAGCATAATTTCTGTGGTGACATGCTATTAACCATATGAGGACTTTTCATAGTCACATGACAAAAGCTTACTGAGACAATGAATCTGTAGTAATTAAGTTGCCTCATGAGAAAATCACAAAGAACTGAAAGTTTTACAATATGATACTGAAACACTCAATAGATTTGTAGTGAGCATGGTGTGCAAATATGACAAAGTGATATCTCGCTTGCCCCCTTTAGTGAAGCAAAACATAAATGCAGGGGCACCTCCAAGGTTTAAGTGACGACTAGATACAATGATTTCAGAATAAACGATATCATAATCATGCAAAAGACAATGGTACTTTGGGACAATGCACATTACACTCAGAATGACAATCATGCTCTCAATAGTTGGTGCTTTAAAGAAGGTGGAGACTCTCGAACCGTGGCTTTTGTTGGCAAGGTTGAAAACCCGTAGACGGAAACAAAAACTAAACATGTACTAGAGCTCTTGGTTTTAAAAACAAAGGTAATAATTATTTTTTTTTTGATTATGCATGTTCCGTCAACGAATGCTAGCAGATAAATCAATTACTTCTTGAGATGGACAAGTTTCGAGAAACGGCTCCCGAATGAGGACGATCACATCCTCTTAATCTCCTTTGTTTATCACTACCAAAGTTTTCTGATTTCTCATGAACAAAGCGTGAAGGAGGGTTTGTTTGTTATATTAATTTTGAGCCGGGCGCACTCAATGCCAGTTCCTTCTCGTATTATGGGTTTGCACATTATACATGCAATCCCGGGGTGAAGCTTGTCCAACTTAAAAAGATCATGAATTAACTACTACTTCCTCATGAACTTAAAACAGAGGCACAAAATAGGAATGCATTTTTTTTGAATAATTTTGAGATGGTACATGAAAGTCTTCGTTAGGAATGGCAGGTAAATACCATGTATAGGAAGGTATGGTGGACTCATATGGCATAACTGGTTTAAAAGATTTTGGATGCACAAGCAGTCAGTCCGCTTAGTACAGGTGGAGGTTAGCAAAAGACTGGGAGCGACCAACTAAAAGAGCAATGACGGTCATAATCATGCAGAGCGACAAAGCAACATTGAATCAGGCATGGAAGTTATATCGCTACTCAGAAACAAAAGATCATCAAGGCTTGACAGACTTTCTTTACAGTCTTAAATATGCGTGAGCATACACCAAGTCAATCAAAATAAATTCTTGAAGGAAGATATTACTAAACCATACCACATCATAGGCAAACAAATCATGTTGGTACTCCAATAACACATTGGGAACCCCCCAGCTATTTGAGACTAACCATAAGAAAACATGAACTACTAAGCACCATTATGCACGTGGCATTTTTATCATAGACATATCAACCAATGCAACAGAAGCAAACTCTCTTAATAAGATAAGCATGATAACTAAAGAGAGTTCAAGCAACCAACTAAACAAAAGCTCTTTAAAAAGATAAGCATGAAAACTAAAAGCTAAACATGATAGTAGCTATTGAAAGACAAAGAACACACACAGCATAGATAGACATGAAAATTCTATGTTATGTTCTAGGTAGAAGTGGAGCGTGTTTCTCTCCCACATAAAGAAAGCTGAGTTCCGACTCGTTATGAAAAGCTAAAGAAAACTAAAAAGGAACTAAAAGCAAGACGCTCCAAGCATAGCACATAACACATGAAGTGATAAAAATATAGTGGAACGAAAGACGAACTGATAATGTTGATGGAGAAGGGGATGCACGGGGGCATCCCCAAGCTTAGACGCTTGAGTCTCCTTGAATATTTCTTGGGGGTGCATGGGGGCATCCCCAAGCTTGAGCGTTTGACACTCCTGAATCTTTTTATCATCTTCCCTCGCACACTTGAAAACTGCCTTCATACATAACTCATCATAATCTGATTAGCGAGGTTAGTACCCTTAATAAAATAATTGTTCCTTGCTGGAAATAAAGATATTCTTGAAGGTCTACTATTTCTCAAGATTGCCAAAAGGTTTTTGCAAAGAAAAAGCAAGCTCAAGATTTGCAAAATGAAGGAAAGGCAAAACAGGACAGAATCTGTGAAAAACAGAACAACAGGTAGTAAATGATTTGTTCGGGGCACTTCTGCAACTCTAATCAAAAAACTCAGAATAGACGCACGAAATACAATTATATAGAGCACGCTGTCGAAAAATTCAGACCAAAAAGATGATCTCGTGATTTTATATGAATTTTTCTGTCCAAGGACAGAATCTGTTTCCTGGACAGCACGTCACAACTTTTGAACTTTCTTGCAGTCAGAGGCTACACTTGGCACAAAATTGAAAAATAAAGATACAATGATGTTGCTACAGTAGTAACAAACATCAAGACCACTAAAACTGAAAGCAAAGATAACAAGGGTTGTCTCCCTAGAGCTCTTTCTTTATAGCCATAAAGATAGGCTTAAGACTTTAATGATGCTCTCGTAGGAATAAGAGCTGAAGAACAAAAGAGAGCATCAAGAAGTAAATACCAAACACATTTAAGCCTAACATGCTTCCTATGCATAGGAATATTGCAATAGAATAATTCATTGAAGCACAAAGCAACTAGCATAGGAAGGCAAAACAAGCATAACTTCAAAATATTCACCATAAAGAGAGGAAACTTCTTATTATTAAGATATTTAGAACCAAGTCTCCCTCTCTCATTATAAATTTCAGTGGCATCATGGATGAACTCAACAATATAAGCATCACATAAAGCATTGTTACCATGATCCACATGCAAAAAGGTACTCTTACTCTCCACATAAGCATAATCTTTCTCATTGGTAATAGTGGGAGTAGGACTATCATAAACAACTTGAACACTATAGATTAATTGTGTATTAGGAGGGTGGTGTTCAACAAGGGAGTAATTCCCTCCATGATTATGACAAGTTTCATAAGGATAATTTCTCCTTATGTCATAGGTACCTTTATAATCACTATAGATTGGAGTTATAACATCGTCATAGTAGAGAAGAGCATTATCATTGCTAGCAACTATATTTGTAATCATGTTGTATTTATTCTTACTAGCAAAAGAATTATCAATTATCACATCACTAGTGGGTAAAGGATTTGCAATCCTATCATCCCCAAACTTAGAGCTTCCCATATCATCACTATCAGAGTTGGTACCAAAAAGATTTTCAAGATCATAAGTAGCATTATCATCATTTTCCCAATCACAATAAGGAACATGCATATCATAATCAAAATCATCTTCAATAGTACCTATGGACGTATCATCAAGATGATAATTAAGGCAATAAACTTCACCTTCTTCTTTAAACTTACAACTGTTAGGATAAAAGTTGATGGGAGGAATATGCTCAGGCCAGGTTGATACCCATTCTTCTTCCTTCTTGCTCCTCTTCCTCCTCCTCTTCTTTTTATTCTTCTTCACCTTAGGAGGGAGTGGTTTGAGATGAAGCTTCTCCACATATCCTGGTTTATCATTAGGAACAATAGGGGAAACTTGGGAGATACTCTCCTTTTTATTAGCAGAAATATAAGAGACATTTTTATACTTTGGTAAAGTTCCCTCCTTTATAATCTTACTTATGTAATCATTTTCATGACAATTAACAACACAATAGAGATGGCAATTTTGCAAAGTATTTTTTATTCCTATGGCATTAACATCTAGCCAAGAAGTCTTTTCTGATAACTCTTCACACATCAAAAATAACATAAGCTCATCATAAAGATCAGAGGTGATCATGTTATCACACAACTGGTTAACAGTTATGTTTTGAAAGTGCATGCATTGAAAATTAAAGTGACCCTCTATACGGCAAAGTTCACAAGTAAAAGGATAAAGGTCACACAATTCTCTAGCAATTTCATTTAAATCTCTGACCCAAGTGATTGTTCTTTCATGCTTATGTTGCTTACAATACTTCTCTTCTTCAATCATAGGCCTTTCACAAGGTCTATCCACTCCACAAAAATTAACATGCTTATATAAAACTTCATTTTTAGGAATTGGATCATGCATGTTGCAATCATCATGAACAATTTCATTTTCTTTGCAAATCTCTTTAAAAGGTTTATGATGCTCGATCCAATCCTCCTTAGGCATATTAAGATGTGAAGCAAAAGATTTGAGGAAATCAACAAGGAGTTGAGAATCAAGCCCAAATTTAGCACTAAACTTATTAAAACTTGTAGTTTCAACAAAGGACTTAATGCAATCATACTCATAAATTATACCTGACTCTTTACCTTTGTCGATCTCCCAATCTTCAGTGTTGCGTTGAATTCTTTCAAGGAGTTCCCATTTAGCATCAATCTTTTTGTTTGTGAAAGAACTCGTAGAGGAAGCATCGAGCAAATCTTTATCCTGTCGAGAAAGCCTTGCATAGAAATTAGTAATAATCATATCTTTGGGGAGCCCATGGTCAGGACATTTTAGCATTAACATTTTCAGTCTCCCCCAAGCTTGAGCTATGCTCTCTCCGTCATGAGGATAAAAATTATAAACATAATTCCTATTCTCATGGACTTCATGAAGAGGATAAAACTTGGAGTAAAAGAGAGACTAGATCTCTTCCCACTCCAGTAGGTGAGAGTCATTTAGTAGCCTATACCATTCCAATGCTTTTCCTTTCAGTGACAAGGCAAATAATTTCCTCATGACAAACTCTCTTGATATACCTGCAAGCTTAAATAATGAACATAGTTGTGACAGATATAGCAAGTGTTCACCGGGATGTCTGTCTCCTGCATAACGATTAGCCAAAACATAATCGATAATACCAGCTGGTATTTTATAGGGCACAATTTCAGTAGGGGGAGGAGCAACCACCACAGGTTTGGGGTGTCTTCCCGCAAGCAACGATCCAATAGCACGGTTTTCCATAAACATAACTAGTGAAATAAAAACAAGAAACAAAAAGATTTAATTGCAAGATCTAAAGATATACCTTCAAGCACTCACCTCCCCGGCAACGGCGCCATAAATAGCTTGATGTCTACACACGCTTCTACTCTTGTAGACTATGTTGGGCCTCCAAGCACAGAGGTTTGTAGGACAACAGCAATTTCCCTCAAGTGGATGACCTAAGGTTTATCGAACTCAGGGAAGTAGAGGTTGAAGATGGTCTCTCTCAAGCAACCCTGCAACTAAGATACAAGAAGTCTCTTGTGTCCCCAACACACCTAATACAACTAGGAGTTGTATAGGTGCACTAGTTCGGCGAAGAGATGTTAAACGGCAAGTGATATGGATGATAGGAGTGGCAAAGCAAAGTAATATAAATGTGTAATAAAAAGTTCAGCAAGCAAACAAGTGGTAAACGTGAGCACAAATGGTATTGCAATGGTGGAAACAAGGCCTAGGCTTCATACTTTCACTAGTGGCAACTCCAACAACATTAACATAATCGAATCACATGATATCTCCCATAAAACATGCAAAGGGGGCACACTCGGAGGTCATTCCTTCGTGGTCAAGAGAGGACGAGAATTATGTAGGGCTACAAAAGCACACCTCAAAGTTCGTAGTTCTCAATCTAAGGATTTCCCAATGTCACCGCGGCCATCCAAAGAGAGTCCCACAATCACCACAACATATCTAAAGGATAGTCAAAGACAAGCACCAAGAGACTCTCAATCTTCAATCAACACACAAGAGAGGAAATCACTCATGAAAATACTTTTCTAATCCATGTCCAATAGACCGCTGTCACCTTGGTCTCGGGGATTATACTAGATAAAGACAAGTGAGTACATCAATCCAATACATAGAGGAAGGGGAAATATCATGGGATCACCCTAGATTAACGTAGCCTATGATCACAACGAAGATCACATCATGGGAGAGAGAATTGACTACATAGCTACTGGTAAGAACCTCAGCCCTGAGGAGGAACTACTCCCGCATCATGGAGGGAGGAAGCAACGCCGATGGAGATGAATCCGGGGGCACTTCCCCGTCCCGGCAGGGTGCCGGCGCAGGAATTCTGGTCCCCCGAAGCTTGATGGCGATGGCGGCGGAGATCGGAATCGCGTCTGGAGAAAAGGGGTCCGGAATCAGGGTTTCCGCGACACGGTGTAAATATATGCCAAAGGGGGGCATCAGAGGGGGTCAGGGGTGCCCAGGCGCCCCCCCGGCGCGGCCAGGGGGGGCCGCGTGGGCAGGCCGCCTGGAGCCCCTGTGGGTCCCCTCCGGCCCTACTTTGGCCGCATGGAAGCTTCCGAAATGCTGATTTTTTATATATTTTTCCCGGAGTTTTTCTGGCAGTTTACGTAATGGGAAAACCTGAAATACAAAAACAGCAGAAAACAGAAACTGGCACTAGGGTGCACTGAGTTAATAGGTTAGTCCAAATATGATCAAAAGTGTATGGAAGTGTATAAATAACATAGCAATATCACACAAAGGAGGCATGGAGCAAGCAGAAATTATAGATACGTTTTGGACGTATCAGCTCCCACGCCCGAAACCCGACGCCCATTAGGCCCCTGGCCCTATGACGCACGGGCCCCACGGTCCGGGGTTTCAAAACAAAAGAAGTTTTAAAAAAGGTTTAATAAAAAAATTAAAAAATTAATAAAAAGTATATTAATTAATTAATTAATTAATAATTAACTTAAATAATCCTGATAATTAACCCTAATTAATTATGTTTAATTAAACTAATTACACATTAGTCTAATTAACGTGGTTAATTAATTAGTCTATGGCAGTACGGCCCCACACGTCAGTTTGACTAAGTCAACTGATCGCTGACATCATGCTGACGTCATCACTTACTATTCTGGATAATGTTGATTTAAATTATTTAAATAAATTCCTAAAAATGTTTAAAACTTTGAAAATTCTTATAAAATAATCTGTAACTCGGATGAAAATGTTTTATATATGAAAATCGTTCAGAACGACGAGACGAATCGGAATACGTGATCCGTTCGTTCGCCACACGTCCCTAGCATAGTGAACCTGCAACTTTCCCCCTCCGATTCATTTGACCGAAATCATGAAACGCCGGGGATACTTTCCCGAGTGTTATCCCCCTTCGCCGGTACCGTGTACCACCGCGTTAGAGCACCCTAGCACTGCGTGCTGACATGTCGTGCTTCTCTGTTGCAACTGTTTGCTTTATATTTACTGTTTCTTCCCCCTCTTCTCTCCGATAGACCCCGAGACTGAAGATGCCCCGGTGATCGACTACGGTGTTGACGACCCCTCCTTCTTGCCAGAGCAACCAGGCAAGCCAACCCCCCTTGATCATTCCGATATCACCCACTCTCTTCTCTCTTATGCTTGCATTAGAACTTCTACAGCTTTTTGTATGATCCTATTCTGATGCATAGCCTGTTGTTGATACTGCTTTCATACCTTACATGTTTATACTAAACTGCTTAGTATAGGCTAGTTAGAGATCCACCAGTGACCCCCTACCTTGTCCCGACTGCCCCGCTGGATTATCAGAAGACCCGATCAACGGGATCGAAGACCAGGACCCGGCACCGCACATCACTTTCCCCTTAGTTGCTCGACACTACTGGGTTACTATCGAGTGCCGAGGGTGAGACCTCATCAGTACTTCTGATGTTAACCTTGTAGGTTAGTTCATCGGTTGTGGTCATCGAGGGTGATTCCTCTTTCTCCACTCCCGATAACGACACTGTCATGCAACTCCTCAAGAGTGGACCTCGAGGGTGATTCCTCTTTCGTTCACCTTGACGATAAACATCAGGTGGAATTCCATCGAGGGTGATTTCCTCAGGTTTCCCTTTGGTGTCAGACACACGGTTACTATGGTTACTATGACTTTACACTGAACCTGGTTACTAAAGACGGGTCGACCCAGAGGGGTACCCGCGCGAGCTTAATTGTGAGTGATGTGTAGTCGGGTTGACCTGGAAGGTACCCGCGAGTTAAATACGAGGCGTGGCCAGGCACTCGCCCTTGCCGCAAGTTCTCGAGATGGGGCGATGGGGTCACATCTTTTGTGAGTCTCTGCTCGTTACCGCGCGTTCCCAAGACACTAAACGGTTTGGATATTTGATCCAAGGGGCCTCTGGCCTGATAGCGCTAACCATCACGTGGGCATAGTATGGGCGTTCTGCGTCGTATGCATCAGCCGAAGCTTAACTGACGTCATTGCGACTGAGCGGCGCGTGCCGGGTTGGACTGGTTAGGCTCGTACCTTTTTAAAGGTGGTTGCTAGGTCTGCTCGCCGACCGCGTACGCAACGTGCAGGAGTTCCCGGGTCGATTGGCCCATGACCCCTGGGGGCATAGGGTTTAGTCTTGCGTGCATGACCTCTCTATTAAGCCTAGGTCGGGTTGTGGCTTATTGTTTGGCCGAGGGCGGGCATGACCTGATGGTGTGTCCGGCCGGAGTTAAGCAAGCGTGTTGGGTAAGTTGGTGCACCCCTGCAGGGATGAAAACATCTATCAATAGCCTGTCCTACAGTAACGGACACTTTGTATCCCGATCGCTACAACTAGAACTGGATGCTGAGGCATTATTTGGATACGTTGCTTCGGGAGTCGAGAAAGGATCCCAGAGCGTTGGAACAACAACATAAATATGACTTATGTTATACTACTCTACTTCCCCCTGTTGCTGCAAGACGGTGGTTTCCAGAAGATGCTAGTCTTCGATAGGACTAGCTTCTCCCCCTCTTATTCTGGCATTCTGCAGCTTAGTCCACAGATACTACCCCCTTTCATTGATACCGATGCATATGTAGTGTAGATCCTTGCTTGCGAGTACTTTGGATGAGTACTCACGGTTGCTTTGCTCCCCCTTTTCCCCCTTCTTTCTTCTTGCTGGTTGATGCAACCAGATGGTGGAGTCCAGGAGCCAGACGCCACACTTGACGACTGCTACTACCCCGACGGAGCCTACTACTACGTGGAGACAGCTGACGACCAGGAGTAGTTAGGAGGTCCCAGGCAGGAGGCCTTGCCTTTTCGATCATTGATGCTTTTGTGCTAGCCTTCTTAAGGCAATCTTGTTTAACTTATGTATGTACTCAGATATTATTGCTTCCGCTGAC
Organism: Secale cereale; assembly: GCA_902687465.1. Lineage (NCBI taxonomy): Eukaryota > Viridiplantae > Streptophyta > Magnoliopsida > Poales > Poaceae > Secale > Secale cereale. The sequence goes on from LR738710.1 coordinate 585,733,728, forward strand.
TCTTGTGCATTCGAGCTTATGTATTCGAGCCCTCGAGGCCCCTAGCTTGTAATATAAAGCTTGTATTATTTTAATTTGTGTCTCGAGTTGTGTTGTGATATCTTCCAGTGAGTCCTTGATCTTGGTCGTACACATTTGCGTGCATGATTAGTGTACGGTCAAATCGGGGGCGTCACAACTCTCTTGTAATTGATTGAGTTTTCCCTTTGAAGTTATCTTATCGGATTGAGTCTTTAAGGATTTGAGAACAGTTGATGTATGTCCTGCACGTGCTTATCTGTGGTGAAAATGGGATATCATGTGATCTACTTGATGTGTGTTTTGGTGATCAACTTACGGGTTTCGTGACCTTGGGAATCTATGCATAGGGGTTGGCACACGTTTTCATCTTGACTTTCCGGTAGAAACTTTGGGGCACTCTTTGAAATTTTATGTGTTGGTTGAATAGATGTTTCTGAGTTTGTGTGATGCATATCGTATAATCATGCCCACGGATACTTGAGGTGACAATGGAGTATCTAGGTGACACTAGGGTTTTGGTTGATTTGTGTCTTAAGGTGTTATTCTAGTACGAACTCTGTGATAGATTGAACATTACTACGGACTCTTGAATAGATCGACCAGAAAGAATAACTTTGAGGTGGTTTCGTACCCTACCATAATCTCTTCGTTTGTTCTGCGCTATTAGTGACTTTGGAGTGACTCTTTGTTGCATGTTGAGGGCTAGTAATATGATCCAATTATGTTATCCTTGTTGAGAGAACTTGCACTAGTGAAAGTATGAACCCTAGATCTTGTCTCCTATCATTGCAACACCGTTTATGCTCACGTTTACCACTTGCTACCTTGCTATTTTTATATTTTATTATTACAAAAACCCAGGGCCGGCCCTGAGGGGGGGCGAGCGGGGTGGCCGCCCTGGGCCCCGCAAAGTGTAGGGGCCCCTCCCAGGTACTTACGTATGTATAGAAGAGGCAGATACAGGTAGCCTATCACGCCGCGCCGCACTCGCACGTACCCAAACGTCGTCCAGTTTTCCTTTTCCCAATCGCTAGCTAGTGGCCCAAGGTAGATTTATCCACGTTATGAGGCCTGCCATTGGACTTGGCCCAAGTAATTTCAGGCACGTAGCAGCATCTACCTGAAGGGTCGGCATAACGACATACGCGTTGACTGATAACTAGGTATTCGAGAGAGGCATCACAAGTCTAACATGCGCCGCCTTTCCGCCTCGCACCTATATGGCGGCAGATGAACTGGAAGAGCTCTGCTCGACAAGGTAGCCTAGATTGCAACGGATCGAATACGGCTGCGCGCCGAGGCCAGCGACGCTCCAGCTCCGATGCCGTGAGCCGTCTGTGGATGTGAGCGTTGCTCGTCTGTTAGACGTCTTCAGCAGTATGTATTGTTAACCATCAATTTTTTTGCAGTTTGATCATGTTATTCCTGTAGTACAAATCTGAGAGAGATAAAAAGTAAGAGTGGTTGTGCAATCACGACACAAAAAAGGTAATTAATTTTTTGATTTACTCATTTGCACATCCAAGTAAGAATAACTTTGCACTAACATAGTATTGCTGATTTGATTGTTTGCCACACCCAAGAATATTTTAAATATCATTCATATTATTTTTTTCATCGATCTTAAATTCTCGGATACTGCTATTTAGATAACAATCGTATCATTAGTTGGTCCAAGAACTACTTTGAATTTTGAAATTTTGGATGCAAACTTCTTTTACAACTATTCATGGAGTTACATGTCCCTCAACCTTCTGGAACTCCCTCTGGCCATTTTTAGTCTGCATATACGTTTTGTCCGAAGTCAAGTATCTCTACTGTGACCAAACTTATACAAAAAAGTATCAACATTCATAATACCAAATCAATATTGATAGATTCATTATGAAATGTAGTTTTATAGTATATATATATATATATATATATATATATATATATATATATATATATATATATATATATATATATATATATATTTGGTATTGTAGATGTTGATATTTTTTAATATATAATTTGGTCAAAGTTTGCAAAGTTTGACCCGACAAAAATCAAATACGTGAAGTAAAATGGACCGGAGGGAATAGTTCCTTCACTGGCTACTCGCAAGATCACAGTGGTACAAATCCAATTGTTTATCGGTAACATGTTATATATAGAATATTTATTATTATTTTTACAATGTTTATATTAAGGGCCTCAAATTTAAGTTTCGCCCAGGGTCCCCAAAATCTCAGGACCGGCCCTGCAAAAACCTATATCTACCATCCATATTGCACTTGTATCACCATCTCTTCGCCGAACTAGTGCACCTATACAATTTACCATTGTATTGGGTGTGTTGGGGACACAAGAGACTCTTTGTTATTTGGTTGCATGGTTGTTTGACAGAGACCATCTTCATCCTACGCCTCCCGCAGATTGATAAACCTTAGGCCATCCACTTGAGGGAAATTTTCTACTGTCATACAAACCTCTGCACTTGGAGGCCCAACAACGTCTACAAGAAGAAGGTTGCGTAGTAGACATCAACCCTCCAGGTCAACCCATCTCCACATCACTCGCGGGTACCCCTCAGGGTTGAGCCGCCTTTACAAGTAACAGTAGTGAAGTCATAGTAACCATAGTAACTGTGTGTCTAACACCAAGGGGGAACCCTGAGGGATCACCCTCGATGGAATTACACCTGATGTTTATCGTCAAGGTGAACGAAGGAGGAGTCACCCTCGAGGTCCACTCTTGACGAGTTGCATGACAATGTCGTTATCAGGAGTGGAGTAGGAGGAAATCACCCTCGATGACCATAACCGATGAACTAACCTACAAGGTTAACATCAGAAGTGCTGATGAGGTCTCACCCTCGGCACTCGATAGTAACCCAGTAGAAAGTGATGTGCGGTGCCGGGGCCTGGTCTTCGATTCCGTTGATTGGGTCTTCTGATAATCCAGCGAGGAAGTCGACACAAAGTGTGGG
>LR738710.1:585736851-585798251 GCA_902687465.1 Secale cereale
CAGCCTATACTAACCAGTTTAGTATAAACATGTAAGGTATGAAAGTAGGTATCAACAACAGGCTATGCATCAGAATAGGATCATACAAAAAGCAGTAGCAGTTCTAATGCAAGCATAGGAGAGAAGAGAGTGGGCGATATAGGAATGATCAAGGGGGGTTGTCTTGCCTAGTTGGTCTGACAAGAAGGAGGGGTAGTCATCGACGCAGTCGATCACAGTGGCACCGGCAGTGGTCTGAGTTCTGGTGTCTATTAGAGAGAAGAGGGGGAACAAACAATAAATACAAAGCATACAGATGCAACAAAGAAGCATGACACGTCAACACGCAGTGTTAGGGTGCTCTAACGCGGTACTAGGCGATATTGGCGAAGGGGGGTAACACCCGGGAATGTTTTCCCGGAGTTAGGCATTTTCGGACAGGCGGACCGGAGGGGGAAAGTTGCATGTTTTCGATGATAGGGATGTGTGACGGATGGACGGGCTACGTATTCGGATTCGTCTCGTCGTTCTGAGCAACTTTCATGTATAAAACTTTTTCATCCGAGCTACGAATTGTTTTCTACGAATTTCCAAAGTTTTAATTAAATTTATGAATTTATTTATATTCCAAAATTAATTAGTAAATACTTTGCCACTTTGTGTAAAGCCAGCCACAGTGTATGACTGGTGGGGTCAGGGTCAAAGTCAATAGTCTTGTCAGCAGTTGACTGGGTCAATGTTGATTGGTCAAGCTGACTAGTGGGACCCAGCTGTCATAAAGACAGTGTAAATTAACAGTTAATTTAATTTCACAGATTAGGTGGGGGGGCCACATGTCATGGACATATTAGTTTAATTAGCTTATGTAATTAAGTTAACTAATTAATTAGTTAGTTAAGTAAATTATTATTTTTAAATGTACACATTCTTTTTTTAGGGGCTGGGCCCACATGTCTGTGGCACAGAGGCCTAACGGGGCAGGGCGAAACGGGTTGGGCACACGCCCGAACGGGCTCGGGCGAGCGGATGCGCCGGCGCGGCGTCGGTGCCGGAGTGCGGGGCGGCCGACGCGGGCTCGGCCGGAGCTCGGGGAGGGGCGAGGATAGGACGGGGCGGCAGGGCCCGTCGCAGGACGACGGCGTGCAGGGTCACGGGCGGGGTGGAGCGGCCGTGGGCGAGGCGAGCGCAGAGGTGCGGCCAGGGCCGATCCTGGGGTATGGCGGATGGGGCGACTGCCTAGGGCCCAGGTCTGGTAGGGGCCCATGATCGGTGGTGCATGTATATGTACAGCCAAGTAAAAAAAGATAGAAGGAGCAGAGCAGCGTGAATGCGTGATGGACTAGCGAGGAAAAGGCCAAGCGTCGCATCGCTTCTCGCACACATCCATTCATCCGTAGGGATAGTTTTTTCAATCAAAGAACAGAAAAAACATATCGCGGTCGCTGCCTCATCGTCTCTGTGTTCGTCACTTTAGACTCAACCGTCGCTCCAGTTTCTTGCCGCTTGCCGCCGCTCAGCGCCCTGCTGACTGCCGCCGCTAGAGCCTGACGGCTGCCGGCCGTGCCTTCGCTCCCGATTTTGCTCTCCTGCATCGTGCCTTCGTTGACACGTCTTGATCTTGCCGTCCGGCCGTCCCCGAGGCTAGGAGTTCATTGATCACCGTCCTCTCAGTTTTTCAAAGGTACGCAATGATTCATCCGTCAGCAATTTTAGTATACATGGTATGTATAATGGTTAAGGTGTTTGTAATTGTATGTACTATTTTTCTTCATCATATATGGCTGAAAAATTACTCTTAATATTTTGCAAATGAAGTTAGACATACACTACTCTTATATAATGTGCAGAAACATATACATATACATATAGTATTAAGGGCCCACGTCGTCGAGTTCGCCAAAGGCCCTCTGAAACATAGGGCCGGCCCTGGGTGCGGCAAAGGGGGAGCGGGGGGGAGGGGGTGTGGACGCACGCGTAGGCATGGCCATGCGCGGGCGTAGGCGGTAGTCGCATGGGGCGTGGCCAGAGCGTGCCGGAGCCGGAAGGAGAGGAGGAGAAGGAGGCGGCGACGCTCACTTGCGAGCAGGGAAGGGGTGGCGGCGAGGCGTCTTTGGCGCCGGGGAGGGAGAGGAAGTGGAGCGGCGTTGACGAGGTGGTGGAGCATGGCAGCGACGTAGCGGCACCGGGGATGGGCGCCGTCGTCGGGGGCCTTCCGGATCCTGGAACGGCGATGAGGATGGGGCCGCGGGGAGGAGGTCGATGAGGACGACGGCGGGACAGCATCGGGCGGCGGTCGGCGGCGTCGGGGAGCGGGGCGGCACGGCCGCCGGGGCCGCTGCCCCTCGACCTGGATTAGGTCGGGGGGAGTAGAGGAGCGAGGGAGCGTAGGGGGGAGGAGTGGGTGGTCGGGTAGCTATGGTTTGGGTCGGGGTTGACTTTGAAGGCGGGAGAGGAGGGGCGGCTGGGCCGGTGGGTGGCTAGCTGGGCGACTGGCCCAGTTGGGCCAGGGGGGCCTTCTGCCTTTTCTTAATTCCCCCTTTTTTATTCTTGCTATTTAATTCTATTTGCAAAAGGTTTGGCTGCCAAAACATTTGTGAAAAATGTCCAACTAGGCCAAATAATTATGAAGCAATATACCATACTGCTACAAAAAGTTTGGGAGCAATATAATTTCATTTGAATTTTGCATTGCATTAAAAGAGTCAAAAGGGGATTGTTGGCTCTGTTTTCAAGATGTTAGAGTCATCAAGGGACTTTAGATGATGTTGATCCCTGAACATAGTTCACAATGGATTATTTCCAAAATTATGAACTTTTTGGTTCCTGGATTGGGACAACTTTTATTTTCTCCTCATATTTGAATTTCAATTGGAGCTGGAACTTGAAATTATTCCAATGTGATCAAGCACTGTTTAGCAACATGATTATCTTAATCACTGAGGGTTACTGTATCATGTCATAGGGGGTGCTACAAATCTCCTCCACTATAAGAAATCTCGTCCCGAGATTTAAGGGGTGGAGTAAGGGGGAAAGACTCCGATTATGAAATTCTAACGGATCTTCTTGGTCCTGGTTGTTCTTCTCGAAGGGGTCAATCCATTACGTTGATGTCTTCAGTCCTCTGCTTCAGGTCATCATGATGAAGTCGTCATCCTCTCTTCGGGGTCTCCATCGTACTTACGAATAGGAAAGGGTAGCTTGCCAACGATAGAATGCTACAAGGGATAATCATCGGCAGTTATCCCACAAGTGAACACATGAGTATCTCTTGAGTTGAACGAATAAAACACGTCGAGAGCAAAGTAATATGGTACAATAAGAAGTTTCGAACGAATAGATAATCGTTCAATGTTTGAAACAAGGTGTGAAAGGGGTCTAGAGCAACAAGAATAAGTATCGCGTCTGGTACCGGAATAGATCACTAGGAAGGTGGCTCGCGAATTGCACACGAAGTCAAGCGTGAGGAATAACCTTGGAAATGGAAGGTGTACACGAGAGTCAAGTTTTGACCCTGTGGAACTGTGGGTTATGGGCCCACCATGTGGGTTAACAGTAGGAAGGGTGGTGACATCTTTCACGATCATGTAAGTAAGGCATGTCAGAGGATATCATGTTAGTTATGCCGGCAATAACATCGGTACCAAGGGCGAGGCACGAAGAGAACCATTTTCCTGCTCGTTGAAATGAGGCAGACCAACAGGCAAAGTTCTCGTCCATTGGCGGTTACCGGAATGTCATCAACAATAGTAACATGGTCTTACTGACAAGGTTGTACACCGAGGTGTTTGCATAAGCAGGGAATTATCACTTCTCAGATAAGTTAGATTACCAGAAAATTTTGAACAAACCAATGGAAAGGAAAATATGTTTATACACAATTAAAGGGAGTAAATCATCCCCAAGATTAAGCAGGGCATGATATACGTGTCAGGAGATCAAAATCATGACCATATGGATAAAAGGGGTAAGAAGAATTATGATATGTACCCACACATCGATGTTGGATAGTTGATCAAGAACATTTTAGCATTGCGCTTACAATGTTCTTGTGGATCTTCGGACTACCACACACATGCTTCGAGATAGCTCCAACATGGTCTTCGAGCAAAGTTCAGACTTTGGATACACCAGGATCCATTGGAAACAACTTATAAAATAAGTCATACAATTTGAGCAAGGGAAGAAGAGGATGAGGCTGACGGGCTCAGAAACAATTCCTCGAGATTTCCCTAGACATGAATTTTCACAATTAAGTGAACAAGGCGATAACATTGGACACACCAGGGTATATAATGAAGTGTGTTCGTGGAGAACATCCACAATTCAGTACTGAACGAGATGCACTTGGAAATACGTACCAAGTAGCAAGATCGATGTAGCATGGAGGTTTAATAACCATAAGGGTTGGAATGAAACTATCGACCATTCACTTCAAAGCATTCGGTTTGCTAGAAGTTTTGAATTCGCACGTAATACTTCAATTGTTCGGTTTCTGGTTAGAAACAACTCGAGGACCAGGGAACGAACGAAGATGGCGAGAAGTATTACTTGTATCAAGAATTCATAAAGGGGGTGGTGAAATTCTCATGACATTCTTGGCATGAAAGATGGTAGTACTCCAAGGTAGAGCATATCATAAGTCGGATAACAAGGAACTCAAGGTATAACACAAAACAAGAACAAGTTTGTGTTGGAGGGAATGCAAGAATGTTGTCGATGTTAATACAAATCATCGAGGGGAAAGGATGGTATTTCCCATCACGAATTTGATTTACAACTTGGAAGAAGGCAAATCATTGTTGATGATGATCACGACACATTTGTCGAGATATTTCATTAAGATGTAATCGATCGGCGATTACATCAAGTTAAATGAATGATGGAGCGAAAGGTTATTGAAACCACTAGTACAATACAAACTTGAAATCAAGCTAGTTGTTCAAGGCGAAATGATATGCCGAGGAAGACCGGTGTAAGCTTAGCTCATTGTCGAAATTGTTCTCCGGGAAGAAGGACCAGATAGCACAGTTAAAAAGATGCACGATAATGAGAGAGCCGGTCAGGCTAGATATGACTTGAAGAATTAATAAACTCATAAGCAATGGAGATTGTGCGGAATTGATTCATTTATCGGTGTCCTTGAGTGTCTAACAACTTAGAACCCGGGGAAAATTGGAATCGGTGAGAAGTAATACTTGAAGAACTCATAGGAATTAATATGGTTTTGTGACATTATCGAGATACCATGGGGTAATACTCGTAGGTAGATCATAATAGAGGTTGGACAGGTGCATTGACCCGCAGAGGACAAGTGGTTTAACTTGTCCGAGAAATGGTATTTAAAGGAGAGCATGCTCGGAACCGTGATTGCAAAATGCCAGATCCCAGATATAAGTTGATCTTATATCAAGGGAATAATTAATTATAAGAGAAGCCTCAGTGACAAGATTCACACCGTGTACATGGGCATGGACAGAAAGTTCAAGGTTGACTCCCACTTCTTCATTGTATGACCTTTCATTCAATGCTCTATTAAAAATGATTTGATTGTGAAGACTTGCCTAGTGAATTACCAGGGGAGTATGAACCTTGGAAAACTTTCGGGTTCACACAGATTAAGGAAGGCATAAGTTCAGCCGATCGGGGCATCTTAGAAAACTATACCACAAGCTTCGAGAGTAATTATCACCAGCTCGAAAATAGAGTATGGTAGTCAAAGTAGAGGATACCGTTTACCAAAGGCATTGTGTATCAGGGAAAATAACTTCGCGAGTTTTTTTGTATACGAAGGACACTGTTGGATGATAATTCAACAAAGGATCAGACAGTCCAAAAGGGAGATGATGTGAGCATCAGCACACAACCAGAGGAAGAAACAATGCAAGGCATTGGATTGCATAAACAACTGACTAATTCAAGGCTCAAATCCAAAGGAATTATGATTTCCAATTCAAGGGATCAGAAGCAAACGTTCTGATTAAGGATGGATACGTTGAGTAGGCTTAGGTAGTACAACCGGTGGCAATTTGATTGCTCGGGATCCAGCTCATCTTTAATATGACGTCTGAGCCAGAAGGATGAATTCTAGGATCGAGGATTGCGAGCATTCGCAACATGTTGAATCAACGACTCAAAATGATAATGACAAAGGATGTCAACAAGATTACTAGAGTTATGGGGATAACCATAATGTAAGCAAGCAAGAATTTCAAGAGCAATAGGCGGCTCAGGATTTTCCGAAGGTCGAATGATATTTCAGAGACTTGTGAAACACATGAATGGGGGATGAGCGGATACTCGATAAATGCGAGGAATTATCCATAAGGGTATTCATGTGGCAATGAACTGCAAAGCAGTGTCACAATCGATATACGGAATATAGGAAGATGTTTTGGGGTACCTCGTAATAACAAGAGCATTTGGGAATAATTGTAAGAGCGACAGGTGTAAGTATTAATCCATAGGGATATCTCGGTGGTAGGAAATTGCAAAAGCACTGGGCACAAAGTTTCAAGAGAACATCGGAGAGTATCTTCTGAGTCTTCTCGTGCCGCAGGCGATCATTTGGAATGAGGGGCTCTCCGGGAGAAAGTATTTTCGAGCTAAAGTTAGATTTTAGCAAATTCATTTAACCCGAATAGAAGAGAGATCAGAGTCCCAGAGTAGAGACGAGGAATAAAAGATCCTAATACCAACCAATGGCGACGCGGGCCCGTAAGCCACACAACCATGTTAGTAAAAAAAATCAACGACAAGACTCAAATTCGGCCAAGGAGTTGGGAAGGGGGATTTCTACAATCAGTCGGCTCTGATACCAACTTGTGAGGCCCCCGATTTGACCGTACACTAATCATGCACGCAAACGTGTACGGCCAAGATCAAGGACTCACTTGAAGATATCACAACACAACTCTAGACACAAATAAAATAATACAAGCTTTATATTACAAGCCAGGGGCCTCGAGGGCTCGAATACATAAGCTCGAATACAACAGAGTCAGCGAAAGCAACAATATCTAAGTACAGACATAAGTTAAACAAGTTTGCCTTAAGAAGGCTAACACACAAGCAACACGATCGAAAAGGCAAGGCCTCCTGCCTGGGATCCTCCTGGCTACTCCTAGTCGTCGGTGGCCGTCACGTAGTAGTAGGCACCATCGGGGTAATAGCAGTCATCAAAGGTGGCTTCTGGCTCCTGGACTGCACCATCTGGTTGCATCAACCAGAAGGAAGAAAGAAGGGGGAAAAGGGGGAGGAAAGCAACCGTTAGTACTCATCCAAAGTACTCGCAAGTGAGGATCTACACTACATATGCATTGGCATCAACGAAAAGGGGGTAGTATCTATGAACTAAGATGCAGAATGCCAGAATAAGAGGGGGAGAAGCTAGTCCTATCGAAGACTATCATCTTCGGGAAACCACCAATCTTGCAGCAGTAGAAGAGAGTACATAATATCATATTATAGATATCAAGCATGTTGTAGCATTAACGCCCAAAGATCCTTCCTCGACTCCCTGCAAGGAAGCAATCCCGGAGCCACATATCCATTCATGTCTCAGCATCCAGTTCTAGTTGTATCGATCGGGATACCACTCCAAGTGTCTGTTACCGTAGGACAGGTTATCGATAGATGTTTTCTTCCCTGCAGGGGTGCACCAACTTACCCACCACGCTCGCTTAACTCCGGACGGACACACCATCAGTTCATGCCCGGCCTCGACCAAACAATACACCGCAACCCGACCTATGCTTAATAGAGAGGTCATGCACGCCGGACTAAACCTATGCCCCCAGGGGTCATGGGCCATCTCCCCGGGAACTCCTTTGCGTACGCAGCCGGTGACTAGACCTGGGCTACCTCCTTAAAAAGGCAGGTGCTTACACAGTCCAACCCGACACGCACCACTCAGTCGCATGACGTCAGTTAAGTTTCGGCTGATGCATACGACGCAGAACACCCATACTATGCCCACGTGATGGTTAAACTATCAGGCCAAAGGCCCCTCGGATCAAATATCCAAACCGTTTAGTCTCTTGGGAACGCGGTAACGAGCAGAGACTCACAATCATGTGACCCCGTCGCCCCGTCTCGAGGACTTGCGACAAGGGCTAAGAGTGCCCGATCACGCCTCGTATTCAACTCTCGGGTACCCTTGATACGTCTCCAACGTATCCATAATTTTTGATTGTTCCATGCTATTATATTATCCTTCTAGGATGTTTTATGGGCTTTATTATACACTTTTATATTATTTTTGGACTAACCTATTAACCGAGAGCCCAGTGCCAGTTTCAATTTTTCTCCTATTTTAGGGTTTCGCAGAAAAGGAATATCAAACGGAGCCCAATTGACCTGAAAATCAACGGAGATCATTTTTGGACCAGAAGAAGCCCACAAAGTGCCAGAGGGGGACGAGAGGACCCACGGGCTGCCCATGAGGGTGGGGGGCGCGCCTCCCTACTGGGCGCGCCCCCCTACCTCGTGGACAGCCCGTAGCCCCCCTTTGCTTGGCCCCGACTCCAACACCTCCTATATATACAAAAACCTCCGGAAAATAACCTAGATCGGGAGTTCCGCTGCCGAAAGCCTCTGTAGCCACCAAAAACCAATCTAGACCCCGTTCCGGCACCTTGCCGGAGGGGGAACCCTCACCGTTGGCCATCTTCATCATCCCGGAGCCACATATCCATTCATGTCTCAGCATCCAGCTCTAGTTGTATCAATCGGGATACAACTCCAAGTGTCCGTTACCGTAGGACAGGCTATCAATAGATGTTTTCTTCCCTGCAGGGGTGCACCAACTTACCCACCACGCTCGCTTAACTCCGGCCGGACACACCATCAGGTCGTGCCCGGCCTCGGCCAAACAATACGCCGCAACCCGACCTAGGCTTAGAGAGGTCATGCATGCCGGACTAAACCTATGCCCCCAGGGGTCATGGGCCATCTCCCCAGGAACTCCTGCACGTTGCGTACATGGCCGGTAAGTAGACATGGGCTACCTCCTTAAAAAGGCAGGTCCTTACGTGGTCGAACCCGGCGCGCGCCGCTCAGTCGCATGATGTCAGTTAAGCTTTGGCTGATGCATACGACGCATAACGCCCATACTATGCCCACGTGATAGTTAGCGCTATCCGGCCAGAGGCTCCTAGGATCAAATATCCAAACTGTTTAGTGTCTTGGAAACGCATTAACGAGCAGAGACTCACGATCATGTGACCCCGTTGCCCCGTCACGAGGACTTGCGGCAAGGGCTAAGAGTGCCCGGCCACGCCTCGTATTCAACTCCCGGGTACCCTCCAGGTCAACCCGTCTCCACATCACTCGCGGGTATCCCTCAAGGTTCATCCGCCTTTCCAAATACAGTAGTAAAGTCATAGTAACCATAGTAACTATGTGTCTAACACCAAGGGGGAACCCTGAGGGATCACCCTCGATGGAATTCCACCTGATGTTTATCGTCAAGGTGAATGAAGGAGTCACCCTCGAGGTACACTCTTGAGGAGTTGCACGACAGTGTCGTTATCGGGAGTGGAGAAGGAGGAAATCACCCTCGATGACCATAACCGATGAACTAACCTACAAGGTTAACATCAGAAGTGCTGATGAGGTCTCACCCTCGACACTCGATAGTAACCCAGTAGTGTCGAGCAATTAAGGGCAAAGTGATGTGCGGTGCCGGGGCCTGGTCTTCGATCCCGTTGATCGGGTCTTCTGATAATCCGGCGGGGCAGTCGAGACAAGGTGGGGGAGGGGGGTCTCTGATGGATTTCTAACCAGCCTATACTAAGCAGTTTAGTATAAACATGTAAGGTATGAAAGCAGGTATTAACAACAGGCTATGCATCAGAATAGGATCATACAAAAAGCAGTAGCAGTTCTAATGCAAGCATAAGAGAGAATAGAGTGGGCGATATCGGAATGATCAATGGGGGTTGGCTTGCCTGGTTGCTCTAGCAAGGAGGGGTAGTCGTCGACGCAGTCGATCACAGTGGCACCGGCAGTGGTCTGAGTCCCGGTGTCTATCAGAGAGAAGAGGGGGGAAGAAACAATAAATACAAAGCATAGAGATGCAACAAAGAAGCATGACAAGTCAACACACAGTGTTAGGGTGCTCTAACGCGGTACTAGGCGATACTGGCCAAGGGGGGGGGGGTAACATCCGGGAATGTTTTCCCGGAGTTAGGCATTTTCGGACAAACGAACCGGAGGGGGAAAGTTGCATGTTTGCTATGATAGGGAAGTGTGGCGGATGAACGGGCTGCGTATTCGGATTCGTCTCGTCGTTCTGAGCAACTTTCATGTATAGAACTTTTACATATGAGCTACGGATTATTTTCTACGAATTTACAAAGTTTTAATTGAATTTATGAATTTATTTATATTCCAAAATTAATTAGTAAATACTTTGCAACTTCGTGTAAAGCTAGCCGAAGTGTATGACAGATGGGGTTAGGGTCAAAGTCAATAGTCCAGTCAGCAGTTGTCTGGGTCAATGTTGACTGGTCAAGCTGACTAGTGGGACCCTGCTGTCATAAAGACAGTGTAAATTAACAGTTAATTTAATTTAACAGATTAGGTGGGGGGGCCACATCTCATGGACATATTAGTTTAATTAGCTTAGGTAATTAAGTTAACTAATTAATTAGTTAGTTAAGTAACATATTATTTTTAAATGTACACATTTTTTGTTAGGGGCTGGGCCCCACATGTCTATGGCAAAGAGGCCTAACGAGGCTAGGCGAAATGGGATGGGCACTCGCCTGAACGGGCTCGGGCGAGCGGACGCGCCGGCACAGAGCCGGCGCCGGAGTGCGGGGCGGCCGACGCGGGCTCGGTCGGAGCTCGGGGAGGGGTGAGGATAGGACGGGGTGGCAGGGGCCGTCGTAGGATGACGGTGTGCAGGGTCAGGGGCGGGGTGGAGCGGCCATGGGCGAGGCGAGTACAGAGGTGTGGCACAGGGAAGCGGGGGGTGTGGACGCGCGTGTAGGCATGGCCGTGCGTGGGCGTAGGCGGTAGTCGCATGGGGCGTGGCCAGAGCGTGCCGGAGCCGGCAGGAGAGGAGGAGAAGGTGGCGACGACGCTCACTTGTGAGCAGGGAAGGGGTGGCGGCGAGGCGTCTTTGGCGCCAGGGAGGGAGAGGCAGTGGAGCGGCACCGACGAGGTGGCGGAGCATGGCGGCGACGTAGCGGCACCGGGGATGGGCGCCTTCGTCGGGGGCTTTCCGAATCCTGGAATGGTGAGGAGGACGGGGCCGCAGGAGGAGGTCGAGGAGGACGAGGGCTGGGCAGCGTCGTGCGGCGGTCGACGGCATCGGGGAGCGGGGCGGCGCGGCCGCCGGGTCCGCCGCCCCTCGACCGGGATCGGGTCGGGGGCAGTAGAGGAGCGAGGGAGCGTGGGGGAGGAGTGGGTGGTCGGGTAGCTAGGCTTTGGGTCGGGGTTGGTCTTGAAGGCGAGAGAGGAGGGGCGGCTGGGCCGGTGGGTGGCTAGCTGGGCCTATTGGCCTAGTTGGGCCAGGGGGGCCTTCTACCTTTTCTTGATTCCCCCTTTTTTATTCTTGCTATTTAATTCTGTTTGCAAAAGGTTTTGCTGCCAAAACATTTGTGAAAAATGTCCAACCAGGCCAAATAATTATGAAGCAATATACCATACTGCTACAAAAAGTTTGGGAGCAATATAATTTCATCTGAATTTTGCATTGCATTAAAAGAGTCAAAAGGGGGTTGTTGGCTCTATTTTGAAGATATTAGAGTCATCTAGGGACTTTAGATGATGTTGATCCCTGAACATAGTTCACAATGGATTATTTCCGAAATTATTAACTTTTTGGTTCCTCGATTGGGACAACTTTTATTTTCACCTTATATTTGAATTTCAATTGGAGCTGGAATTTGAAATGAGAAATTATTCCTATGTGATCAAGCACTGTTTAGCAACATGACCAGCTTAATCACTGAGGGTTACTGTATCATGTCACTGGGGGTGTTACAACCGGGTCTGGAGCCACTGAATCCGGCATTTACCGCTGTATCATCTAGGCTTCCAGCATTGTTTCGACGTTTGTTTTTGTTACGTCGTGGCTTTCCATTGCCATCTTTGACTTCAGATGTTCCCGGGTCACTGATACTGCTACGAGCTAACCAGCTATCCTCACCCGCGCAAAAGCGAGTCATGTGTGTAGTTAAGGCTGCCATTGTCCTCGGCTTTTCCTGTCCAAGGTGCCTGGCTAGCCATTCGTCCCAGATATTGTGCTTGAATACCGCTAAAGCTTCAGCGTCCGGATAGTCGACGATTTGAATCTTCTTGGTAAGAAACCGATTACAAAGCTTGCGGGCTGACTCCCCGGGTTGTTGGATGATGTGACTTAGATCGTCAGCGTCTGGGGGCCAAACATAAGTCCCTTGAAAATTGGCCCGAAAAGCATCCTCAAGTTCTTCCCAACTCCCAATGGAGTTCTCTGGGAGACTGTTTAGCCAGTGCCGAGCTGGTCCTTTCAGCTTGAGGGGTAAGTATTTGATGGCGTGGAGATCATCTCCTCGAGCCATGTGGATGTGAAGAATAAAGTCTTCTATCCAGACGGCTGGATCCGTCGTTCCATCGTACGCTTCGATGTTCACGGGTTTAAACCCTTATGGGAAATCATGACCCAGCACCTCATCGGTGAAGAATAGATGGTGTGCAGCTCCTCTGTATCTTGCTATACCGTGGCGTATGTCCGATGGTTGTGGTGTTCGGTATTTTCCCTGAACTGGTATCTCAGCGGCGCGATTGGCTTGATAGCCGCCGTCCCGTGCGGGAGCCCGGTCCCTAGGTTCGTAGATAGACCTGGTCTTGCTAGCTTTTTTGTTCAGGTCCTCACGCAAATCGTGTTTTTGGACTTGAGCCGCACCCTCTTTACCTTTACAGAGTGGTGGTGCGGGCTTGTGCATGCCATTGATAGTGGCTCTGTCCCGTCCGCGAGGTGGTTGGTCCGTCTTGTCGACGGTGTTATTCTTTGGCAGGACGGGCGCGACGGCCTTGTCGTCGAATTCAGGCAGCAGCTTACGCTTGGGATAGCCTTTAGTTTGGCCGTTATAGCCATGTTTCTATTCGGCGTCTAGCACCTCATTCCATCTATCATTGAGCGTGTCCTGTGCGGCTCGAAGCCGTCTCTGCTGCTTTTTCAGGCTCCTTGCGGTGGAAATAAGCCTCCAGTGGAAGCGCTTTTGTTCTGAGGGTTCTTCTGGGACGATGAATTCATCATCGCCCAGGCTAACCTCTTCTTTGGAGACAGGTTCATAATTACCGTCTTCGGCATCGCTGTCATCGGACTGCGGCTTCGGACTCTGTTCGCTGTCCTCTCGCTCCTCCTGCTCCATCGCTGGGTCTATGGGGTGTTCGGCTTGTTCCATAATATCACTATCATTAGTCATAGTGTCGCTATCCTTTCCTTTACGGGATTTGTTTTGGCGTTTTGGTCGCCGACGTTTGGGAGGTCCTTCGGCGGGCTTGTCCTCTACGGGATTGTTTTCGCTGTCGCCCTCCGCCTCTTTGGGTGTATCCACCATGTACACGTCGTACGAAGATGTAGCTGTCCACCGCCCGGTTATGGGCCGGCCTTGATCTGGATCCCCTTCAGTTTCAAGGTCCATCCCTTAGAAGTCTTCGAAAGCATAGTCAAGTAGATCGGTTAGATCTTCAACCATGGCTATCAAGTGGGTGGTGGGTGGGGAACAAAATTCTCCATCAGCCTCCAGTTCGAACCGGATATAATGCGGATGTGTGTCCTCCTCTAGGGAGAGGTATCTTAACGACTTTAACATGTCACCAAAGGGTGAGTGCTGGAAGATATTTGCAGCACTGAATTCGGCGATGGACGCCTGATCGGGTTTGAAGGGCGCGGATGCGCGTGATTCGGAATCTAAGGCCAAAGTTGAGTCCGGGGTTCCGGTAACACAGACCTCGCTCATAGCTGGGTCCGTGTGCGGCTCCAGCGCCGTAGAGTCCGTGGCTTCCGTGGCGGGGTTGAGCTTCCCCTCCTCGGGTGACGCGAGCTGTTCTGGATCTAGGGCCAGAACTGATGCAGGTGCTATTTCTTGATTCGATGACAGAGTTAGATCATGCTCATCGTGGTGGTAGAGAGAGGTTGCCGCTAGTTCGAATCTGGCGAAGATCAAGTCTCCACGGATATCAGCAACGTAGTTCAAGCTTCTGCATCTGACTTGATGGCCAGGGGCGTAGCTCTCGATCTGCTCAAGGTGGCATTCGGTGTTGGCACGGAGCACAAAGCCGCCAAACACAAAAAGTTGGCCGGGAGGGAAAATTCCCTCGGTGTCACTGTCGGTGTACAAAAGTAGGGGCGCTCTTTTTTACCCCTTACTTGTGCACGGGCAGTCAGAGCCACGCCTGTGGCCAAACATAGCAGAGCAGAGAGGGTGAGCCAGGAACGTAGAGTTACCAGAACAACGCCAAGACAGACAGCACGAGAAGACCAAACAGGGAGACATGCTCTTCCCCGACAAGGACTCTTGCCGGGGCGGCTGCGCACCCCCCGGCAAGGGCTCTTGCCGGGGCGATCCACTCAGACGCCTCCGTCGCAGCCACCCTTGAAGCCTATGGGCTCCAACGGTACTAACAACATTGGAGCCAAGGCCCGGGAAGTGCCCGCGTGATGGCATGCAGATCTTTGTGAAGACAAAGATCTATGACTCCCGAGGTAAGAACTAGAAGACATGGCGATCGCGAGGTTCCTTGCCGAGGACGCCCGCGAGGCCCCGGCAAGGTTCCTTGCCGAAGACACCCCGAAGCCCCGGCAAGCCTCTTGCCAAAGGACACTCACGAAGGCCCCGGCAAGACCCTTGCCGGGAACAGAAGCAAGTCTGCAGCAAGCTCTTGCCGCCCCATCGCCGCCCCAACTCGGCGGTCGACCCGCTGGCCCTAGCAGGCACCCACGTGGCGGTACGTGACTCCTGGGCCAGCTAGTCAAGCACCTGCGTGGTGGCATGCAGATCTTCATGAAGGCCCTACCACGACGCCACCTCAGCTGCCTGCCTCGCTGGCCTGGACGCACGTCGCGACCAGATAGAGTGGCCACGGACGGGACGGGCCTCTTTCCCGTCCCCGATAAAGTAAATAGACACCTAAGCAGCGCATTGAATGCGCCTTGTCCCGTAATGGCATGGGATAAGCCTATACACTATACACCTTTCCACCACCTGTGTGCCACTGTGGCAGCCCCTTTAGACTATAAAAGGAGGCCCGCGGCGTACTGGAGAGGGATTCGGATCCTGAAAAGCTGGATAGGCACCGTAGCTAGCTCAAGAGCTCAAGAACACTCAAATATACATCAAAGTAGGACTAGGGTATTACGCGATCCTCACGGCCCGAACCTGGGTAAAGGATCGCTGTGCTGACTCTTAGACCTGCTCTTTGCGCAACTTCGCGCCCGCCAACCATAGAAGGGATTCCAGTGATCCCATAGGTGTCATTTCGTACCGACATCTCTGGCCCTCTAGGTAGGGGGCGCGCAGTTGTGAAAATCTGGTCTAGCAGTTAGTGTGGCAGTCTTCAACTCTTCATGGCCATAATTTCCCAAGAAGGAAATGACCAAGTGCGGGGCATCATCAGCGAAGTTCGATGGACGCCCACGCGACGACAAAAAAAGATAAGTTACGCAAGTCTTTGAGTAATTCCATTTTCACATGAAGGTTATTCTCCATGGAGATCTTGCCCTCAGTATGATAAACCTGCATGCAATGGGGCCCTTCCACTATTGGCAAAGCCCTCGCTCTGTTTCGAGTCCGCTCAACAGTTCGGGTGGCCGCGTCGAGAATGGCAAGGGAGCCTTTCCGTTACTGGCAATGCTTTTGTCCTATTTCGAGTCCGCTCGACAGTTCAAACGGCCGCGCTGAGAGCGGTGAGGTGGTTTGCCCGGCAGCAAGCATACCCAGCAGGCTATTGAGGATCCGTCCTCAAAACACCGTGGCCTGGGTTACCCGCTGGCAAGCGCTCCCAATTAAACATAGGGTAGACATACAAAGAAGGATCAAACAAGAAGATAACATGCATCACTATGAAATATTGCAGAGTTATATTACATAAATTGTTGTTGCGGTTCTGACTAAAGATAAACACTGTCTCGGTTCTATACCTGCAGCGGCAATAAGAAACAGGGTGCCTAATCCCGACGCTGGCCCTCTACCCTTTGAATTCCGCCGACGCGATCGATGATGGGCTTGATACGCTCCTTGAGCGCCGTGAGATCTACATTATCCGGCAAGCTATCCAGCGCAGCGTCGAAGTCGAGGTCGGGGTTCCAGTAGGCCATCTTGGTGAGCACCTTGGTCAGGGCGCCCTGGCAGAGCTTCCGGGATTCGTCAGCAAGACAAGCCGCCCGGTCAGTGTGGAGCTTTCCCAGGGCCTCAAGAACGCGCTCGAAGAACACGGTCAAGCTAGCGTGGATAGAGAGGTTCACCTCCCGGGAGAACATGAAGCTTGGCATGCCCATGGTGGCCAGCTGCGCAGTGAGTTCCTTCGCGAGGGCGACGAGGCGGCTGATCCAGAGGTCCACGCCCTTTACGTACTCTGCGTAGCCAGCGGCGTCGTCCTTCCGCAGCCGTTTCTCCTCCTTCAGGCCCTTGTTCAGAGCCTCCGCCTGAGCATTGGCCTATGTGAGCTTCTCCTTGAGGCCCTCCAGCTCCAACTTCAGATCCTTGATGGAATCCTGGGCCGTGGAGAGTTGTTCGGCCTTGCCGAGGACCTCAGACTGCGCGTCCATCAAGGTGGCATGGATCGTGTACCTCTCTTTGGTCAGCTCGAGGAACCGCTTGTTCAAGCCTTCCCGCTCCACCTCCAGCTCATTTACCTTGCTGGCATGGACCCGAGCCTGAGCATTGAGAGCCTCAGTGTGCCTCTGTTCCAACTCCTGGGTCCGCCGCGCGACAAGCTTGTCAATCTCTTCATCCTTGCCGCGGAGGGTGGCGGCGAGTGCCTGCACACGGGCGACAAGGTCTTCTTCCTGAGAGTTCAGTTGAGCTTGGCGCTGGTTGTGAGCGGCCTCATATTGGCGGCTTGCTCCTTGGCCTCCTCCTGGACCTTCTCAAAATCAAACTGCGCCAGCATGAGGTCTCTGGCGCGCTCGTCCAGCTTTTCCTGGGAAGCCCTCAGCTCATTCCGGGCCTCGTCAAACCAGAATTTTGTCTGGGCGACCTGCGCCTGGAAGTCCTCATCCGCCTTGTCCACCACTCCTGTCCTGGACCTTGCCTGGTCCAGGCGAGCACGGTAAAGCACCTGGAGCTTCTGGAAGCTGGCGCTCATGGCCCGAAGAAGCTGCTCCTCTTGAGAATCGCTGCCGCCGGCGCCCGGCTCGTCGACGACCTCAAAACCAGCGGCGGCGAGTGCCTCATCATCAAACACCCCCCCCCTTGGTTGGCGCCCTGCTGCTTGCCATCTAGGGAAGGTGGACGAACAAGTCATCACTCACCTTCAGGTAGCGGCTCGAGCCAGAGGCGGCGGAGGAGGAAGGCTGGTCCTCGGCAGCGGCCTTGCCGGCCTCCCCGGCAGCAGCCTT
The DNA here is from genome assembly GCA_902687465.1 of Secale cereale. Taxonomy (NCBI): domain Eukaryota; kingdom Viridiplantae; phylum Streptophyta; class Magnoliopsida; order Poales; family Poaceae; genus Secale; species Secale cereale. The sequence continues at coordinate 585,754,382 of LR738710.1, forward strand.
GCCGGTTCCTCCGGCAGGCCCGTTGTCGGCCTCCTCGGCAATGGCATCACCGGTCCCTCCGCCAGACCCTTGGGCCGCCTCCTCTGACGTGGCCTTGGCAGCCTCCTCAGTAGCGGCCTTTCCGTCCTCGGCCTCGACGTCCGTGGTGACCTCCTCGACGGTGGGCTCGCCATCCACCCGGTCCATCAAGGGTGGGTCTAAAAGTCTAAAGAAAAAGTGATACGATGCCCGAGGTCAAAGGCTCAACTTGAAGAACAGAGGCAAATCGTCCATACTAGGCTGAGAAGGAGAGACGCTCTCCTCGCCAATACTGTTGCCGGGGAGGAGCCGCCGGCGTTCAAGTGCCTCTCCTCCTCCTCCATGGGCGCGGGCTCGGCGGTCGGTGCCCTTGCCGGGGACTCCCCTCGGGGCGGTGTAGTTGAAGAGGGCGACATGTTGGGGGTGGACCCCTGTGGGCCCTCCTGCTGCCGGTCCCCACCTACAAAGCTGACAAGGTCAGCATCAAGAATTCACGCCCCCGTGTCCGCCCATGGAAGAATGAGTGGTAAACTTACGCCGGGGGCTGTTGTCCGGGCTGCTCTCCACCACCAGCGGCGTGCCTGAAGTTCCCGCCGGGGGCTTGTCGGCGGACGACGCCCTGACCCCCTTCGCCGCCCTCTGGGATAGCGTCTCCATATCCCTGCAGAGATGTCATTGGATCAGAGAGAGATAATACAGGGATGAAACTAGGAGATAACATCAGGGGCGAGGTGCTTACTGGTCTTCTGTTTCCTCCTCCTCCTGTGGTATCCTCCTCTTCCTCCTTGGGCTAAGAGACCCAAGATCGAAGTCGACGTCCATGGCAGCGCCTGCGGGAGGGGGAGAAGGAGATGGGGTCCGACCATGCCTGGACGAAGAGAAGGCAGCCGCCGTCCTCTTTGCCACCGCGGTCTTCCCCGTTTTTCTCCCCGCCGTGGCCGCCATCGACCTCGTCTCGCGCCCGAGCTGCTCCGGGGGCTGTTGCCGCCGCGGCTCTGGGGCTGTTGCCGCCGCACAATGCTGCCGGACCGGACCGGCTCGCCCGAACCAGCTCGCCGCAGGACCCGCTGCCTCACCACGACAGGAGGGTCAGCAGCCTCGGCCTCCTCGTCGGTCGACTCCTCGACCACGTCTTCGACTAGGGGAGCTACGGTGTCGACGCCCGCGCGGCGGGCCTCCCCGGCAGTCTTTATCCACCTGGCGAATTCCTCCTCTTCGGCAGCCACATTGGCCTCCTCCTCCACATGGCCGGCGCTGCCGGCCTCCAAGGCAAGCGTCGCCTCCGCCGCCCTGGCGGCAATGTAGTTGAGCTCGGCTTGGGTAGTGTCATGGACGAGCACCGGCTCATCGCGGACGCGCTTCTCTGACAGAGTATCGAAGAACTCTTGCACCTGATCCGCCGGCGGCTCAACCCAAGATGGGTCAAGGCCGTGCGTGTTGAAGTCCGGCATCATGGTAATGATATGGGACCGGTGGGAGTTATTGCTTAGCGGGACCACTCCCGCCGGCAACCCAAAAAGGGGCCCCTTGACGGCCTTGCCGGCCTTGGCAGCCTTGCTGGTCCTCTCGGCCCTGCCATCGCGATCCACGTCAAGCTGAAAGAGCTTCTGGCAGATGTGGCCGTGCTGCATCACCGTGAAGTTGTGTTTCAGGCCGGGCGAAGCCTTAGGATGTCGGTCGTGTTCTCAAAAAGCCAAGCCGGCCTCCCCTTGTTGTGCAGCGGCGCGATCCGGCGGCGGATGAAATCAGCCCGATCATCTCGAGGGTGAGCCCAGCCTGGGCAAGACGGCGGATCCTGGTGGTGGCGATCGACAACTTTTTGTCATTGACGTCGACGTGCCCCCAGTCTCCCTTACGGACCGGCGGGCTCCGACGAACTCGACAGAACTCCGGTGGGTCTTCTTCCTCTATCCACAACCACTGGCTCCTCCACTCGTCCCACCTCTCCTTCTGCGCGCCATCCGGTTACGTGCCCTTTTCCTGGGTCTGTGAAATCCAGGTGACGCAACCAGAGATGGCATCCCCCCTTGGATATGAGGCAAGAAGTAATGGTGGAAGAGCGCCGTGCTTGGAACCACCCCGGGGAAACCCTCGCAGAGGTGGGTGAAGAAATCCATGCACACCACGACATTCGGCGTGAAATCGAGGAGATGGAAGCCGTAGGTGTGCATGGTGTCGTTGAAGAAATTGGAGAAAGGGGGACAGATGCCGCAATAGAAGTAGTCGACAAAGAAAGGATACCAATTTGGGCCGGCCTCTGTGCATTGGGCAGGGATGACGTGCGTGGCTGGATGCCCCGTCGTCTCGCACCCCCACAAGGGCTTGAAGTAGTCCCTGAGATGGACCACGTCGACCGTCGGAGGTAAGTAGGCATGCTTCGTCCGCAGCACCGCTAGCTCACTCTCCGGGAGCTCTTTCTCCCACGCGCCCTCGGCTACTGCCTTCCCCCTGCTGGACTTGGGCGCCATTGTAGCTGCGAGGGGAAGAAAGGGGTCGGAGACAGAAGGGAGCACAGCGGCGGCGGGCGGAGGCGAAGGCTCTGGCTTGGGGAAGAAGGAGAAGAACGGCGAGCACGAGATTGGAGGAGCGCAGGGGGTAAATGAGAGACGCGCCTGTGGTTTTTACCGTTTTTATGGGGAAGGCGCGGGCCGCCCTCCACTACCATTTACTTCAATGTGACACCAACATGCAGCAAACCGCCCCACGCACGACCCCCATGTCAGCGCAGATCGTGGGGAAGCGCAACCATCGGAGGAATTACTGTGGTAGAGGGAATCCAACCCCACTGCCCGCGCACCGTTCTGGGCCTAGCCCAATAATGCGTTGCGCTTATGAATGGCCCAGGCCCGGGGGCTCCTGTCGGTGTACAAAAGTAGGGGCGCTCTTTATTACCCCTTACTTGTGCACGGGCAGTCAGAGCCACGCCTGTGGCTAAACATAGCAGAGCAGAGAGGGGGAGCCAGGAACGCAGAGTTACCAGAACAACGCCAAGACATGCAGCACGAGAAGACCACACAAGGAGACAGGCTCTTCCCCAACAAGGACTCTTGCCGGGGCGGCCTGCGCACCCCCTGGCAAGGGCTCTTGCCGGGGCGATCCACTCAGATGCCTCCGTCGCAGCCACCCTTGAAGCCTATGGGCTCCAACGGTACTAACAACATTGGAGCCAAGGCCCGGGAAGCACCCACGTGATGGCATGCAGATCATAGTGAAGACAAAGATCTATGACTCCCGAGGTAAGAACCAGAAGACATGGCGATCGCGAGGTTCCTTGCCGAGGATGCCCGCGAGGCCCCAGCAAGGCTCCTTGCTGAAGACACCCCAAAGCCCCGGCAAGCTTCTTGCCACAGGACACTCACGGAGGCCCGGTAAGACCCTTGCCGGGAACAGAAGCAAGTGTGAGGCAAGCTCTTGCCGCCCCGTCGCCGCCCCAGCTCGGCGGTCGACCCGCTGGCCCAGGGAGGCACCCACGTGGCGGTACGTGGCTCCTGGGCCAGCTAGTCGAGCACCTGCGTGGTGGCATGCAGATCTTCATGAAGGCCCTACCATGACGCCACCTCAGCTGCCTGCCTCGCTGGCCTGGACGCGCGTCGCGACCAGATAGAGCGACCACGGACGAGACGGGCCTCTTTCCCGTCCCCGATAAAGTAAATAGACACCTAAGCAGCGCATTGAATGCGCCTTGTCCCGTAATGGCGTGGGATAAGCCTATACACTGTACACCTTTCCACCTCCTGCGTGCCACTTTGGCAGCCCCTTTAGACTATAAAAGGAGGCCCGCGGCGTACTGGAGAGGGATTGGGATCCTGAAAAGCTAGATAGGCACCGTAGCTTGCTCAAGAGCTCAAGAACACTCAAATATACATCAAATCAGGACTAGGGTATTACGCGATCCTCGGGGCCTGAACCTGGGTAAACGACCGATGTGCTGACTCTTAGACCTGCTCTTTGCGCAACTTCACGCCCGCCAACCGTAGAAGGGATTCTAGTGATCCCATAGGTGTCGTTTCGTACTGACAGTCGCCGTTGTGGTTGATGATGCGATCCATCAGTCCTTCCGTTGACGACATAGAGCTCTCAATGAAAGCACCAATGTCGGTGTCAAAACCGGTGGATCTCGGGTAGGGGGTCCCGAACTATGAGTGTGAGGATCGATGGTAACCGGAGACTGGGGACATGATGTTTACCCAGGTTCAGTCCCTCTCAATCGAGGTAAAACCCTACTTCCTGCTATATTAATATGGATGAATATGAATACAGGAGTTGATCTACTTCGAGATCATTGTGGCTAAACCCTAAAGTCTAGCCTATGAGGATTTGAGATTCTCTGTTCTAGCCTCTACGGACTAAACCCTCCGGTTTTTATACACACCGGAGGGGCCTAGGATTTGTACATGTCATCTTGCAGAGGAAGGAAAATCTACACCTGAACCTTGAACTTGCCATTACATGAATACAGGAGTCCTATCCGGATACGAGAGATAATCTTCGACTATGATCTTCACGACCCACCAGTCCGGCCCACCAAGAGTTATCCGGCCACATGAGGACCCCTCGATCCAGGACTCCCTGACCTACCTACACGGAGAGGATCCTTTGGACCCATTGTCAGATCCCGTCCTGGGGTCGACACTCACGTTTGCTCCAGCCTTAGATCCGGAGTAGGTCACCTCATCCGAAGACGGGAGGCTAAACCTCGCCGGACTCTTCACCCCAGAGAAGTTTCTCACGGGAGACCTAGAGGCGACAGTGCCACTGGTGCACCCAGAGCCAAACGGAACCCTCCCCATGGCTAGGGAGCCAGATTCGCTTCCTAATACGGGCTCCGAGATCTCGAGATCCGCATCCTCTGAGCTCGCCCTGGCACTTAACACCAGCCCCAGCTCTCCAGATCCTCGGACTCCTATCCAGCCCTCACTCCTAAATGAGGCGCTGGACTTGATGCGACCCCTCGCCCTCATGGAGGCTTCACCTCCGGACTATGCCCAGTTCAAACTGAGAGCTGGGACTAGGGAATTTTGCTTCCCACCCACCACCCACTTAGTAGCCACGGTCGAAGACTTAACCGACGTACTAGACTACGCTTTCAAAGACTTCGATGGCATGGACCATGACGTCGAAGTCGATCTAGGTAAAATCCCGCCCATCACCGGGCGATGGATGGCCACTTCTACCTATGACGTATACATGGTGGACGCACCCGAGGAGAAGGATGACGATGGCGCTAAAGATCCATAGGAGGATAAGCCCGTCGATGAACCTCCCAAACGACGGCGTCAGTGGCACCGCTCACGATCGCATCGAGAAAGGGAAAGTAATACCGGCACCGGAAACAATGAGGCTCTGGAGGATGCCGAAGACCCCGTAGAGCTAGCGTTAGAGCAGGATGAGAGGGGGGGTGGCCAAAGCAGTCCCAAACAACTCACCGATCACAATGATTTCGAAGACAGTAACCATCTACCTGTCTCCAAAGAGGATGTCAGCCTGGGAGACGAGGAATTCATCATCCCAGAGGAACCACTCAAACAAGAACGTTTTCAGCGACGGCTTATTGCTACAACAAGGACCCTGAAAAAGCAGCAACATCGGCTTAAAGCTGAACAGGATACGCTCAATGACAGATGGAATGAAGTGCTAGATGCTGAAGAAAGATACAGCCGTGAGCGCCAAACAAAGAGCTATCCCAAGCGCAAGTTGCTGCCACAATTCGATGACGAGGCCCTTGCGCCAATTCCATCGAGGCACGATCAGGCCGATCAGCCGGACCGACCACCTCATGGACGGGACAAAGCGGCTAGCAATGCCGTACACCAGCCCGCACCTCCCCATCGTAAAGGAAAGGATACAACGGCTCAGGGCCACAAGTACGACCTACGTCCGGACCTTAACAATAAAGACGGGCATGCCAAATCGATTTACGGGTCAAGAGGACGTGTTCCCACACGGGATGGTGGATATCAACCCAAGCACACCGGATATAATCAAGTTCGGAGCCAACACATAACACAGATGCCGTCTGAACTCCGTCGCGATGTCGCACGATATAGGGGCGTTGCGCACCCTATGTGCTTTACCGATGGGGTGATGGATCACCAATTTCTGGAAGAGTTGAAACCCGTAAACATCGAGCCTACGATGGAACGTCGGATCCCACTGTATCGATTGAAGACTTTATTATCCACATCTGAAAGTACATGTAGTCCCCATGTGTGGTTTTGGTAATTAAATAACAATCCTATTGGACTAATGTTTGCATTAAAATATACATTTGATGGTTGGTCCCATTGAAAAATGATTGAATAATAATGGAAAACAACTCCTTTGAAGCAACAATTACATCAAGATGATCAAAATGGAGTTCATTGGAGTACCTTAAGGGTTGCCATGCTTAGAGCTATGGTTTGAGGCATAATGGATCAAGATCTTAAAAGGATGATTTGTATGATGAATTCTAGGAGTGGCTCAAAGATATGATCATAATGGACTCATGTGTTGAGTCATGATTGAGCAAGCTATTCTAGTGAAGAATTCAATATACCCTTCATGACGTCAAGATTAAACATGGAGTAGAGATATCGGTTGAGCAAGATGAAGCTCGGAGATCGAACTCTAAATGGTCAACACACGAGCGCAAACGATGCACCACATAGGATCTTGTGGTATGATACGAAATTATCAATTGCACTCTGTGTACTAACCCATACTATGTGTTGTCTATGTTTTTGAGGGTTAAGTGATTCTCATGGGCTACCAGAGAGAGAGAGAGAGAGAGAGTCCATGAGACGATGACATCAAGTGTTGATGATCATGGTTGACAAGGGCAAGTTCAAGATAGCCATTCTGAAGGATTACATGCTTGAAGCTTGTGGATGATCACATGACAAACATACGAAGATGAATACAATGCAATGCTCCCCACATGGCTTATGGGGGAGCTATTTGAAGCCTTCACCAAGTGTCATGATCAAGATCATCGTTCTTACTTGAGCCAAGCATAAACGTCAACATCAAGCTCAATTGGAATGCTTTAGTCAAAGGTATTAGTTCCTTCGCCTTTATTTGTGAGGATTGATGATCATCGAAAAGGATATATGCTCAAGAATGAGTTTCCAGAAGCTATCTAGTACAGTTCTTTTATGATTCTTGAGTTATAGGGATCCCGCACTATTAAGAGGGGATCAAAGGGGTTAGTGATAGATTTGCTCAAGTCAACAGCTTCTATTTCTACTTCCTCACATCACATTCCAACATAGGCATATTTCACTCCTATCCAATACAAATACAAAATGCATATACATCTACCAAAGAAAATCCAAAGCCAAATTGGTTACCCTAATACATGATAAAACCTTTGCATAATTCGCATCCTCCATTTTTGTTGATCTTGGGTGGTTCTTTATGTGAGTACCTGGGATTTTTTCATAGCTTCAAAATGAGTCCAAGACCATCAAAATCAGAGTCCGGATGTGAAAGTTATGCATGTTTTAGTATTGGGTAGGGATGGCAATGGGTCGGGTTTGGGGCGGGTGGAGCTGGCCCAAATCCAACCCATGACCCATATTCATACCTTCTACCCATCCACCAAAGTATCCATGGGCACAACTTGTGCCCATGCCCAAACCCATTGGATATCCAGATACCCATGGAGCTCCATGGGCATAGAAAAATCAGCATGAAGGCTTGCCAAATATCAAATTAACTCATCATTGTTCATTGACAAATGATAACATAAGGTATAAGCAAAAGTAGGCAGCAAGTACAATGTTTAAACATTGTCCACACACAAAATGACAACTCAAATAGTTGATAGTAAAAAACTTGTCTTCAAGCTATGGAGGGAGCTGGACTGCTGGAGACTCGGGATGATTGGGGGTTGACTAGATTAGGTTGAAGTAATTAGGTTAGTGGGGTTGTGGGGGATCAGTGAACATGGGCCAGGGCACTAGGCTTTGACCTTCTATGACCGCGACCACTTGGGGTTGGACGTCTGCTTAGTCCAGTGTGACTGGCATATGGCCCCACCTGACATACGGGTATCCATTGGATATCCATGGAGCAGAAATTATATTCGTGCCCAATCCGACAATTCGTGGGTATCCAAATCCACAAATCCATGGGCATAAATGCGCTCCATACCCTTGCCCAACCGGGTCGGGTATCCGTGGATATTCATATCCATGGATAAAATTGCCATCCCTAGTATTGGGGCGCGTGCAGTTTTTGTGATGGCCGGATGTGCGGGCTCTCGGGACGCCCCGGATGTCCGGGATCCTCCAAGAAATCCAGCCGTCCATTTCCAGAAACTTTGCTGAGATGTTTGTTGTGTTTGCCGGATCTCCGGCACTTGTCTGGATGTCCGGGGCCCCAACTTTGGCCAGATATCCGGGTCCTGTACTCCGGCCTCTGTTTTTCACATACGTGTGTGTGCATTTTGAAGCCGCCGGATGTTCGGCCCCTGCCTAGATGTCCGGCCCGGTGCTGTCACTTACTCACAAACAGCTAGTTTTCTAGGCCTTCTATATATACCCCTCTACCAATGTGGTAGAGGGTTGACCACTCAATCCAAAAGAACCCTAGAACACCCATGTGGCTCCCTCTCACTTCTCCTACACCAAATCTTGGACCCCAGAGAGATTCATGAGAGTTATTGAGAGATTTTCCAATCAAGTGATAGATCCACTCCCTCTCCCTCTTGTGAACAAATGAATTTGTGATTTGATCAAGTCTTGAGCATTTCCCCCTCGATCTTGTTACTCTTGGAGATTGGAGACTCCTAGGTGGTAGGAGTGCTCCGGTGAGGAATCAACTTGTGATTTGCCCCCGGAAAGTTTGTGAAGGTTTGGAGGCCGCCTCAAGGTATACCACTAGTGGTTGAGAAACTCCTTCGTGGTGTTGTCTCAAAGGGAGAATATGGCAATCGTTCATGGCGTTGGTGTGCCTTCATGGTAACATCCACCTCTCTAACGGTGACTAGCTTCCCTCCAAGGAAGTGAACATTGGGATACATCCCCGTCTCCATGTCTTCGGCTATTTTTAACCCTAGCCACTACTTTTGGTTTACTTTGGTCTCTTGACCTTGCATTCACTATATATTGTTGTCCTCATTATATTGTGTTTGCTATTTCCTTGTAGAGATTATTTAGGCCTACACTTTATATCTCACGATTCATACTTGTTACCATTGATATATCTTGTCATTAGTATGAATTGCTAAAATGTGTCATACACTTCTATATCTTTTGATATCGCTCAAGTAAGTTTGTGTAACTTACTTGTTCTTGTTAGTATCCTTGTTGTGCTCATCTTATTAATAATAAATTGGTGGTGCACTTAGTTGAGCCCAGTGTATTTAGGATTTGTGCTTGAAAAGTATCCTCTTAGTTTATTTCCTCATTAGGACTAAGCCAAATCCGTAGAAGTTTTTAAAATGCCTATTCACCCCCCTCTAGGCGACACCATGGTCCTTTCAATTGGTATCAGAGCAAGGTCTCACCTTATTAGGCTTCACCGCCTGGAGAGTATCGATGTTGACTAATGATTTAGTGCACAACAACACTTTTTATTTGGATGGCACAAATTATCACACATGGAGAATTCGCATGCTTTGTCACTTTCGGGCCATGGGTCCAAATGCTTTGTGAATTGTCCTTGTAGGAATTTCTATTTCGAAGGATGGACTTTCTCCATCTATTGAGGATATGTATCTTGATTGTAATACTTCTCTTATCATTCATCAAACTTTAACCTTTGAAGTGCTTAAGGCAGTCACGACTTGCAAGTTGGCTCATGAGACTTGGACCAAACTTGAAGATATATATGGTGGGTCCAATCTCGATGAACATAATATTCTGTTGGGGGAGTTGATGGAGGAGTTCTCCACATTTTTAAATCATGAAGAGCTCTCTATTTTTTCCACCTCCGATTACTTGCACACTTCAATATTTTCCACTTCACCAACATGTGGTGCGCCACAAGGTAATGACATGGTGAGTGAGGAAATATCTTGTGATGATGGTATTAAGCTCATTTGTGATGATCTTGCTTGTGTAAATACTAGTGATGTATCTTCTATGGACTTGATCATAACCAGCACAACTAATAGTATACATTATTGTGTTGATAGTCCATGCATATCACCTAAGAATTCCATGACAAATGTTTGTGATGATATGCTCTCTCTCCCATGTTGCCATGATAGAAATGCTTTGGTTTCCTCTAGTTGTTCTATGACTAACCATGTAGAGGAAATCAAGAAAGATGAGGCATGCTTGATTGATGAAGAACCCTCTTCTCCAAAAGAATCATCATAAACCCCCTTTGTTCACATGTGCCTCATGGCAATAGGTAATGACGAGGTATCATCTTCTCTTAGTGATAATGATGATAATTCTAATGAGGACGATGATGATGACTTGATTCAAAATCTCTATGAGATTGGGAAAACTCTTCATAGAGCTAAAAATAACACTTATAAAAGGTTCCAAGATGTTCTTGCTTGCTTTCAAATATGTAATGACTTATTTCTTAATGAGGAAGCGAAAAGTGAACAACTTGAACATGAACTTGCTAAGGCTAATCAATGTTTTAGTGACTTGAGGTCTTTAAAACAAGAGATTGAAGTTACTCATTGTAAACTTAAAGAGGATTTTGAGCACCTTGACCTTGGCTACAAGAATGTCAAAGGAGAGCTCACCGAACTCTCTAAGTCTCATGAGGAACTTCAAGCTACTCACGCGGATTCTCTAGTTTCTACATGCTCCTCTCATCTTGATAATGATGCTTGTGCTACTAACTCTATCTTGTGTGAAGCACCGATGTTGAAAGAAAATGTCGAGCTATGGACTCAACTTTATTTGCTAACTAGCAATTATGGGAAATTGGAAGAAAGTTATAAAAAGCTCTCCCGCACTAATGAGGATCTTCTAATCTCTCATGATGGGCTAAAGTTAGCTCATGAGGCTATGTGCACCAAGGTAAAATCTTGTGAGTCTTGTTGGATTTCGGGTTCCGGGTTCTGCAAACCCTTGAGAGGTTCGAACTCTAGGGTGCGCACGAAGAACACTCTCTCCCCAGGGCGCTCGCCCTATGATTCCACAGCCTAGCTCGACGAACTAAAATAACAAGGGATACATAGGATTATACTATTTCGGGCCACCTTGCGGTGTAATACCCTACTCCCGTGTGTATGGTGGATTGCCTCGTGGGGCTGAGGATGAACTAGTACAATGGATGAATAGCCTCCTGAGGAGAGGTGTTCTTGGGCTCGGATGAGCTTGTCGTGTGTGTGGGGTGGAATGGATCCGATCCCTTCTAAGGTTGGATCGACTCAAGATGAGATGTTCCGATCCCCCTCTATGGTGGTGGCTAGGTCCTATTTATAGTGGCGTTGGTCCTCTTCCCAAATATCAGCGGGAAGGGATCCCACAATGGCCAAATTTGAAGAGCAACAGCTAGTACAAGTTATCCTGACAAAAGTGGTCTTCGCCTGCCAAAGGCTCTGGTGGTGACGCCGCGCCGGGCTCCATGATGACCTTCATTTTACCGGCCTGACGGTCCTTGGTCTTGTTGCATCGATATGGAAACCTTTGTATGATTCCTCGGGACTCCGCGCTTGACCCCTAGCACCAAAAGGGAAACTGGTACACTGCGCCCGCTGGCGCCCGCCTGGCCTTGGACGTCATGGCTCACGTCACGTGAACCTTGCAAGGTGCACCTTGCATAGATATCTCCGCTCCTCGGAGCCAACCTAGGGAGACTGCCCCCAGGGAGGTCTTGCTGTCGCCCGCCTCATGAGGCTTGGCCCCTCGCGAGGGTCTTGAGTTGCGGTTGCGGAAATTGGGTCGTACCAGGCCGCTGATGGAGCCACGCCACGGGCCGCAGGCAGGCAAGTCTGGGTACCCCTGTTCCCAGCATGCCGACAGTAGCCCCTGGGCCCAAGGCACACTCGGACTTGGCTTCTAGGCGAAGCCAAAAGGGGCAAGGGCGAAGCACCACGGGCCCCAAATGCCTGTGGCCTTGGTCGACGCGTGGTGACTTGATTGGACGTGGGTGCCTCCGCTTCCTCACGCTGCCTCGATAACTGCTCGACTTGACGAGACCCTGTTGCATGCACAAAAAACCATCATTACGCAAGATCATGGAGGCCGGCGATTGGCCTCCTTCAGGCTATAAATGGGAGAGGGTAAAGCCCCTTTTGCCCATCTCCTTCTTCTTGTCGCCCTCCTCTTCTTCTTCCTCCCTTATTTGCCCTCTTGTTGTAGCCTCCATGGCGCCAACAAAGAGGTTCTCCGTCGCAGAGAAAGGGAAAGCTCGCCAGGAAGGATCTGACTTGCTGCCGCTCAAGAGGGGGCGGGTCCGCCCCGCAAGCATGCCGCTACCCCTGTAGCGGTGCTTTAGGGTCATGGCGTACTCCTTCTGGGGTCGATGCCGCCCTGGGCGGTCGTGACGACACCTCTTCTGGTGGCAGGGGCCGCTCTCATCACGGCAGCCCTCTCGCTGCGGGAGGGCGCGCCGTGGTCACTCGGCCCCCTCGGTCAGGCTTCCATTCGTCGGAGGCGCTACTGGTGTTCGTCGTGTGGTCAAAGAGTTCGGCCGGTGTGTGGCTCCAATTGCCGTGCTTCTTCGCCTACGAGCTGTCGGCCGGGGGTCTCGATGGCCTCTGGCTGCAGGCCGATGGCTGCTGTAGCAAAGCATCCTGGGTTGGGGTGGAGATCTCTACTGTGGGCAACGTGGCCCTGGCCCGCGGTCGGCAGACGTTCGCCTGCGCCCACGGCTTGGGCAGGCGATGCACCCTCCACTTCAAGTATGATGGCGCCGCGACCCTCTTTGTGAGGGTGTTTGGGGAGGACGCTCACCGCGCAGGGTGCTGCCCCAAAGAAAGCAGTGGCGACGATGGGCTCGGCCTTGGCGACGGTCGCGACGAAGCTGCAGGTGGGCTTGCCGTTGGCGACGGCCGTGGCTCATCCAGCGGCGGCGGCTCTTCTGCCAGCGAAAGCACTAGCAGTGGTGGTTATCACCAACCACCGTGCCGTCGGGCTCGCTACGAGGTCGGCGATGGGTCATCCCACCGCCACGTGGCGGTGAAGCGCGAGGAGGGCTCAGACTGAGCTGAGCCTCGAAGGCACTTGGGGCCAGATCTCGCAAGCTGTTGCTGCTGTGGGGCCCACTTTTGTTTAGCTTTCCTTTCTTCCTTCATTTCGAAAAAGGGTAGGTAGTCTGACTGGGGCATGTAATGAATTGTGACGCCTATGCTGCTATGTTATGTTTTATGCTCTCGTGCTATGTTACGATATTCATGTGCCTCTCGCGGGTAGAGGGGTAACTTAGCTTGATATGCTTGAGGGTTGCGTGAGGGTGCGTTTTCCAGTATCTGGAGAGGTCTCCTTGTTGCCAATGCAGGAGCTCCTGGCCTTGGGGGAGGGCATCTGCAACATTTGTTAGGTAAGCCACCTGGTACCTTGTTACTTTGTGCACGAGCCCCCAGGCGTGGCCTAATCATGGCTTGATGCACCGCGTCGCGGTACCCGGGGGGCACGGACCTGAGGGGGGTGTGCCAATCACAAGCTCATACGAGGGCGCCTCACGAAGATTAAGGAGGCCGAAGCTCTGGGGCGAGAGGGTTTCAGCGAGATGTGCCCGCGACATGGGCTGGCGAGCACGCAAACACGGACACTCCTGCCTAGCCCCCACGTGAGGGGTGCGAGAGAGAACGTCAAGCAACTGTCGTCCTCCCTGAGGCAAGAAAAAAGGGGCGAGCAAAGAAGAAGGGGAAAACTCAACTAAGTGATCGAGAAACACCAAAACTCCAAATCCATTTAAAGATCGCAACCAGATATAGAAAGCAATGAACTGCCGCGTCCGGCACCTAGTCTAGTCTTCTCACCAGCGCGGAGCTAAGTGCTGCCACTAGGACGTGGGAGGGAGCCCCCGAGGCCCGAGGGAGGCACTCTGGAGACTCCGGGGCGTGTACAGCCCAAGTCATTATTACGTGAGAGTGTCAGGGGCGGAGACCTTCACAAGCACTTAGTATTGCTTCACGGGCACCAGGCCTTTCTTCACAGGCACCTGGCCTTGCTTCACAGGCACTGGGCCTTTTTTCATGGGTAGCACTTCCGAAGGTGCTGGATGTTCCAGGCGTTCTGGATGGGGACGCCGTCCCCCATCTCCAGGCGTAGGGCGCGAGGCCTAGAGACGTGGGCAATCCTGAACGGGCCCTCCCACATGGGTGAGAGCTTGTGTAGCCCTTCCCTAGAGAGCACCCACCTCAGGACCAGATCGCCCACCTCGAGCGTCCTGGAGCGGATGCTGCGGCCGTGGTACCGCCGCAGCGCCTGCTGGTACCTTGCTGCTCGGAGCGAGGCTTGATGGCAGCGCTCCTCCCCCAGCACGAGATCCATCTCCCGCATGATGTCCTAGCGTGCCTCGTCAAACGCCAAGACCCATGCAGAGCGATGTTTGACCTCGTGAGGGAGAACCGCTTTGGCTCCGTAGACGAGGAAGAACGGGGTCTGGCCTGTTGGCTTGGTGGCGATGGTGCGGATGGACCACAAGTGTCGGATCTTGGGCTCCGGCAAAACCCTTGAGGCTCGAACTCTGGGGTGCGCACGAAGATCTTTCCTTTCGCCCTGGCTCATCTACTCATCGATTCCTAGGCCTAGCTCGTCAGATCCGAAGAACAAGGGACACAAGGTTTATACTGGTTCGGGCCACCGTTGTGGTGTAATACCCTAATCAAGTGTGGTGTGGTGGATTGCCTTATAGGCTGAGGAAGAACTAGTACACGGATGAACTGCCCCCTGAGGAGAGGGGTTCTTGTGCTCGGGTGAGCTTGTGGTGTGTGGCCTTCTATATGATCAACTCAAGATGAGATGATCCCAATGGTGGTGGCTAGTCCTATTTATAGTGGCCCGGGTCCTCTTCCTGAATATTGAGCGGGAAGGGATCCCACAACGGCCAAATTTGAAGGGGGACATCTAGTACAAGCTATCCTGACAAAAGGTGGTCTTCACCTGCCAAAGGCTCTGGTGGTGACGCCGTCGTGGGCTCCATGATGACCTCCGCTCTGCCGTCCTGCTGGTCTTGGTCTTGTTGCTTCGATATGGAAACCTTTGCCTGACACCTCGGGACTCTTCGTCTGCACCTGCTCCTTTAGCACCAAAGGGGAAACTGGCACTGTGCGCCCGCTAGCGCCCGCCTGGCCTTGGTCGTCACTGCTCACGTCAAGAGGACCTCGCAAGGTACCCCTTGCCTTGATATCTCCGGTCCTCATGAGCCGCCTAGTGAGGCCACCCCATGGGATGTCTTGCATCGTCCGCCTCGTGAGGCTTGGACCCTCGCGAGGGTCTTGAGTGGTTGCTGAAGATGTTGGGCCGTACGAGGCCGCCTGATGAGCTACGCCCTGGGCCGCAGTTAGGCAACTCTGGGTACCCCAATTCCCAGAACGCCGATAGTAGCCCCCGGGCCCAAGGTGTGCTCGGGCTTGGCTTCGCGGCGAAGCCAAGGGCTAAGTGCGGAGTGCTGCGGGCCCAAAAGCTTGCGGCCTTGACTGACGTGTGGCGACTGACGGGACGTGGGCCTCTCCACTTCCCCATATAGCCTCAATTTTCGCGTGGCCGGACGGCCATTGTTACTTGCTCAGCTCCGCCTCCTTTGCCAGCGGCGTGCCGTGCGATTTCCTCATCTTATGAATCTCCTCCCCGGCTTGATTCAATGCCAACTTCTACTATCATCACGACCTCCAGCCGAGAAAAGGAAGAGGGGGCGGAGCCTTGCGCCTTGGCCCCCTCGCCGCCTGTCTTCAGGCCCGCCACCGAGCGGTCGGTGGTGATCAACGAAGAGATGATGGATAAGGTGCGCCCAGCACTCGCCGCTGATTCCAATGAGTGGGGGCGACGGTGGCTTGGCCCACTTCCCGTGTCGAGATCGACAGGTTGGCCACCGAGGCCCCCTCCATCTTCACGCCCTCTATGCTGGCCTGATCCCTCCCTTCTCTGATTTCTTCAATGCGGTGCTCTCGCATTACCAGATCAGCGCGTTGCATCTTGATCCTCAGTCCATTGTCCTTCTTGCTGTTTTGCCCTTTTCTGCGAGGCCATGGTGGGCATTGCTCCCTCCGTGGCCTTGCTCCACCACTTCTTCTCGTTGCATCTGACGAATGCGCTCCAGTGCTCCAGATGCGTGTCCTTCCAGACCATCGTGGCGACGGCCGGCTCGGGCATCGACTTCGATCTTGCGATGATTGTTGGTGGCTTCAAGAAGCGGTGGGTGTTCATCAATGTCAGGGTGCGCGGCCCCCTGCTACTCCTACGATGGATTCCAGCCGCTCAGAGCTCCGGCTGGAACCACGTGAGGCTCGTCGACCAGAAGCTGGCTCCTGTTCGCCAGGCTGCAGAGGCTTGGAGTGACGGCGCCTATGGTGGCGAGGGAGTTCATCCAGCGTCGCATCGCCCCGCTTCAACGCCACTCTCGGTCGATGTGGGCCTTCTCCGGCCCCGGGGACCGCATGAGGCTCCACGCGTCTACCTTCCCTCGCGAGGTGCGGCGCATGGTGCTCGAGGTCCTGACCGGTGATCCGATGCAAGCCCGCTTATCGGAGGAGGGCTGCCTCCTGTACTGCTGCTCAAACAGGGTGGAGTTCGTGAGGTAGATGCCCTCCTTTGACGATTGGGGGCTTCGTCCGCTCGGCCTTGTTGGGTCTCGTGAGAACCCTATCTGTGTGGCTCTCTTGCCTGCTGCTGTCGAGGTGGTCGTCCCAGAAGCGGGCGCAGGGGGACGATCACTACTGAGTGCTGGTGGTGCTGCTACTTTCATGCTGGCATCTCCTGAGATTCCTGAAGTGCCGCCCTCCGGAGCTCAGGACAGTCGCCCAGAAGGGGCGGCTGAGGTGCAAGTGTTGCCTGATGCTCCCGAGGCCGAAGCCTCCATGGCCTCTTTGCATCGTCCTGAGGCGAGGGCAGGGGGCCCTTCCCGACCTGACGCATCTGGGGTCGCCTCCTCCGAAGATTCCCCAGTTGTGCCTGTTGTTGCCGATCGCTTTCGGGGCTTTGGCCGGCTCCGGTCGAACTTTGAGGAAGTACATTGCCATAGACAAGTGAGTAGCTCTTCTTTGTAACTTCTTGTGTGTTGCCTTCCTTCCTGACCACGATTCCTTAGGGCCCCTCCTGCCATGGCGACGACGCCTACTAAGAAGCCAGCCCTGCGGCCCCGAGCTCTTCGTCAGCCCAGAGCGCCCTCGATCGATGTGCCACCTCTGGCGTGAGGCCATCCACGAGGTCGGATGCGCTGGCCTGGCGCCTCGACCCCGCGTTCTTGTCTTTCCTTCTTCGCGGGTCCGCCTGGGGGCCGGGGGGCGTGCCAAGGGCTCCCCCCATGGTCGTCGAATGCAGTGGGGCCCCCTTGGCCCTAGCGTCTTCTTCAAGTGGTGGGTCCCAGCCCCTCCAGACCCCAACCGAGTCCCGAGAGACAACGGGGGAGGAGGAGACCCTGGCCCCGCCTCCGGTGGAAGAAGAGTCTCTTCAGGATTCTTCAGCTGCTCTTGGCGCCGAGGAGGGCCCTGGCCTCCTGCTTGAGTCGGTGCGTAGGCGGGGAGCCGCCCGCTGCGAGCTTCTCCCTGAGGCGATGAATGCGTTGGGCCGACTTGGGGAAGAGCTTGAGGGAGTCAACGCCTGTCTTGAGGCTGAGGGTCTTCAACTGTTGGACGAGTGGCGCCGACTGGGGGTGGCCATTAACCTTGGGCGCCTCCAGCACGAGCACGCCAATGCGAAGGCGGACGCGTCCCTTGCAGCCTCGCGAGAGGCCTGCGCCCAAGCCCTGGAGGAGGCCAGGGAAGCTGACCTCCACCGCGAGGTTGCCGAGAGGCGCCTGCTGGAGCTTCAGGTTCTAAACACTGACTTGGAGGAGCGGGCTGAGGCGCGTAGGGACGCCCTGGCGTAGATGAGGGGGACACCCTCAGAAGAGGCGGAGATCTTGCGCCGTGAGGAGGCGCTGATGCTAGAAGCTGCGGAGCGCAGCCTCGAGCTTGAGCGGCTGGAGGCGAGGGAGCGCCATGTTACCCTGGCCAAGGATGCTCTCTCCGCTCGCGAGGCCAGAGTGCAGGAGGAAGTTGACTGGAAGGTGGCGGAGGCCCACGCAAACCTCGCCAAGGGGTACGACTTGAAGTTGGAGCTCCAGTGAGCAGAGGCTGATGGGAGGACTGCTGCCCTCAGGGCGAGGCTGAGAGAAGCAGAGCTGCGCGAGAGGGCTGCCGCGACAGCTCAGTCTTCCATCCAGGCTGAGTTGGCCTCTGCGCAGGAAGACTTGGCCTTGCTTCGGCGACATGTTGATGGCCGCAGTTCTTGCGCAGCAGAGCGAGGACGAGGCTTGCCGTCGACTACTGCTGCAGCACGAGCATGTCCCCATGCTGCGGACTCTTCGGGCGAAGGCCAACCGGGCGTTGGGGGCCATCTGTGAGGAGAACATCCCCGACCCCCACGCGCAGGATTACGCTGGTCATCTTGTCTTCTTCACCAAGGTTGTGACGCGTCTGGAGAGCCAGACCGCGAGGGCCCGCCACCTTGTTGAAGAAAAGAGTCGGAGCCTCCTGGGGCGCGCGTTCTCCTGGGTCTTCAGCTACCTCCAGAGCATTGATCCTGACTTTGACTTCGACGCTGCCATCGCCTCCATGCTTGGGACTGTCCGAGACAACTTGGCGCACCGGGTGGACAACCACGTGGACGCCGTAGTCCAGGCCTTTGCCACTAATGATGATGAGGCTGTGGTCGTGGCGGATGAAGGCGACGCAGTTGAAGACGATGGAGACGTGGCCAGCGAGAGTGTTGGCAGTGCACATGAGAGCGACTCAGAAGGCGTGGCGAGCGGTGTGTCCGTTTGAGCTTGTGTTCCTCTGCCCTGACCCTGCATGCATAGACTTGCAAGAGGCTGTGTAGGGTGTGAGAGCATTTTGATGGGGGGAGCCCCCTATGTGTGTAAACTGGTATTCCACTTTCCTTCTTTTGACGATTGAATCTGAACCTGGGACGTGCATCCTCGAACTTCCCGAGTTCAGTTGCCGTTGTATCTCAACTAGATCTTACCTATCTTCGTGCGAGTTACGAGGCTGTGGGTTCGCCTCCCTCCTGGGGTGGATCGCTGGCGGTCCACGACCATGAGCCTCCTGAGCAATGCGTGTCCCTACTCCGAGGAACAGGGTCAGGGGTGTTCCGCTGGCCGCGGCAAGATGCCTACGCGGCAAAATTGCGGCACATAGACTCTTGCCCTGAGGGGGTCCTGCCGAGGTTACAGCGGCACGCCAAGTGAGATTGGCCTTCCAGTCCTCGAGCCGGAGGGCCCACAGTAAGATCTTCAAGACAGCCAGAGGCGGCAAAATCCAGCAGAAATCAATGAAAACTTTCGCCCCCATTTCGGCAACAAGCAATACTTCAAATTCAATTCGAAAGACACGGCGAATCCAATTACAAAAAGGAAGGCGAGGAAAGCAAATAGCCGCGTCCGACACCTATCTAGTCTTACGTCTTGTCACCAGCGCGGAGCTAAGTGCTGCCACTAGGACGTGTGAGGGAGCCCCCGAGGCCCGAGGGCGGCTCTCCTGAGACTCCAGGGCCTGTACAGCCCCACTCATTATTACGTGAGAGTGTCACGGGCGGAGATCTTCACAGGCGCGAGCCTTACTTCATATGCCAGACGAGGGCCCCGCCTCGCGCCACCCTCGACCTCAGTTGGGGCGATCGGAAACCAGGACAGAACCAAGGAGGCAAGGGAGATGCCAGTGGCGCCTTCGGTGACCACGGGCCCTTTGCCGAGGGGGTAAGCTTCATGAGGCTCGCCCCGACAGAGGACCTACTTTCGCATACTTCCCCGCTCCTCATGTCGCGGGGGAGGCCGCGGCTCTAGGCCCTCCACACGCAGCCCCAGGTGTTATTCTCCGGTTGAGGGTGGAGCGGCCGCTCTCATATCTTCGACCATCGCCGTGGTCTGATTCACCTGCAGTCCATTGTTAGCATAGGCCTGCTGCTGTGATACCTTCTATGCTCTGTCGTCAACGCTGAAGGGGTCCACAGAGCCCCCGGGCGACTCGTGGTAATCTTCTTCCTCGAGCACCCCGCCATTCCATCTCGGCCCGAGGAAGGCATTGGGGCCTTCCCCGAACACGTATGCCAGGTCCACCATGCGGGGCACGTAGGCTTCATCGGCCGCCCCACCGAGGGCACCGCTTGTGTGCCTCGCGCCTTGAGCCCCTGGCTGAGGCACATGGCCTTGGCGGCCACTGAGTTGTACCCCGGCGTACCCTCGTGAGGGGCCACCGGCGCTTGTTCCCGCTGGTGACGAAGTTGCTGCGGTCGTGAGGATGGCGTCAGCGCTCCTGTTGGTGTCGTCAGGTCTTCCATTTGCTCCAGGGGACGCCCGCGCCTGCCGAGGCCTCACCAGCACCCCACCTGCAGCCTGGGGCGGGAGTGAGGAGCAGAAGGGTGGTGCGCCCCTATAAGCGCAGCACGGTAGTTCAGCGACGCGTTCCAGCAGCACGTCGGGGCCGCCCTCATCCAGCCTGCATCGTAACAGTTCTCGCGCCATGATGAGCGCATCCCTCGTGTTCGCCTACTCCCGTCGAGTGAAGGGTGTTGTTGCCGCGGCATGGTTTGTAGATCGCGCCACGGAGCGCGTGCGCCAGGACGCCGAGGCGGTGGCCGCCGGCCCGCGTCGCCCGCGGCTGGCGGCGCCGGGCAGTGCGGGAGCCGCCCGAAGCACGGGGTTGAGGTCTCCATGGGTGGACGGTGCTGCCCGCGTAGATCAGGTCGCCCAGCGATCGGCATGAGGTCCCTGATCATCGGCCACCGGGATTGTAGAGCTATGACAGCACGAACAATAGAAGAAAAGATTCGGCGCACCCCTACTTGGCGTGCCAAATGTCGGATCTTGGGTTCCGGCAAAACCCTTCAGGTTCGAACTCTTGGGTGCGCACGAAGATCTCTCCTTCGGCCCTGGCTCGTCTACTCGCCGATCCCTAGACCTAGCTCATCAGATCCGAAGAACAACGGACACAAGGTTTATACTGGTTGGGCCACCATTGTGGTGTAATACCCTAATCCAGTGTGGTGTGGTGGATTGCCTTGCAGGCTGAGGAAGAACTAGTACACGGACGAACTGCCTCCTGAGGAGAGGGGTTCTTGTGCTCGGGTGAGCTTGTGGTGTGCGGCCTTCTATCTGATCAACTCAAGATGAGATGATCACAATGGTGGTGGCTAGTCCTATTTATAGTGGCCTGGGTCCTCTTCTCAAATATTGAGCGAGAAGGGATCCCACAACGGCCAAATTTGAAGGGGGATAGCTAGTACAAACTATCCTGACAGAAGGTGGTCTCCGCCTGCCAAAGGCTCTAGTGGTAACGCCATCGTGGGCTCCGTGATGACCTCCACTCTGCTGTCCTGCTGGTCTTGGTCTTGTTGCTCCGATATGGAAACATTTGCCTAACGCCTCGGGACTCTTCGTCTGCACCTACTCCTTTAGCAACAAAGGGGAAACTGGCACTCTACGCCCGCTGGCGCCCGCCTGGCCTTGGTCATCACTGCTCATGTCACGAGGACCTCGCGAGGTACCCCTTGCCTTGATATCTCCGGTCCTCATGAGCCGGCCTAGTGAGGCCGCACCAGCGGATGTCTTGCGTCGTCCGCCTTGCGAGGCTTGGCCCCTCACGAGGGTCTTGAGTGGTTGCTGAAGATGTTGGGCCGTACCAGGCCGCCTGATGGCCATGCCCTGGGCCGCAGGCAGGAAAGTCTGGGTACCCCCGTTCCCAGAACACCGACAACAACATAGACTAGAGCTCGTCGTGCCAGCCCCTGCCGCAGTCCTCGAGCTTCTTCTTGAAGGTCATAACCTTGAGGCTTCTCAAGACGTCCGCATTGGGACGCTCAGCTTGACCGTTGCTCCTAGGGTGTGCCACTGAGGCGTAGCATATCTGCGTTCCATGGTTAGCACAATATGTTTTGAAGAGGTTGCTAGTGAACTGCGAGCCGTTGCCAGTGATGATGCGACTAGGGACCCCGAACCGGCTCACGAGGCCCATGATGAACTTGACCGCCGAGCCGGCGGGGATGGTGTGCACTGGCTCCACCTCCACCCACTTGGTGAACTTGTCGATGACGACGTAGAGGTAGCGGTAGGCCTCGGGTGCCCGAGGGAACGGTCCCAAAATGTCCAGCCCCCAGACCGCAAATGGCCACGAGAGCGGGATAGTCTGAAGGCCCTGAGCAGGCTGGTGCATCTACTTGGCATGGAACTGGCAGGCTTCACAGGATCTCACCAGCTCTGCCACGTCACCGAGCATTGTTGGCCAATAGAATCCACTACGGAACGCCTTGCCCACCAGGGTGCGCGAGGATGAGTGATGCCTGCAGTCCCCACCATGTATGTTAGTTAGCAGCTCGCACCCTTGCTCCCTGGAGATGCATCTCAAAGAAACATCATTGGGTCGTTTTCGGTACAACTCACCATCCTGAAGGCAGTAAGTCGTGGCCTGCCGGGCCACGCGCTCCGCGTCCTCCTCCTTCTCCGGCAGGGTTCCTCGTAGCAGGTAGGCCTTGAACTCTTGAGTACGGCACCCCTCCTAGGGCTCAAGAGCAAGGAGCCAGCGCGCTCCTGAGGTCGGGCCACAGGCGGGACCTCCCGAGGTTGGTGGAGGGGGAAGCTCCTCCTGAGGTAGTGTCAGCTCCGTAGCCGGAGGGGCTGCTGAGGGCCTAAACAGCCGCCCCTCAAAGACGCCGGGCTCCTACGACTGGCGCTTGGATGCCCTCTTGGAGATGTCGTCTGCCTCCTTGTTCGTGCCGCGCAGTACGTGCTTCAACTCCAGGCCCAAAAATTGTTTCTCCATTTTGTGTACCTCCACTAGGTACGCCTCCATGTGCTCATCCCTTGGCTCGTAGACCTTGTTGGAGAAGTTGACGAGGAGCTAGAAGTCGCCCTTGATGGTGAGGTGCTTCACATCCAGGGTGGCTGCAGCCTTCAGGCCGGCGATCAGGCCTTCATACTCCACGATGTTGTTGGAAACCTTCTCACCGTACTGGAAGCAGAGTTGCACGGCGTAGTAGAGCTTGTCTTTGGTGGGCGAGATGAGCACGGCGCCAGCCCCCGTGCCCTGGCGTGCAAAGGTGCCGTCAAAGTACATGACCCAGCCATCTGGTGCTTCACTCCCTGGCGAGAGGGACCGATCCTCACCCGCTCCAGAATCTAGGGTGTCGGTCCATTCTGCCACAAAATCAGCGAGCGTGGCGCCCCTGATGACCCTGGTGGTGCTGAACTCCAACTGGAACGCTTGTAGCTCGATGTTCCATTCAAGGAACCTTCCTATGGCATTGGAGCTTCTCAACACCCTCTCCAACGGGTAAGCGGATACGACCTTGATGGGATGGCCTTGGAAGTAGTGACGCAACCTGCGCGAAGCAAGGAGGAGCGCGAGCAGAAGTTTTTGTGGCATGGGGTAGCATGCCCGAGCGTCGCAGAGCACCGTGCTGGGAGTATCGTCCCGGGGCTGTGTTGTCTTGTCCTAGCGCTCCTCCCGGACTGCCACTAACGTTGGTGTAGCGGCTAGGTATAGCACCAAGGGATCTTGAGGTTTGGGTGCTACCATTACCGGCGGCTAGTGAGGTATTTCTTGAGGTCTTCAAAGGTTGCGTTGGCTTTAGGAGTCCATTCAAACAGGCCCTTCCTTTTCATTAGTTTGAAGAAGGGGAGGGCTCGCTCCCCCAGCTTGGAGATGAAGCGCCCGAGCAATGTCACGCAGCCGACTAGCTTCTGCATCTCTTTGAGGGTCTTCGGCGGACTCATCTTCTCTATGGCCTTGACCTTTTCGGGGTTTGCCTCAATTCCTCTATGTGACACCAGGAAACCCGGCAACTTGCCTGATGGGATGCCGAACACACACTTTTCCGGGTTGAGCCGTAGGTCTACCTTGCGCAGGCTGGCGAAGGTCTCTTCCAAATCATCGATGAGGGTCTTGGCCTCCTGAGATTTTACCACGATGTCATCAACATAGGATTCAGCGTTCCTCCTGAGCTCCTCTCCCAGGGAGATATGCATCAGTCGCTGGAAAGTTGCTCCTGCATTCCGCAACCCGAACGGTATACAAGTGTAGCAGTATACCCCGCACGGGGTGAGGAAGGCCGTCTTCTTGACATCTTGCACCGCCATCTTGATTTGATGATAGCCCGAAAAGGCATCCAGGAAGCACAGTAGGTCGCACTCGACGGTGGAGTCGACAATCTGGTCGATGCACGTCAGCGGGAACGGGTCTTGTGGGCAGGCCTTGTTGAGGTTGGTGAAGTTGACACACATGCGCTCCTTCCCACCTTTCTTGGGCACAACTACTGGGTTTGCCAACCATTCTGGATACCGCACCTCGCGGATCACATCGGCTTCTTGCAACTTACGACTCTCTTGTACAATGAAAGACTACTTCTCAGTGGACTACCACCGGGCCTTCTGCTTTACTGGGCGTATGTTGGGGCATACACTTAGGTGATGCTCAATCACCCCCCTTGGGACTCCCACCAGGTCCTTGGGTTCCCACGCGAATACCTCCTTTCTCCCGCGCAAGAAAATGACCAGCACCTTTTCTTGATCTGGGGGAAGGCCGGCGCCTATGGTGAAGGTGGCTCCTGATGCCCCGTCCTCATCAACCAGCACTTGCTTCGTCCCGGCCCGGTCTTGAGAGAAAAGCTGCTTCTTTTTGGCCGGCGTAGCCCCCATGGACTCCGGAGCTTCTTTGTCGGCCGGGCATGCTGCCGTCGCGGTCTTGAAGGCGAGCTTGAGGGCCCCTAGGGCCTCCTTGGTATCTCCGGCCACGGTGAGGACGCCATTGCTCCCCGGCATCTTCATGAGGTTGTACGCCGGGTGAGTCGCCACCATGAACTTGGCCAGGGCATGGTACCCGAGGATGGCATTGTACAGGAGGCTGATGTAGGCGATGTCGAAGTCACTGAGCTCAGTGTGGTAGTTGTTGCGGGTGCCGAAGGTGACGGGGAGCCGGATCTGCCCCATGGGGCTGGTGGAGCCGTCGACGACCCCGGAGAACGGCCTGGTGGGGCGGAGCCGTTTGGGCGACACATGGAGCATGCTGAATGCTTCCGTGGAGAGCACATTGAGTCCAGCCCCACTGTCGATGAGGGTCTTGGTTACTGCCACATTGCAGATGGTGGGGCTGCAGAGCATCAGGAGCGCGCCTGCACCTGCGGTGATCAGCGGGTGGTCTCTGGAGTCGAAGGTGAGGTCGGCCTCTGGCGCCGCCCATCCTTGAGGGACCCCCTATGGGGCTCAGATGGAGCCCACTTGACAGAAGAACTGCTTGACGTAGCGATCCGAGGGCGGCACCTAAGAGCCGCCGAGGAGGTCCGGGACGGCGTGGGGCGCCGGTGCCGCGAAGCATGTGGTGAAGAGACCACACAGCTCCTCTCAAGAGGCCACAGATGACTCTGGCAGGCTGAGAAACCAGGCGCGTGGCACGCCAGTGAGGGCCATGGGGAGCCAGCTGGCCATGACCTAGCTGTCGCCGCCGACTGCCAAAACGGCCTCCTCGTAGGCTTGGAGGAAGATGGTCGGATCTGCTGCTCCTTCGTAGCGAGGTGGCATTTCCGGCCTGAACCTAGGCGGCCACTGTACATGTCGGAAGGCGTGGGTGAAGGCTCGGTGACCCGCAACGCCGCCGTGCGCGCTCACCGAGCCGGTCAGAGAGGTGGTGCCTACCATGGGAGCCTGGTGAACGGAGAGCGAGGTAACTGGAGAGGCGGGACTTCGGCGCACCCCTACCTGGTGCGCCAAATGTCAGATTTTGGGTTCCGCAAACCCTTGAGAGGTTCAAACTCTAGGGTGCGCACGAAGAAC
The DNA here is from genome assembly GCA_902687465.1 of Secale cereale. Lineage (NCBI taxonomy): Eukaryota > Viridiplantae > Streptophyta > Magnoliopsida > Poales > Poaceae > Secale > Secale cereale. The sequence continues at coordinate 585,780,263 of LR738710.1, forward strand.
ACTCTCTCCCCAGCGCGCTCCCCCTATGATTCCACAGCCTAGCTCGATGAACTCAAAGAACAAGGGACACAAAGGATTATACTGGTTCGGGCCACCTTGCGGTGTAATACCCTACTTTAGTGTGTATGGTGGATTTCCTCGTGGGGCTGAGGTTGAACTAGTACAATGGATGAACAGCCTCCGGAGGAGAGGTGTTCTTGGGCTCAGATGATCTTGTGGTGTGTGTGGGGTGGAATGGATCCGATCCCTTCTAAGGTTAGATCGGCTCAAGATGAGATGTTCCGATGCCCCTCTATGGTGGTGGTTAGGTCCTATTTATAGTGGCCTTGGTCCTCTTCCCAAATATCAGCGGGAAGGGATCCCACAACGGCTAAATTTGAAGGGGAACAACTAGTACAAGTTATCCTGACAAAAGTGGTCTTCGCCTGCCAAAGGCTCTGATGGTGACGCCGCGCCGGGCTCCATGATGACCTCCATTCTGCCGCCCTAACGGTCCTTGGTCTTCTTGCATCGATATGGAAACCTTTGCTTGATTCCTCGGGACTCCGCGCCTGCGCTTGCCCCCTAGGACCAAAGCGGAAACTGGTACACTGCACCTGCTGGCGCCCGCCTGGCCTTGGATGTCATGGCTCACGTCGTAGGAACCTCGTGAGGTGCACCTTGCATAGATATCTCTGCTCCTCGGGAGTCAGCCTAGGGAGACTGCCCCCAGGGAGGTCTTGCTGTCGCCCGCCTCGCGAGGCTTGACCCCTCGCAAGGGTCTTGAGTTGCGGTTGCTGAAGTTGGGTCGTACCAGGCCGCTGATGGAGCCACGCCATGGGCCGCAGGCAGGCAAGTCTGGGTACCCCCGTTCCCAGGACGCCGACAAGTCTCAAGTGGATATTATCACATCTTCTACTCAAAATGTCTTATTGCCATGTGCTAGTCCATGCAATTCCTCTCTACATGACATTGATACACCTCATGATGAATTGCTCACCTTGTCTTGTTGCTATAACCCATGAAGTTTCTACTTCCACTCACTACTGCAGGTTGCTGCTAACGCGACACTACGACCAGAGACCCTTTGACAAAACTATGTGCTATGCCATAATCGCAAACGTGGGTGTAAAAAACCCGTCAAAAAGGTGCAAAATGTTTGTGATGGCAGAGACATCAAACACGGTTAAGATTTTAGTTGCGTGTGCGATGCAGGGCATAAAGTTCAATTCAATGAACTATTTGCTATGAGGAGGAAGAAAAGAAGCGGGCAGCCAGATGAAGGTGTATGCGATATACAGCATACGGTTCACTTGGATGAACTATTTTTGATGAGGATGAACAATAGAAACGGGCAGCTAGAAAAAGGTGTGTGCGATTGAGGGCATACGCTTCAGAAGGATTAATTGTTTGCGATTAGGCAACAAAATAGAAACGGGTCAGCCAGATCAAAGTGTCTGCGATTATTAGCGAAAAAAGTGTGTGCAATTGATGGAATACACTTCACACGGATGAACTGTTTGCGATTAGCCACAACAAACTGAAATAGTTAGATATATCAACGTGTGTGCGCTAGACGGGCACACACATTCAAATTAAAAGAAGTGTGCACGATGGTAATAATGAGCGCGCACGGTTTTTGGAACAAGACGTGTGTGGACGTTGCCTATTGCTGTGCACCCTATGGTGCAAACCCCATGTACGCGGCCGAGAAGGCATACATACCCACGTTACGCCTTCCGAGAATAGTGCCACACTTATAACTGCCAATAAATTTTGAGCCTGCGTCCCGTCACATTCCAAATTGCAAACCTGTTCACACCGATCTAAACCTAAAAGGTTTCCCACTTAGGAGCGTATTAGTACTCGGTTATAAATACTACTCCTACTCCAAGATGACTGCACATTCCTCCTCAACTCCTCATCCACAAAAAAAAGTCATGCATCATCATTCCCTTGCGTCTGCCATGGCCAGCGTGAGTTCTGGGTCGAGAGATTGCCACCAGGGAGATGCGAGCATGGAAGCAGAAGCACGTGAGATGTCCCGCCTCGCCGCGAACGCAGCCGACATGTCCCGCCGCACGGCCGTAGCAGCACACAGGTCTCGCCACGCCGCCGAAGCAGGAAGGAGGTCCCGGGGTGTCGTCGATGCAGTAGACTGGTCCGGCCGCGCCGCGGAAGCAGAAGAGATGTCCCGCCGTGCCGCGAATGCAGCAGAGATGTCCTCCCGCGATGCGGCGGTGTGGGAAAATGTATCATGGGTAGGCGAGGACTCTTACAGGCGCATGCATGAGATCATCCATAGCCAGATGGATCAGATCTCTGGCTGGGAAAGGTTACAGGACGACACGAAAGCCTCTTTTGGACAGGCTACCGACAACTAAATGAGAGCAATGCGAAGCTCCGGGCCGAGCGTGACTTGCTAAGGGCGAAGACCGTCGATAGTGCGGAGAAGCAGGAGGAGGCCACTGCCTTGTTGAAGAGGACCGGCATCATTGTCGAGAAACTTATGGACGAGAATGCCATGCTGCGCATTGAGCGCAGAAGGCTGGTGGAGGAATCCGTGGATGCTCTCCAGCAGCATCTTGAGGACAAGAAAGATCTCATCGCCGCTCGCCGCTGAGACTAGTTCCCGCGGCCTGCAGCAACGCATCAAGAAAGTAGAGATCAGCGAGCAAGATCGTTGTCTTCCTTCTTCTTTTACCCTTGTGTATTTCGGGCGTTGTTGCATGTTGCTTTTTTTAATTTTGTTCCTAAATATGTAAGACAATTATTATCCACTGTCATCGTCCTTATATTCATTATGCTTGCTATAAGTCGCAGTCGATGCTATATAGGTCCGTCGGATCTTACATCAAGATCCGTGCAAAACTTTCTTTTTAGATTTTCATTTTTCTCTCAGTCCAGTGAGACATATAGCCACGCTGTAGAACAGGGGCTCGAGCGCTATTAATGGAGATGTTGGGAGGGAGGTGTTGGGGAACATAGTATTTTAAAATTTTCCTACAATCACGCAAGATCTATCTACCAGATGCATAGCAACGAGAGGGGAGAGTGTGTCTACGTACCCTCGTAGACCGGGAGCGGAAGCGTCAAGTGACGCGGTTGATGTTGTCGAACTTCTTCACGATCCAACCGATCAAGCACCGAACGTACGGCACCTCCGCGTTCAGCACACGTTCAGCTTGATGACGTCCCACGAGCTCTTGATCCAGTTGAGCTTCACGGGAGAGTTTCGTCAGCACGACGGCGTGGTGACGGATATGATGTGTTCACCGGTGCAGGGCTTCGCCTAAGCTCCGCGACGGTATGACCGAGGTGTGATTCTGTGGAGGGGGGCACCGCACACGGCTAAAACAATTCAACTTGTGTGTCTTTGGGTGCCCCCCTGCCCCCGTATATAAAGGAGCAAGGGAGGAGGGCCGGCCAGCTCTCTATGGTGCGGCTAGGGAAGGGACTCCTACTAGGAATAGGATTGCAATCCTATTCCTAGTAGGATTCACCGAAAGGAAGAAGGGGGAAAGGAATAGGAGAGGTGGCGCCCCCCAATCCTAGTCCAACTAGGATTCCTAGGTGGGGGCGCCGGCCAGCCCTATGGGCTGCCTCTCTCTCTCACCCTTTAGGCCCACTATGGACCATCCCCTCTCGTAGGGGGTTCCGGTAACCCCCTCCGGCATTCCCGATAAATCCGAAACTTTTCCGGTATACTTCCGGTGTCCGAATATAGCCGTCCAATATATCAATCTTTATGTCTCGGACATTCCGAGACTCCTCGTCATGTCCGTGATCTCATCCGGGACTCCGAACTACCTTCGGTACATCAATACTCAAAAACTCATAATACCGATCGTCATCAAACGTTAAGCGTGCGGACCCTACGGGTTCGAGAACTATGTAGACATGACCAAGACTTATCTCCGGTCAATAACCAATAGCGGAACCTGGATGTTCATATTGGCTCCTACATATTCTACGAAGATCTTTTATCGGTCAGAACCGCATAACAACATACGTTGTTCCTTTTGTCAAACGGTATGTTACTTGCCCGAGATTCGATCGTCGGTATCTTTATACCTAGTTCAATCTCGTTTACCGGCAAGTCTCTTTACTCGTTCCGTAACACATCATCTCGTGACTAACTCATTAGTCTTTTGCTTGCAAGGCTTATTATGATGTGTGTTACCGAGAGGGCCCAGAGATACCTCTCCGACACTCGGAGTGACAAATCCTAATCTTGATCTATGCCAACACCACGAATACTTTCGGAGACACCTGTAGAGCATCTTTATGATCACCCAGTTACGTTGTGACGTTTGATTGCACACAAGGTGTTCCTACGGTATTCGGGAGTTGCATAATCTCATAGTCATAGGAACATGTATAAGTCATGAAGAAAGCAATAGCAGTAAAACTAAACGATCATAGTGCTATGCTAACGGATGGGTCTAGTCCATCACATCATTCTCCTAATGATGTGATCCCGTTGATCAAATGACAACTCATGTCTATGGCTAGGAAACATAACCATCTTTGATCAATGAGCTAGTCTAGTAGAGGCATACTAGGGACATACTGTTTTTGTCTATGTATCCACACATGTACTAAGTTTCCGGTTAATACAATTCTAGCATGAATAAAAGACATTTATCATGATATAAGGAAATACAAATAACATCTTTATTATTGCCTCTAGGGCATATTTCCTTCAGTCTCCCACTTGAACTAGAGTCAATAATCTAGATTACAAAGTGATGATCCTCACACCCATGGAGTCTTGGTGTTGATCATGTTTTGCCCGTGGAAGAGGCTTAGTCAACGGGTCTGCAACATTCAGATCCGTATGTATTTTGCAAATTTCTATGTCTCCCTCCTTGACTAGATCGCGGATGGAATTGAAGCGTCTTTTGATGTGCTTTGTTCTCTTGTGAAACCTGGATTCCTTCGCCAAGGCTATGGCTCCAGTGTTGTCACAAAAGATTTTCATTGGACCCGATGCACTAGGTACTACACCTAGATCGGATATGAACTCCTTCATCCAGACTCCTTCATTTGCTGCTTCCGAAGCAGCTATGTATTCCGCTTCACACGTAGATCCCGCCACGACGCTCTGCTTGGAACTGCACCAACTGACAGCTCCACCGTTCAATAAAAATACATATCCGGTTTGTGACTTTGAGTCATCCGGATCAGTGTCAAAGCTAGAATCGACGTAACCGTTTACGACGAGCTCTTTGTCACCTCCATATACGAGAAACATATCCTTTGTTCTTTTCAGATACTTTAGGATGTTTTTGACCGATGTCCAGTGATCCACTCCTGGATTACTTTGGTACCTCCCTGCTAGACTTATAGCAAGGCACACATCAGGTCTGGTACACAGCATTGCATACATGATAGATCCTATGGCTGAGGCATAGGGAATGACTTTCATTTTCTCTCTATCTTCTGCAGTGGTCGTGTTGGGGAACGTAGTATTTTAAAATTTTCCTACGATCACGCAAGATCTATCTACCAGATGCATAGCAACGAGAGGGGAGAGTGTGTCTACGTACCCTCGTAGACCGGGAGCGGAAGCGTCAAGTGACGCGGTTGATGTTGTCGAACTTCTTCGCGATCCAACCGATCAAGCACCGAACGTACGGCACCTCCGCGTTCAGCACACGTTCAGCTTGATGACGTCCCACGAGCTCTTGATCCAGTTGAGCTTCACGGGAGAGTTTCGTCAGCACGACGGCGTGGTGACAGATATGATGTGTTCACCGGCGCAGGGCTTCGCCTAAGCTCCGCGACGGTACGACCGAGGTGTGATTCTGTGGAGGGGGGCACCGCACACGGCTAAAACAATTCAACTTGTGTGTCTTTGGGTGCCCCCCTGCCCCCGTATATAAAGGAGCAAGGGAGGAGGGGCCGGCCAACTCTCCTGGTGCGGCTAGGGAAGGGATTCCTACTAGGAATAGGATTGCAATCCTATTCCTAGTAGGATTCACCGAAAGGAAGAAGGGGGAAAGGAATAGGAGAGGTGGCGCCCCCCCCAATCCTAGTCCAACTAGGATTCCTAGGTGGGGGCGCCGGCCAGCCCTATGGGCTGCCTCTCTCTCACCCTTTAGGCCCACTATGGACCATCCCCTCTCGTAGGGGGTTCCGGTAACCCCCTCCGGCATTCCCGATAAATCCGAAACCTTTCCGGTATACTTCCGGTGTCCGAATATAGCCGTCCAATATATCAATCTTTATGTCTCGGACATTCCGAGACTCCTCGTCATGTCCGTGATCTCATCCGGGACTCCGAACTACCTTCGGTACATCAATACTCAAAAACTCATAATACCGATCGTCATCAAACGTTAAGCGTGCGGACCCTACGGGTTCGAGAACTATGTAGACATGACCGAGACTCATCTCTGGTCAATAACCAATAGCGGAACCTGGATGTTCATATTGGCTCCTACATATTCTACGAAGATCTTTTATCGGTCAGAACCGCATAACAACATACGTTGTTCCTTTTGTCAAACGGTATGTTACTTGCCCGAGATTCGATCGTCGGTATCTTTATACCTAGTTCAATCTCGTTTACCGGCAAGTCTCTTTACTCGTTCCGTAACACATCATCTCGTGACTAACTCATTAGTCTTTTGCTTGCAAGGCTTATTGTGATGTGTGTTACCGAGAGGGCCCAGAGATACCTCTCCGACACTCGGAGTGACAAATCCTAATCTTGATCTATGCCAACACCACGAATACTTTCGGAGACACCTGTAGAGAATCTTTATGATCACCCAGTTATGTTGTGACGTTTGATAGCACACAAGGTGTTCCTACGGTATTCGGGAGTTGCATAATCTCATAGTCATAGGAACATGTATAAGTCATGAAGAAAGCAATAGCAGTTAAACTAAACGATCATAGTGCTATGCTAACGGATGGGTCTTGTCCATCACATCATTCTCCTAATGATGTGATCCCGTTGATCAAATGACAACTCATGTCTATGGCTAGGAAACATAACCATCTTTGATCAATGAGCTAGTCTAGTAGAGGCATACTAGGGACATACTGTTTTGTCTATGTATCCACACATGTACTAAGTTTCCGGTTAATACAATTCTAGCATGAATAAAAGACATTTATCATGATATAAGGAAATACAAATAACATCTTTATTATTGCCTCTAGGGCATATTTCCTTCAGGAGGTGCGCGGCGGGTGGCAGTCAAAGGGCTCTCCTCCCGATGAGCACGTGCAGGGGTCTGATCGCACGCCTCCCGTACTCAAATAGCTACCCCGCACGACACCTCCCAGCCATTAAAAAAAAGGATACGCGTGGCGGCACGTAATTGGTAAGTAGAACGCCCACGGTTTCAATAATACTTGTGTTTCTGATTTGTAACGTGACAACACTTGTTCCAAAATGACTTTGTTCATTGTTAATGTGTGCGCCTTCACAAATCGGACAGAAAAATTACCACAACATGTTGGTGCCATGTCATGACACCATGCCAAGCTTCATGATTTTTAGGCATGTTTTGGATTTACAGGAATTAAAAAACCAAGTTTCTCAATCTTTCCGACCGAGCCACGATGCCCAGATGTTTAAATTTCATTCCCATTTCTTGCATGGGACCTAAGCATGCACATAAGGACACATATTTTTTTCAACCAATTTATATGCAGTGGAGCATGTTCATGTAGTTCAAATTTGAATTATGCACATAAATGCATTGAAAACTCAGTTAATTCATAAAAATGTCCAAACGAACCCCGAAAAATCACAAAAAATGACACAACACTCCTGTTGTTCTATGTTGACACGAGAACAAATTTGAAAGCAATAAGAGGCAATGGATATTGCTTCGTCCCCAAAGGTGGGGCGTTCCCTACCGAAACCATCATGCTTGTTGTGAGAAGCTCTGGTTTGTGAGAAGCATATACCCAAACCTGCCCCAAATGGGACAATTTTTTGGGATTTACTAGAAATTAAAAGCCATGTATCTCAATGTTTTGTCGGCAATCAACGGTGCCCCGATTATGTGCATTTTGTAGGCATTAATGCACGTAATTCAAATTCAAACAGTCGGTGCATGAAAGGGTGCGCAATAACGGTCTGGAAAAATCATACTCGTGGTAGTTAGTAATTTCTCAAGCCTTTTAGAAGGAATGGGCTGATATTTCAATCGAATGCGTGGCAATAGTCAACCACAAAATGCGTCATTTACCGGGTTATCAACTATAGAACAATGAAATATGTGCTTAAAAAACATGACGACTGGCATGGTGCCATGGTATGGCCTCACCGTGCCCTGGTTAAAAGCTGAGAAGGTTTGATTTATGTCATCATGCATGCCCATCATAAATCAAACCATCACCGAGGAAGTTCAATGCTTTCAAGATGGAAATCACCAAGATTGAAGGGGAATCCAAATTTCCATCCTAGTTTGTCATTCAGTATTTTCCAACGATCAACATACCGCCTCAAATACAACATGTTCAAATTTGACATTTTTCTGAACTCATCATTTACCATATTTAGGGGATCATGTGCATTTTCTAGGCATGAATTACGCACATAATTCAAATTCAAACAATTGGTGCATGAAAAGGTGCACAAGAATGGTCTGGAAAACCATGCTCGTGCTATTTAGTACATTCTCGTGCCTTTCACAAGGAATGGGAAGATATTTCAAGGAAACGTCTGGCAATAGTCAACCATAAATGCGTCGATTACTAGGTTAACAACTATACAAAAATGAAATACATGCTTGGAAAAACATGACGCCTGGTGTGGTGCCATGGTATGACCTCATCGTGCCCTGGTAAAAATTTCGTCATGCACGCCTTTCATAAAGCGAACCTTCATCGAGGAAGTTTCATGGTTTCAAGGGGGAAATCACCAAGATTGAAGGGGATCCAAATTTCCTTTGTCCTTTGTCCACAAGTTTTTTTTTCTATGATGAACATACAATCACCGTGTTCAAATTTGGCACTTTTCCGATTTCATTTTCCATATTTAGGGGATTGTGTGCATTTCCTAGGCATTAATGCGCATAATTCAAGTTCAAACAATCGATGCATGAAAGGGTCCACAAGAACGGCCTAGAAAACCATGCTCGTGCCATTTAGTAAATTCTCATGCCTTTTACATGGAATGGACAAATATTTCGATGAAATGTGTGGCAATAGTCAACCACAAATGTTTGTTTGTTGGGTTTTCAACTATAGAAAAAAATGAAGTAAATACTTAAAAAACATGACGCCCGACATGGTGCCATGGTATGACCTCACCATGCCCTGGTAAAAAATTCAGAAGATTTGGCTTATGTCTTCATGCACGCCCTTCATAAATCGAACCATCATCGAGGAAGTTCCATGCTTTCGAGAGGGGAAATCCCCAAGATTGAAGGGGAATCCAAATTTCCGTCCTAGTTTGTCATTCAGTTTTTTTGACATGTTCAAATTTGACATTTTCCCAGGCTCATTCACCATAGTTAGGGGATTATGTGCATTTTCTAGGCATTAATGGTCATAATTCAAATTCGAACAATCAGTGCATGAAAAGGTGCACAAGAACGGTCTGGAAAACCATGCTCGTGTTATTTTGTACATCCTCATGTCTTTTACAAGGAATGGGCAGATATTTCAAGGAAATGTGTGGCAATAGTCAACCACAGACGCGTCGATTACTCGGTTAACAACTATACAAAAAATGAAACACATGGTTGGAAAACATGACACCTGGCATGGTGCCATGCATGGTATGGCCTCACCATGCCCTGGTAAAAAAGGAATAATGTTTTCCTTATGTCGTGATGCACACCTTTCATAAATCGAACCATCACCGAGGAAGTTTCATGGTTTCGAGGGGGAAATCACCAAGATTGAAGGGGGGGGGGTCCAAATTTCCTTTGTCCTTTGTCCACGAGTTTTTTTGTACGATGAACATACAACCTGCAAATCACTGTGTTCAAATTTGGCACTTTTCCGGGTTCATTTGCCATATGTAGGGGATTATGTACATTTCCTAGGCATTAATGCGCATAATTCAAGTTCAAACAATTGATGCATGAAAGGGTCCACAAGAATGGCCTAGAAAACCATGCTCGTGCCATTTAGCAAATTCTCATGCCTTTTACATGGAATGGACAAATATTTCGATGAAATGTGTGGCAATAGTCAGCCACAAATGTTTGTTTGTTGGGGTTTCAACTATAGAAAAAATGAAATAAATGCTTAAAAAACATGACGCCTAGCATGGTGCCATGGTATGACCTCACCATGCCCTGGTAAAAATTTGAGAAGGTTTGGCTTATGTCGTCATGCATGCCCTTCATAAATCGAACCATCACCGAGGAAGTTCCATGCTTTCTAGAGGGAAATCCCCAAGATTGAAGGGGAATCCAAATTTTCTTTGTTCTTTGCCATGAAATTTTTTTCTACGATGAACATACACCCTACAAGTCACCGTGTTCAAATTTGGCATTTTTCCCGGCTCATTTACCTTATTTAGGGGATTATGTGCATTTTCTAGGCATTTAGCGCATATAAATCCAATCTAGCTACAGGTGCACGGGTGTGATGTGAGGGACGTGGATTTCCGTTCGATCCCGTCGCATCCAACGGTGCACATGCGCGATCCGCGTGGCTGGGGCTCCGGCCAATCATAACGCAACACACAATAGGCTCAGCTCACACTTTTTTCGGAAGCGACGGAGATGAACCGTGTGTGATAGTGAGAAGTAGTTTAAGTTTGTAGTATTAGAGAAAATTACCAGTAGTACTTTAAGTTTGTAGTACTAACGTACAATGTCAGTAAGAGCATCCTTTGAGGGCTTTGAGCGTTGATTAGCATGTGTGCCCGTGTGCGTTTTTTTGCATTAATCATTAGAAGATCACAAAACACACGGTTTCTATGCCGTACCTGTCTGCGTTATTTTGCGTTAATGACCCATAAGTCAGTTATCTGTGCAATATTTCCTAATAAACCAGGCGTACCCTTGACCGAAAAAATCAAGTAAGCGTGTACATTTTTTTTGGAGACGGGGTCTGCCAACTTTATTTTTTCTTGCACAAAGAGTATTTTACGCGCTTCGTCTACGTTGTGTGTTTCCCCCGCCCAAGTTTCAATTTTCGCACCAAAATTTTCATTAGGCGCGCGGTTTCATAATTTATTCCTCCAACCACATCCCTGATACGTCCAAAACGTATCTATAATTTCTGCTTGCTCCATGCCTCCTTTGTGTGATATTGCTATGTTATTTATACACTTCCATACACTTTTGATCATATTTGGACTAACCTATTAACTCAGTGCACCCGAGTGCCAGTTTCTGTTTTCTGTTGTTTTTGTATTTCAGGTTTTCCCATTACGTAAATTGCGAGAAAAATTCCGGGAAAAATATATAAAAAATCAGCGTTCCGGAAGCTTCCATGCGGCCAAAGTAGGGCCGGAGGGGACCCACAGGGGCTCCAGGCGGCCTGCCCACGCGGCCCCCTTGGCCGCGCCGGGGGGGCGCCTGGGCACCCCTGACCCCCTCTGATGCCCCCCTTTGGCATATATTTACACCGTGTCGCGGAAACCCTGATTCCGGACCCCTTTTCTCCAGACGCGATTCCGATCTCCGCCGCCATCGCCATCAAGCTTTGGGGGACCAGAATTCCTGCGCCGGCACCCTGCCGGGACGGGGAAGTGCCCCCGGATTCATCTCCATCGACGTTGCTTCCTCCCTCCATGATGCGGGAGTAGTTCCTCCTCGGGGCTGAGGTTCTTACCAGTAGCTATGTGGTCAATTCTCTCTCCCATGATGTGATCTTCGTTGTGATCATAGGCTATGTTAATCTAGGGTGATCCCATGATATTTCCCCTTCCTCTATGTATTGGATTGATGTACTCACTTGTCTTTATCTAGTATAATCCCCGAGACCAAGGTGACAGTGGTCTATTGGACATGGATTAGAAAAGTATTTTCATGAGTGATTTCCTCTCTTGTGTGTTGATTGAAGATTGAGAGTCTCTTGGTGCTTGTCTTTGACTATCCTTTAGATATGTTGTGGTGATTGTGGGACTCTCTTTGGATGGCCGCGGTGACATTGGGAAATCCTTAGATTGAGAACTACGAACTTTCAGGTGTGCTTTTGTAGCCCTACATAATTCTCGTCCTCTCTTGACCACGAAGGAATGACCTCCGAGTGTGTCCCCTTTGCATGTTTTATGGGAAATATCATGTGATTCGATTATGTTAATGTTGTTGGGAGTTGCCACTAGTGAAAGTATGAAGCCTAGGCCTTGTTTCCACCATTGCAATACCATTTGTGCTCACGTTTACCACTTGTTTGCTTGCTGCACTTTTTATTACAGATTTATATTACTTTGCTTTGCCACTCCAATCATCCATATCACTTGCCATTTAACATCTCTTCGCCGAACTAGTGCACCTATACAACTCCTAGTTGTATTAGGTGTGTTGGGGACACAAGAGACTTCTTGTATCTTAGTTGCAGGGTTGCTTGAGAGAGACCATCTTCAACCTCTACTTCCCTGAGTTCGATAAACCTTAGGTCATCCACTTGAGGGAAATTGCTGCTGCCCTACAAACCTCTGCGCTTGGAGGCCCAACATAGTCTACAAGAGTAGAAGCGTGTGTAGACATCAAGCTATTTCTGGCGCCGTTGCCGGGGAGGTGAGTGCTTGAAGGTATATCTTTAGATCTTGCAATTAAATCTTTTTGTTTCTTGTTTTTATTTCACTAGTTATGTTTATGGAAAACCGTGCTATTGGATCGTTGCTTGCGGGAAGACGCCCCAAACCTGTGGTGGTTGCTCCTCCCCCTACTGAAATTGTGCCCTATAAAATACCAGCTGGTATTATCGATTATGTTTTGGCTAATCGTTATGCAGGAGACAGACATCCCGGTGAACACTTGCTATATCTGTCACAATTATGTTCATTATTTAAGCTTGCGGGTGTATCAAGGGAGTTTGTCATGAGGAAATTATTTGCCTTGTCACTGAAAGGAAAAGCATTGGAATGGTATAGGTTACTAAATGACTCTCACCTACTGGAGTGGGAAGAGATCCAGTCTCTCTTTTACTCTAAGTTTTATCCTCTTCATGAAGTCCATGAGAATAGGAATTATGTTTATAATTTTTATCCTCATGACGGAGAGAGCATAGCTCAAGCTTGGGGGAGACTGAAAACGTTAATGCTAAAATGTTCTAACCATGGGCTCCCCAAAGATATGATTACTACTAATTTCTATGCGAGGCTTTCTCGACAGGATAAAGATTTGCTCGATGCTTCCTCTACGGGTTCTTTCACAAACAAAAAGATTGATGCTAAATGGGAACTCCTTGAAAGAACTCAACGCAACACTGAAGATTGGGAGATCGACAAAGGTAAAGAGTCAGGTATAATTTATGAGTATGATTGCATTAAGTCCTTTGTTGAAACTACAAGTTTTAATAAGTTTAGTGCTAAGTTTGGGCTTGATTCTCAACTCCTTGTTGATTTCCTCAAATCTTTTGCTTCACATCTTAATGTGCCTAAGGAGGATTGGATCGAGCATCATAAACCTTTTAAAGAGATTTGCAAAGAAAATGAAATTGTTCATGATGATTGCAACATGCATGATCCAATTCCTAAAAATGAAGTTTTATATAAGCATGTTAATTTTTGTGGAGTGGATAGACCTTGTGAAAGGCCTATGATTGAAGAAGAGAAGTATTGTAAGCAACATAAGCATGAAAGAACAATCACTTGGGTCAGAGATTTAAATGAAATTGCTAGAGAATTGTGTGACCTTTATCCTTTTACTTGTGAACTTTGCCGTATAGAGGGTCACTTTAATTTTCAATGCATGCACTTTCAAAACATAACTGTTAACCAGTTGTGTGATAACATGATCACCTCTGATCTTTATGATGAGCTTATGTTATTTTTGATGTGTGAAGAGTTATCAGAAAAGACTTCTTGGCTAGATGTTAATGCCATAGGAATAAAAAACACTTTGCAAAATTGCCATTTCTATTGTGTTGTTAATTGTCATGAAAATGATTACATAAGTAAGATTATAAAGGAGGGAACTTTACCAAAGTATAAAAATGTCTCTTATATTCCTGCTAATAAAAAGGAGAGTATCTCCCAAGTTTCCCCTATTGTTCCTAATGATAAACCAGGATATGTGGAGAAGCTTCATCTCAAACCACTCCCTCCTAAGGTGAAGAAGAAGAAAAAGAAGAGGAGGAGGAAGAGGAGCAAGAAGGAAGAAGAATGGGTATCAACCTGGCCTGAGCATATTCCTCCCATCAACTTTTATCCTAACGGTTGTAAGTTTAAAGAAGAAGGTGAAGTTTATTGCCTTAATTATCATCTTGATGATACGTCCGTAGGTACTATTGAAGATGATTTTGATTATGATATGCATGTTACTTATTGTGATTGGGAAAATGATGATAATGCTACTTATGATCTTGAAAATCTTTTTGGTACCAACTCTGAAAGTGATGATATGGGAAGCTCTAAGCTTGGGGATGATAGGATTGCAAATCCTTTACCCACTAGTGATGTGATAATTGATAATTCTTTTGCTAGTAAGAATAAAGACAACATGATTACAAATATAGTTGCTAGCAATGATAATGCTCTTCTCTACTATGATGATGTTATAAATCCAATCTATAGTGATTATAAAGGTACCTATGACATAAGGAGAAATTATCCTTATGAAACTTGTCATAATCATGGAGGGAATTACTCCCTTGTTGAACACCACCCTCCTAATACACAATTAATCTATAGTGTGTTTAAGTTGTTTATGATAGTCCTACTCCCACTATTACCAATGAGAAAGATTATGCTTATGTGGAGAGTAAGAGTACCTTTTTGCATGTGGATCATGGTAACAATGCTTTATGTGATGCTTATATTGTTGAGTTCATCCATGATGCCACTGAAATTTATAATGAGAGAGGGAGACTTGGTTCTAAATATCTTAATAATAAGAAGTTTCCTCTCTTTATGGTGAATATTTTGAAGTTATGCTTGTTTTGCCGTCCTATGCTAGTTGCTTTGTGCTTCAATGAATTATTCTATTGCAATATTCCTATGCATAGGAACCATGTTAGGCTTAAATGTGTTTGGTATTTACTTCTTGATGCTCTCTTTTGTTCTTCAGCTCTTATTCCTACGAGAGCATCATTAAAGTCTTAAGCCTATCTTTATGGCTATAAAGAAAGAGCTCTAGGGAGACAACCCTTGTTATCTTTGCTTTCAGTTTTAGTGGTCTTGATGTTTGTTACTACTGTAGCAACATCATTGTATCTTTATTTTTCAATTTTATGACAAGTGTAGCCACTGACTGCAAGAAAGTTCAAAAGTTGTGACGTGCTGTCCAGGAAACAGATTCTGTCCTTGGACAGAAAAATTCGTATAAAATCACCAGATCATCTTTTTGGTCTGATTTTTTTCGACAGCGTGCTCTATATAATTGTCTTTCGTGCGTCTGTTCTTAGTTTTTTGATTAGAGTTGCAGAAGCGCCCCGAACAAATCATTTACTACCTGTTGTTCTGTTTTTCACAGATTCTGTCCTGTTTTGCCTTTCCTTCATTTTGCAAATCTTGAGCTTGCTTTTTCTTTGCAAAAACCTTTTGGCAATCTTGAGAAACAGTAGACCTTCAAGAATATCTTTATTTCCAGCAAGGAACAATTATTTTATTAAGGGTACTAACCTCGCTAATCAGATTATGATGAGTTATGTATGAAGGGAGTTTTCAAGTGTGCGAGGGAAGATGATAAAAAGATTCAGGAGTGTCAAACGCTCAAGCTTGGGGATGCCCCCATGCACCCCCAAGAAATATTCAAGGATACTCAAGCGTCTAAGCTTGGGGATGCCCCCATGCATCCCCTTCTCCATCAACATTATCAGTTCGTCTTTCGTTCCACTATATTTTTATCACTTCATGTGTTATGTGCTATGCTTGGAGCGTCTTGCTTTTAGTTCCTTTTTAGTTTTCTTTAGCTTTTCATAACGAGTCGGAACTCAGCTTTCTTTATGTGGGAGAGAAACACGCTCCACTTCTACCTAGAACATAACATAGAATTTTCATGTCTATCTATGCTGTGTGTGTTCTTTGTCTTTCAATAGCTACTATCAAGTTTATCTTTTAGTTTTCATGCTTATCTTTTTAAAGAGCTTTTGTTTAGTTGGTTGCTTGAACTCTCTTTAGTTATCATGCTTATCTTATTAAGAGAGTTTGCTTCTGTTGCATTGGTTGATATGTCTATGATAAAAATGCTACGTGCATAATGGTGCTTAGTAGTTCATGTTTTCTTATGGTTAGTCTCAAATAGCTGGGGGGTTCCCAATGTGTTATTGGAGTACCAACATGATTTGTTTGCCTATGATGTGGTATGGTTTAGTAATATCTTCCTTCAAGAATATATTTTGATTGACTTGGCGTATGCTCATGCATATTTAAGACTGTAAAGAAAGTCTGTCAAGCCTTGACGATCTTTTGTTTCTGAGTAGCGATATAACTTCCATGCCTGATTCAATGTTGCTTTGTCGCTCTGCATGATTATGACCGTCATTGCTCTTTTAGTTGGTCGCTCCCAGTCTTTTGCTAACCTCCACCTGTACTAAGCGGACTGACTGCTTGTGCATCCAAAATCTTTTAAACCAGTTATGCCATATGAGTCCACCATACCTTCCTATACATGGTATTTACCTGCCATTCCTAACGAAGACTTTCATGTACCATCTCGAAATTATTCAAAAAAAAATGCATTCCTATTTTGTGCCTCTATTTTAAGTTCATGAGGAAGTAGTAGTTAATTCATGATCTTTTTAAGTTGGACAAGCTTCACCCCGGGATTGCATGTATAATGTGCAAACCCATAATACGAGAAGGAACTGGCATTGAGTGCGCCCGGCTCAAAATTAATATAACAAACAAACCCTCCTTCACGCTTTGTTCATGAGAAATCAGAAAACTTTGACAGTGATAAACAAAGGAGATTAAGAGCATGTGATCGTCCTCATTCGGGAGCCGTTCCTCGAAACTTGTCCATCTCAAGAAGTAGTTGAGTTATCTGCTAGCATTCGTTGACGGAACATGCATAATCTAAAAAAAAAATTATTACCTCTGTTTTTAAAACCAAGAGCTCTGGTACATGTTTAGTTTTTGTTTCCGACTACGGGTTTTCAACCTGGCCAACAAAAGCCACGGTTCGAGAGTCTCCACCTTCTTTAAAGCACCAACTATTGAGAGCATGATTGTCATTCTGAGTGTAATGTGCATTGTCCCAAAGTACCATTGTCTTTTGCATGATTATGATATCGTTTATTCTGAAATCATTGTATCTAGTCGTCACTTAAACCTTGGAGGTGCCCCTGCATTTATGTTTTGCTTCACTAAAGGGGGCAAGCGAGATATCACTTTGTCATATTTGCACACCATGCTCACTACAAATCTATTGAGTGTTTCAGTATCATATTGTAAAACTTTCAGTTCTTTGTGATTTTCTCATGAGGCAACTTAATTACTACAGATTCATTGTCTCAGTAAGCTTTTGTCGTGTGACTATGAAAAGTCCTCATATGGTTAATAGCATGTCACCACAGAAATTATGCTTGTTATCATTTACCTACTCGAGGACGAGCAGGAATTAAGCTTGGGGATGTTGATACGTCCAAAACGTATCTATAATTTCTGCTTGCTCCATGCCTCCTTTGTGTGATATTGCTATGTTATTTATACACTTCCATACAATTTTGATCATATTTGGACTAACCTATTAACTCAGTGCACCCCAGTGCCAGTTTCTGTTTTCTGCTGTTTTTGTATTTCAGGTTTTCCCATTACGTAAATTGCCAGAAAAATTCCGGGAAAAATATATAAAAAATCAGCATTCCGGAAGCTTCCATGCGGCCAAAGTAGGGCCGGAGGGGACCCACAGGGGCTCCAGGCGGCATGCCCACGCGGCCCCCCTGGCCGCGCCGGGGGGGGGGGGGGGGG
>LR738710.1:585798343-585952146 GCA_902687465.1 Secale cereale
GGGGGGGGGGGGCGCCTGGGCACCCCTGACCCCCTCTGATGCCCCCCTTTGGCATATATTTACACCGTGTCACAGAAACCCTGATTCCGGACCCCTTTTCTCCAGACGCGATTCCGATCTCCGCCGCCATCGTCATCAAGCTTCGGGGGACCAGAATTCCTGCGCCGGCACCCTGCCGGGACGAGGAAGTGCCCCCGGATTCATCTCCATCGACGTTGCTTCCTCCCTCCATGATGCGGGAGTAGTTCCTCCTTGGGGCTGAGGTTCTTACCAGTAGCTATGTGGTCAATTCTCTCTCCCATGATGTGATCTTCGTTGTGATCATAGGCTATGTTAATCTAGGGTGATCCCATGATATTTCCCCTTCCTCTATGTATTGGATTGATGTACTCACTTGTCTTTATCTAGTATAATCCCCGAGACCAAGGTGACATCGGTCTATTGGACATGGATTAGAAAAGTATTTTCATGAGTGATTTCCTCTCTTGTGTGTTGATTGAAGATTGAGAGTCTCTTGGTGCTTGTCTTTGACTATCCTTTAGATATGTTGTGGTGATTGTGGGACTCTCTTTGGATGGCCGCAGTGACATTGGGAAATCCTTAGATTGAGAACTACGAACTTTGAGGTGTGCTTTTGTAGCCTTACATAATTCTCGTCCTCTCTTGACCACGAAGGAATGACCTCCGAGTGTGTCCCCTTTGCATGTTTTATGGGAAATATCATGTGATTCGATTATGTTAATGTTGTTGGGAGTTGCCACTAGTGAAAGTATGAAGCCTAGGCCTTGTTTCCACCATTGCAATACCATTTGTGCTCACGTTTACCACTTGTTTGCTTGCTACACTTTTTATTACAGATTTATATTACTTTGCTTTGCCACTCCTATCATCCATATCACTTGCCATTTAACATCTCTTCGCCGAACTAGTGCACCTATACAACTCCTAGTTGTATTAAGTGTGTTGGGGACACAAGAGACTTCTTGTATCTTAGTTGCAGGGTTGCTTGAGAGAGACCATCTTCAACCTCTACTTCCCTGAGTTCGATAAACCTTAGGTCATCCACTTGAGGGAAATTGCTGCTGTCCTACAAACCTCTGCGCTTGGAGGCCCAACATAGTCTACAAGAGTAGAAGCGTGTGTAGACATCAATCCCCTTCCCCTCAGTATCCCCCACCCCCTCCCATCGTGCCTCCCCCTACCGGCATCTCAAACCGCCGCCACCGCAAGCACAACTTCAACCACATCTACGTTCTTCTCGGATCCAGTCAGGTAACCCACCGATCTCTATCACGTCCCTGGCCTGATAGCTTACATGGCGGTTGCGAAAGATCTTCATGCCTACAAATCCCCCCCCCGCTAGGAGCTGATGGCAGTCCATGGCGTGATGGTCCCTGTGCGTGTTGACCCGGAGGAACACCTCGCCTGCGCTGCCGCCGCCACCGCCGCCGACATGGTGCAGGCTCTAGCCCAGATGAAGTGCCCCAGCGACTACCCCCCAGGACTTAACAGGTAAGATCTGACCAGCTAAATCTTACCAATACCACTTGCAACGGCTATGCTTTGTACGGTTGATGTATTAAGCATGTTCATGCCTTGTATCCATTTTTAATCTGTCCATTTCCTACCATGCTACTCTCCGCAATGAAGATATACTAGATATGCTGCCCCATTTGCTATTTTTGGTGGATTCTAACCCTGTTGTACTTAACATGCTTGTCCATGTACTTACGCAGGGTCATAATGGCCGATGCTGTTGTTTGCCGTCGAGGTTAGCTGCATCCCATGTCTTACAGTATTTCACATCATTTGCGCAATTACATTTTAACTTCTACCATTTATTGGTTACCTGTAGGTACACATGTTAGTGGCACTTATCCACGCTTCAACCCGGAGGAACAGATTGCCTCCGCTGCCACTGACTTTGGGCGGGCTCTGGCCAAGATGAAGTGCCCCAGCAACTACCTCTCATGACTTACCAAGTATGTACCCACCAGTTTAATCTTACCAATACCAGTTGCAATTAATGGCTATGTTTTGTACTGTCGATGTATTAAGAATGTTGTAGTAAACATGCCTAACACATTTGAGCTATTTTCCCTACCTTTTTATAGACAACTGGGCCATTATCTGCTCTGGCAACACCTGCCCTGTGATGTTTAACTCTGCCAATTGCATTTTTATCAGTACCGGTTTGAATGGCCATTGAGCCTGTTGCAATTAACAGTTGTATCCATTTTTAAAGAGTTGTATTTCAATGGCTACAAACTTACAAAACATGAATTAGGATGTTGTTAAGCCTGTTGCAATTAAAAATTGTATCCATTTTTTAATCCATCCCTTTGCTACCGTGCCACTCTTTCGAAATGAAGATATCACTGCAGATGCTGCCATTTTATTACCATTTGCTAATTTTGGTGGATGTTAACCCTGTTGTAGTTAACATTAGCTTTCCATGTACTTACACAGGGCTACAATGGGCTATGCTGTTGTTTTCCGTCGAGGTTAGCTGCATCCCATGTCTTATACACCATCTATTCGTATATATAAGTATTTTTAGATATTCCAATATAGACTACATAAGGAGCAAAATGAGTGAATCTAGAATTCTAGATACTAATCTAAACTATACCTATAATTCTATATACATTCGTATATAGTTCATATTGAAATATTAAGACAATACTTGTACTTAGGAACATAGATAGTTGTATTTTACATCATTTGTGCAATACCAGTTTAGCTTCTAGTATTTACTGGTTGCTTGTAGGTACATATATCAGCGGTACTGCTCCACGCTCCAATCCCTTTTGCGTATGGGTAATGAGATATTCATGAACAAGCGTCAAGTGAGGAAACTAAGAAAGATTGTTTGGCGGAAGAAATGGGAGTGGAGGCTATTTAGTGGTTTCCAAAGCTATTTACTTATGATTACCTTGCAAACTACATGACCGGAGTGGAGGCAACTAAGGTTAAAGTATATAATTCATGCTACCATGATAATGCTCTAGAAGTCTTCCTGGAGGCGATGAATGATGGGTGGGCAATCGTCACAAGGGGTTGGACAAAAGTGGTTCGTGCCTATGGCATGCAGGAAGGCACATTATGGGCATTCTGCTTCTTCAACACCGTCGGCAGTCAAAATGATTTACACTTGTCTCTTCACCTTTACCGCCTTTAAATACTGTGGTTCATCATAGTCAATTGTTGCATAATCCTATAATTACTGAACATATTGTACTGGCAATTTTATTTATAAATTCGTTGTTGAACCCTTGTGCTAAGAATTTGAATTGCATGTTTCATATTTCAAAATTTCCAATTAGAATAATAAATTACAGTCAAAATAAAAAGAGAATAGATAGTCATGGAACTTTGCAAACGGTTCTGGCAGTAAAAGCGCCTATGATGGATAGCCCAATGCCACATAGTTTTCTATATCAAATCGTGTGTGATGTAGCTAATGAAAGCAAACAGTTAACCAAGTCAGAGCGTGTGTGATAGTTACACCTTTCACACACAAGTGTATACAAAAAACTGTGTGGGATGTACATCCGAATGGAAACGTTTTCCCTGGATTGACTGTGTGGGATGTACATAAGAACATAAACGTATTCCTTGGATTGATTGTGTGTGATATACATACGAACGAAAATATTTTTCTAGGATTCATCGTGTGGGATGTACATACCTATGGAAATGATTTTCTCAGATTACCGTGTGGGATGTACATACCTACGGAAATGATTGGGTTTCGATGCCTTGCCCGATCGCACACGGCCCCAGCCTAGGTCCCAGGAGGGCCTATCCCCGACGATTTCTGGGTCGTGTGGGAAGGACACCCTATCGCACACACTCACTTGGCGATGGTTCAAATGCCGTCGCGTAAAGGGGTTAAAAATCATTTGTATAGCACCGACGCGTACCAGTGACTAGTCCTCTTGTTTCTAGTCTTGAAACTAACCTTGTAGAGGAAATTAATGAGCTCAAGGCCCAAGTCAGTAGTTTGAAGAAAGACTTGGAAAAGTGCGATGATGGACATAGTTTTCACTCCAACAAGAAGAAATCCATTAACAAGAAAAGGGGCAAGACCAAGCCAAGAACGAGTCCAACATTTCTTGCTTTAAGTGCGAAAAGGTTGGACATCACGTGAGATCTTGTCCATTGAAGAAAAGGGCTTATAAAGGGAAGCTACATGGGAAGCGGCCTCAAGCTCAATCTCAAGTTCAACCTCAAGTTGAAGAACGACCACTATTCATGATGAACCATGTTATTACTTCCCAAGTTGAGAAAGTAAAGAAGAAGAGAAGGGGGAGTACATACTGCTATATTTGCCGTAAGAAGGGACACATAGCTTCATCATGTCCAAATGGTAATATATCTAAGCCTCCAATTATCAATGATCATTATTCACTTAGGAAGGATATTGATGGTAATATGTTTGCTAAGTATGTTGGTGCCCAAAGTGGTTTGAAAGTGGATAAGACCAGCCAAGCCTATTGTTGCTAACTTCTTAGGACCCAACGTGGTTGGGGACCATCGAGCTCAAACATGATCAATAGGTGTGTGAAGGGCATTGGAGACTTGGCTAGTTCATGAAGAAAAATAATTCTCACCATCCATTATGGTTCAAACCAAGTCAAGCGAATTATCACCATATTTGTCATTCCAATGCTCCTCGTGGCGGTAACTTGTATTTAAATTGTCCACATTGAAAGTTACTAGCCCCATGCATGTTTAGGTTTTGTACCTAGCATGTGTTTGTATATGTTGTGTCTCCTAATATGCTTGATTTGTGTTATCTAGCATGTGTAGGTTGCAATGCACGTCATATATTTGTGTGTGTAGTCTCGAGCCTTCATTGCATTTTAGTTGCATCTTATTGGGCTCTTTTGAGATATTAATGGATCACCACATTATGGGGGAGTGATATGCTTTGTGCATATCACAATCCTTGTTAAATATGTACAATTATGGGATGGCACTTAGAATATATTTGAGATTATCTTATATCTCTGTGGCATGCAATGCCTTGTTTACATATGGCATTATTGTGCAGTTTTGCCCATGGCTATCTTCAAAATCATATTCGGAAAATCGTTTGATTAAAGCTATTCCAATTGTTGCTTTGCATGATGATCTATCTAGTTGGAATGTTAATAATATACTATCCAAGCATTGTGTTTATTTCTAAACTCTCATGTTATGCTTGTATTAGTACAGATGATCGTGTACTTATGTGGTTTCTACGCCGAATAATAACTCAAAATACCATTTTGTTCGAGTTCATCTTATTGGTTTATGTGGAGTTATGGGAGTGTTATTTCATTGTTTATAATATCCTATATCTACTTGAGTGAGATATTCCTATGAGTATATGTGCAATGCATATCTGAAAGTACAAGTGCTCCCTGGGTGATTTTGGTAATTAATGAAAACATATCTCTTGTTGGACTAATATTTTCATCTAGTATATTTCAGATGAGTTCAACAGTGGAGTGGTAGGACAAGAGGATGTGGAACCCTCCTCAAAATGCTAAGGACAAAGATTGGCAAAAGCTCAAGAATCTGCATTTCCATTTTAGTGATCCAAGATCACATTGAGTCCATAGGAAAAACCAATACTATTAAAAGGGGATGAGGTGTTGCTTAATGGTCTACTCGCTCAAAGTACTTAGTAATATGCTCCAAATTCCTCAACCACTTTCTCATTTCCACATATGACCTAAACCTAAAAGTCAAACTCGGCCCCACCCATTTGATCTTTCCGGCGCCACCGAGTTCACTTGACATAGCCACTACCACAAACCATAATCAGTTTGGTCTCACCGATAGGGATCTCGGTCTCACCAAGATTGGAATGCAAACTCTCTGTTTCCTCTTCGTAATGTTTCGGTCTAACCGAGATGAGCGAATCGGTCCCACCGAGTTGCGAATGCAAACTCTCTGTTTCCTATTCATAACGTTTTGGTCTCACTGAGATGAGTGAATCGGTCCCACTGAGTTTGCCTGACCAACACTCTATTAGCCTATTACCAAAATCGGTCTCACCGATTTTGTGTAATCGGTCAAACCAAGTTGAGGTTTTCCCTAACCCTAACGCATCGGTCTCACCAAGTTGATACTGTCGGTCCCACCGAAATGTCTAACATTCACATTTTAAACTGCTTTGGTCTGACCGCGTTTGTTTATTCGGTCTGACCGGAGTCGGGTCAAATGTGTGTAACAGCTAGATTTTGTGTGGAGGCTATATATACCCCTCCACCCCATCTCTATCAGTGAGAGATCCATCAGAACGTGCCTACACTTCCACTATTCATTTTCTGAGAGAGAACCGCCTGCTCATGTGTTGAGACCAAGATATTCCAATCCAACCACAAGAATCTTGATCTCTAGCCTTCCCCAAGTTGCTTTCCACTCAAATCTTCTTTCCACCATATCCAAATCCGAGAGAGAGAGTTGAGTGTTGGGGCGACTATCA
Source organism: Secale cereale (assembly GCA_902687465.1). Taxonomy (NCBI): domain Eukaryota; kingdom Viridiplantae; phylum Streptophyta; class Magnoliopsida; order Poales; family Poaceae; genus Secale; species Secale cereale. The sequence goes on from LR738710.1 coordinate 585,804,825, forward strand.
CTTGAAGCACAAGAGCAAGGAGTTCATCATAAACACACCATTTATTACCTTTTGGAGAGTGGTGTCTCCTATATTGGTTAGGTGTCACTTGGGAGCCTCCGACAAGATTGTGGAGTTGAACCAAGGAGTTTGTAAGGGCAAGGAGATCGCCTACTTCTTGCAGATCTACCCTAGTGAGGAAAGTCCTTCGTGGGCGACGGCCATGGTGGCATAGACAAGGTTGCTTCTTCATGGCCCCTTCATGGGTGGAGCCCTCCGTGGACTCGCGCAGCCGTTACCCTTTGTGGGTTGAAGTCTCCATCAACGTGGATGTACGATAGTGCCACCTATCGGAACCACGCCAAAAACATCTGTGTCTCCAATTGCGTTTGCACACTCCAATCCCATCCCTTTACTTTCTTACAACTTGCATGCTTTACTTTCCGATGCTCACATACTCTTGCCATGCTTGCTTGAAACGTATTGTGAATGTTTGAAATTGTGCTAAAAACTCCACCTCAACTTAAAGAACTTAAAAACTGCTACTTTTCTTATTGAGTGTCTAATCACCCCCCTCTAGACACCTCTTCTTCGATCCTCTCAATTTGTATCAGAGCTTTGGTCTCCATTGCTTTGGTTTAATCACCATTGGAGGAAGATGGATGAGTCTACGATGGGAGTATTAGACGTAGAGTGCCTATGCTTGATGGAGAGTTTTATAAGGAATGGAAAAATGACATGCTTGAGATCTTTAATGAATATCATTTGAACAAGTATATTGTTAGCCCTTATGTGCCCCCATTGACCTTTTGAATCCAACTTCCGATGAACATCTTGACATGGTTCGCAATCTTAGAACTGTTGATCTTATCACTAGAGGATTGCCTAGAAATTTGCTTGTTTTCTTATCAACTTTCAAATGTTCTTACACTATATGGAAATTCCTTGAGGAACGATTTCTGGACTACTCTTTGAAAAATCTAGATGTGATCCTTCAAAAGTCCATTGCTTTAAATAAAATGAACACTATTGATCCCAAATTTGATGAATGTTTATTTGAGCTTCGTGACCTTATGCGTGCCAAAGGAGATGTAGGAACCATTAGTAATATCATCTCGGAAGTCATTGGAATTCATAAAGATGAACATTGTCATGATCACATAACTAATGAATCACTCTCTCTAGGTAATGATCAATCTCAAGACGATATTGAACATATATATTATGATGTGGATGGTGATAGTGACTTTGACCTTGATGAACAAATGAGACACTTTGGTCTTATGGCTAATCTTCGTGGTTACACAGTCGGAGGAAAGGAATGGGTTCTTGATAGTGGATGCACAGATCATATGACCGGAGATAAGGACATGTTTGGTGAGCTTGCTAGAAACGATGGTCCATGAAAGAATGTTACCTTTGGTGACGACTCTAAGGGTAAAGTTGTTGGCCTTGGTAAGGTGGCCATATCCAATGATAGCTCTACCAAGAATGTCATTCTTGTTGAATGCCTCGGCTATAACCTTCTTTCCGTGTCCAGATTAGGTGATTTTGGTTTAAAAGTGCTATTCACTCATGTTGATTGCCAAGTATTTCATAGAGATAATCATAATATGGTCTTTACCGACATTCGTAGAGGTGACCTATACATTGTTGATTTCACTAAGAAAGCCCAACCTCGCACTTGTCTTATTGCTAAATCTTCTAAAGGTTGGTTGTGGCATAGAAGGTTAGGTCATGTCGGCATGAGAAATCTTGATAAGCTTATTAAAGGTGATCATATCCTAGGTGTTAAAGATGTTATATTTGACAAAGATAGTGAAAGTGCAGTATATCGACTAGAGGGGGGTGAATAGGCGATTTTTATGAAATGCTTCAAAACATGGTAGTTTCGAAGACAAAAGATAAACTCAATCCTATTAGTATGCAGCGGAAAGTGGACTACACTAGATAAGCCATAGTCATGAATTCAATGAAGTGAAAGCATGAAGACTAATAGCAGCTAGGCAGTAGGGATCATGATAGAAGAAGGAATGAAGCCAATCATAACAAGTAGATACTCAGTGAAGTCAATCAGATAAGGCAAGCATGCAATGACTTCACAACATAGAGTAGTAAGTAAAGGCAAGGAAAGGATAGAACCAGTAGCTCGGGGAAGACAATGATTTGTTAGACCAGTTCCAGTTGCTGTGACAACTGTACATTTGGTTAGGGAGGCTGAGATTTAACTCGGAAGACCGCGTCTTCACCTTGTTCCCCTTGAGCTAAGGACACCTAGTCCTCGCCCAATCACTCTGGTAAGTCTTCAAGGTAGACTTCCAAACCTTCACAGACTTCGTTCACCGGCAATCCACAATGACTCTTGGATGATCAGAACGCGATGCCTAACCGGTTGGAGGAAACACAGTCCTCAAGTTTAATAAGTCTTCAGGTCACACAGACAGAAAGACTTCAGTGATGCCTAACACTCTTTGGCTCTGGGTATTTTGGCTTTGTCCTCGCAAGGATTTCTCTCTCAAATGCTTCGGAGGTGGGTTGCTCTCAAACGACAAAAGCCGTGCAATAACTCTGAGCAGCCACCAATTTATGGTGTAGGGTGGGCTATTTATAGCCACTGGGCAACCCGTCCTGATTTGTCCGAAGTGACCCCAGGTCACTAAGGAACTGACACGTGTACCAATGATCAGATTTCAAACACACACGGCAACTTTACTTGAGCTACAAGTAAGGCTGACTCATCCGGCTCTGGATAAGATTTGCTCTCATTGTCTTCGCTCGAAGACATAGGATTTTGGTTGAGCATCACTTCATCACTCTGACTTAGTTCACTTGGACCCCACTTAACAGTGCGGTGGTTTCTATGACTCAACAAAGAAGAAAAGGAAGCAACGAAACATCTACGTCTTCTCTCTCCATAGTCTTCACACAATGTCTTCTCATGTCATAGTCTTCAATATGATTATCTTCATATACCCCCACTAATATCAATGTCTTCATACATTTTTAGGGGTCATCTCTGGTAGGTAAACCGAATCGATGAGGGACTACTACCTGTGTTATCCTGCAATTCTCACAAACACATTAGTCCCTCAACCAGGTTTGTCGTCAATACTCCAAAACTAACTAGGGGTGGCACTAGATGCACTTACAATCTCCCCCTTTTTGGTGATTGATGACAAACTGGTTGAAGTTTTCAACGGGGATACAGATATGTGAAATTGTAAAGGATAAAGGTATTGTCTTCGTAAGTAGCAAAAGGCTCCCCCTGAAGATGTGCATATAGTTGATTTTCCTTTGAATGCAAATGCACATGGCAGGTTGTACTTGTGGAGATCCTCTTCAACTTATGAAGACAATTCATCATGCACAATTGATATGTCGAAGATAATGACATGCATAATGAAAAATGGACGTCTGCAATAATGACTAAGTGCGGAATATAAGATAGCAGATGCGGAATTTATCATCGCATTACAGAGTAGCATAAAAACGTAGCAGACGACCATCAGTTTAAGTGTTACAACTCAAAGAACCAAATGTAGCAAAATGAGAGTTGTAAACACTAGGCAAATTATAAAGCACCCGCCCATATGGACCCGCTTGAAGACTATCAACTCATATGCTTCTCCCCCTTTTGTCAGCAAGGACCAAAAAGGTTTGAAGACATAGAGCCTCTACTCGTTCCCAATTGGAGCAGGAGAGGATGCAGGGTCGGTGTTGGTGTTTGGCGATGCAGAAGTAGTTGGTGCAGTGTCGATGCACACTGAAGTAGGAGGAGGTGAGGTAGCATCATCTTGATCATCGATCACCCTGGCGTCAATTGTTGCAGCGGAGGAGGAGTATTTAGAATCTTCAAGAGATGGAATTCGACGCATAACATCAGTCCTTGGAGGAGTGTGGTCAAACTTGAATCTCTCTGTGAAGCCATCGTCTTGAAGATCCGCTTCAGCACTCAGCAAGGTCAAACTCTTCCAAGACCCCCGACAGGTTTCATGAGAAACAAAGGCATTCTTGGTGGCAAGATTGCGAATGCGATTGACATCCACCAAGAGGCTTTGCATCTGACGCTTTAGCCAGAGATGATGCTTATCCTATTTCTGATGAAGGGCAACCAGAAGCTCTCGGTTATTCAGGACACGAGATCGCTTCTGAGGCCTTTGGGCGATGGTGCTCTCAGTGGCTTCGGTTTTAGCGTGTCGAGGTAGACGAGTATGGCCAGCTAGAAGATAAATGCGTGAGACTGCTGGAACTCCTTCAATCTGCTGAGTGAAGCTCTGGTGATCAGCGTTGTGAAGACTGACGTGCTCTTTGGCGGGCTCTTGGTAGATAGCTTCAGCTGACATATCAACCTCAGGCAAGAAGATGTGATGGTTGCGAGCAGAGGGCTGATAGGTGACAGCTGAATGCAGTTTGATGAGGCGCATAATCCAAGGGGCATAGAATTTCAGACCAAATAGATCAGACCCAGACATAGCCATTTGCCTAATGAAGAAACCTTGAGCATTGAAGTTGATGCCATTCAAGATATAGAAGACCAAAGTCTTCATAGTGCCTTCAAGCTTGGCTGATGAAGAATGTCCTTTGATGGGCCATAGAGTACGCCTGATGATATGATAGATGGTGTGCGGCAGGTACTCTAGGTATTCAACAAAGAATTCCTTAGGATATTCAGCATCACTTGGCAGAGGCTTCATCATGCTTAGCATTTGGCTCATGTTGGGCTGGCGCTTCTGAAATATACTCTCCAAGTCTTCAGTGTGCAATTGACAGCCAGGTTCATACAGATCTCCTGGAGTGGGTAGACCAGTAAGCTCAGTGAGATCAAAGGCTTTAGCTTCATGATGGACATTGCCTGTCATCCACTCAAGGACCCATGTCTTCGGATCCCTGCTGTAGCCTCAAATGTGGAGGGTTGCATAGAATTGCAGAAGCAGCTCTTCATTCCAATGCTCTTTGTCTGTTACAAAATTGAGCAGGCCAGCATCATGGAAGCAGTCAAGAGCTTCCTCCAGGCATAGCAGACCAGCAATAGCTTCAGTGTCAAGACGCATATGAGGGAAAATGCGCCCTTGATCATAGAGTACTCTTGAGTAGTAGATGCGCTGCTGATGGCTCCAGAACCTATCGGATGATATTCTTGGCTTGGAATATGGGTTCTTGGCGCTGTCAAAGAAGGTGTTGTGCGCAGTGAAGCTATTGGCATTGAATGACCCTTGAGAGGTTGCAATACCTGGAAACCTTGTCAGTCTTGGCTTAGGCTTCTGAACTTGGGGCCGGTGCTCAACATGATGATCAAACTGAGGACCAGCAGCACGCGGTCCAGTGGTAGGTGGTGGAATCAGAATGGGCCACCGGACAGTAACAAGCTGATCATTTCTGTTGTATGCTTGCTCAATGGTATGGGGCCTTGGGGCGGAACAGGAGCACAAGCATTAGCTTCAAGCTGCAGATTTGCTTCAGGTGTAGCATTGGCTTCAGGCGCAGCACTGGCTTTAGGCGCTGCACTAGCTTCAGGCGCAGTCACTTCAGGCGCCACTGTGTCTTCAGTTGCCACTTGAGCTTCAGCCATGACCACGTCATTGGCTTCAGTGTTGGTGGTGGCAGCATCTGAATTTGTAACCTCCACTTCAGGAGCTGGAGGGTCGGACACGTTCTCCTCGAGAACAGGGGGTGTGGCAGTACATTCATCTTCCGCTTGGGGTTGTTCTTCTCCTTGGGGTGGTTCTTCTTCGGCTGATGCAGCCGGAATATCTTCAGCCGCTTTGGCTTCAGATTCTGAGGGGTTCACAGCAGGAGCAGCATCAGGTACGGATGGTTGCTCTACTCCTTCTGGAACACTTGGGGCGACGACTTGAGGCCTTGGTCCTTTGCGAAGCCTGCGAAAAGCTGGCGACGCCTGAGGAGATGGAGGTTGTTGGGCCTCAAAGTCTTCATCTTCAAGCACCGAACTGGTGTCTTGAGTTGGCTAAGGTGTGGCTGGTGTATCTTGTGGGTGATTAGCCCACGAGTCATCCTGTGCAATTGGCTTCAATGGACGACCAATGCTGATGCGTTCGCTGTTCGTAAGAACAGGCGAAGATTCAACGTTGTATTCGATCTGAGGAAGGACTTCATCATCTTCAACACTGTCATGAGGACCAATTTCTTCAGCGGCGGTGGGGTCAACAGCTGGAAAGTCTTCAGCCTCTGTGGGAGAAGGCTCATGAATAGTCATTCGACGTTCTCTTTGGGCAGATGCAGGGCGAGCAACTGAGATTGGCTCGACAAAGATAGGCTCTTTGGAAGCAGCCATATCCTTCTTGGTTTTACGCTTCTTGGTGGGAGGAGCTTCATCAGTGGTTTGCTTGCGCTTGCGAGCTTCAGCTTCAGCCACCTTTGTCTTCTTGAGCTTTGAAGCGGTTGGGGTTGCCTTAGGCTTCGTGCCAGTCATGCTAGCACGAAAGACTATGCGAGGCATTTCCTGCCCTGATTCTTCAGCTTCGGGCACATGTTGCTTCTTCTTTTTCTTGGCAGCCATTCTTGGATCAATGCCTGGACGCCCAAGGGCCTTGCGCTTTTCAGCTTCATTGAACGCTTGAACGCATTTGGCAGCCAAGTCCTTGATTCGCTCACGAGAACCTTTAGCTTCATCACGCCTCTGGCGAAAGGCTTCCTTGAGCTCATGCATCATTACCTTGAAGTTTTGAATTTCTTGTATGCTGAGCTTGTCCACATGCTTCTTGAACTGAGCCTTTTCATAGTCGATCTTTTGCTTCAGCTCAACAATTCTCTGAGCCAGAGCCAGCTCAGAAGCAATGGCGCCATGGAAGGAGACGCTGAGGCCAATTGGAAGTTGAAGATCGTCGAAGCTGAGGTTGGGGGTGTCAAACCATTCATCAATGAAGTTATTGAGCACTTCAACGTCAAAGAGCGGCAAATCATTGAAGATTTCAGCATCTTGCTTGCTCTTGATCGGTAGCTCCAGAGCATCATCACCAAGATCTTCATCACTTGAGAGATCAAGGGCATCATTGGCAGTCTTCAGAACAACGTCAGAAGTGAGAGCTAGACTGGGGTTGTGCGATGGCTTCTTTTTCAGCTGTCTGCTCTTGGAGATACGAGAGTGTTCCTCAGATTGCACACTTGGTGCAGGTGGAGCAGTGGCCAGAGGCTTCACTCTAGAAGCAATTGGTGGAGTGGTCTTCGAAGCCTTTGATTTCTTCTTCTTGGGCTTCGGCGTTGCAAGCGCTTCTTCAGAATCAGCATCTGCCGCAGGCTGATCCACATCCGCCCCTTGAACCCTGATGTGACTGATGAGGCCTTCTAAGTTGTAGAAGGGCCCAACCAGATTTGGTTCAGCTTCGCGCGTGCCATCAGCGCAGGGCGCAGAGGGGCTAGGATTGAAGTCTAATCCCCAATGCTTCTTGTTCTCTTTGGCCGAGTTCTTGGCGTATTGAAGATTTCGCTTGAACAGATTGTCGTCGCAACACCAGAGCAGGGAGCTAGGATCATCATCAGCAGGCTGAGGCCCTCTGACCATGCAAGGATAGAAGCCTTGAGCAATGGCTTCAGCACGAGTCTTGGGGGGAAGATTTTTATAGGTGATATCTCCCCATGGATGCTTGATGGCGTTCTTCTCAGCATACTCTTGGGTCACGAACCTATACTTAAACCACTGTTCAGCCCAGTATCTTCGAATCCATTGGATTCGTGTCTTCCTCTGATTATAATCCTCCTCTGGATCAGTCTTGTATATCTCAATGAGATCAGGAGGCAAATCACTGGAGGTGTTGCCACGGCGCTGTCTGCCACCCTTTCTAACTATCGTGTCAGTTGCCATTTGCTTCAACCTGAAGGGCTTCAAACTGAATGGCTTCAAAACAGGCAAATGCTTCGGTCTGCTGATCAGACGGAACTGTCTTCAGTTGAGTGAATGTGACGCTGCAAAAATTCTGCAAATGAATGCAGACTATGAGAACCAAGGGATTCTCCCACTGAGATGTACCTGTGACTGCATTAGAGATGCGAGGGAAGGGGAAGAGGTCATATGCATTCTCAGAAGTTTTGAAGATTAAAACAGTTTTGAAGACTTTGACCTCATAGCGCAAAGACATTCACTCATGAGAGTTGGTTCCAGATTTGTACGAATCCACGAATAGGTACAAGTGAGGAATCTAACTATGGTTGAAGCATATGTGAATGTACTAGGCAAGATATGAGATGCAGACAGGATAGATCTATATATCTAAGTACGCAGAAACCTCTTGTGGTAAAATAGATGAATCTTTATGGATCAAGAAGATGGTAAAAGGCAAGTTTTATTTACCACATGATGAACTGCTTAGACGGAGAGGAGTTGGATGCCCAGCAGTTCGATCTTCCGTGCCCTAACTTGGCGACGGAGGACAGCTACGGCGACGACGGAGTAGAAGATGTCCGCGGCCGGCGTGAGGACGGCGTCGACGAGGTTGCGACAGTGAAGCGCTTCGTCGCCGGCGTCGTCGAAAGCTAGCGGAGGCGCTAGAGTTGGTCGAGGTGGAGAGGTGGTAGAAGAACTTTTGACCGTGATGGGACGTGCATTTATAGGCATGGGAGACGGCACAGTGCAATTACACAGGTGCCCCTGATGGTTCACATACTAGTGACACGTGGCGGTCATGTAACACATTGGGAGTTGTCCCACGATCCCACGTTCACCACGACTGTCGGAGTGGTCGTTCTGGCTTCTCCGGGTTTCAGGCATAAAGGATGGAGCATTAAAATCAGATTTAAAGTTTGTCTCCATATCTTCTGCTGACAAGGACGCAGAGAAGATATTCGACAGTTTCAACAGAATGCATATGATTTGGACAAACAGAGTGTGAGATGAGAAAGCATAGAGAGGTTAGGGTCCGATCACATTCACTTACTCCAAAACATTCAAATATGAAGACATAGCTATAAGTGAATGCTGTTGAGGACATACTGCAATTCTCTCTCTCTCTCTCTCTCTCTCTCTCTCTCTCTCTATATATATATATATATATATATATATATATATATATATATATATATATATATATATATATATATATATATATATATATATATATATATGTATGTCCTATATGAAGACAAACCAAGTGCGAAGACTTTGCAAATGTAACGCCACGAGAAACACTTCAAACAAGAATTTGGTGGTGGCATTACCCACCGTATAGGAAGTATTAGACCCAGACACGGCGCACAATTATCGTGGCGCTCCGAAGTCAAATTCCATGTTAATGTATTCACACTTAGAATGTAAGTCTTCATTGATTGAAGATATACTTTACTTCGTGTGTTGCACATCTAAGTCATCAATATGCATAAGTGTTAGGATGTGTGCCTGATTATAGGACATTAGAGGATTCTAAGATATTTAGCTCACACCGCAACTTGCAAAACCTTTTCTCATCCAAGGGCTTTGTGAAGATATCTGCCAGTTGCTCTTCAGTGTTGACGTGTATGATATCAATATCTTCCTTCATAACATGATCTCTGAGAAAGTGATGACGAATTTCAATGTGCTTTGTCTTCGAGTGCTGAACTGGGTTGTTCGCAATCTTGATAGTGCTTTCATTATCGCAGTAGAGTGGCACATGCTTCAGATGGACTCCATATTCCTTGAGTGTTTGCTTCATCCAGAGAAGCTGAGCGCAGCAAGATCCAGTAGCAATGTATTCAGATTCAGCAGTGGAGAGTGATACACAGTTCTGCTTCTTTGAAGACCAACAGACAAGTGATCGTCCCAGAAAGTGACATGTGCCTGATGTAGACTTGCGATCAACTTTGTCACCAGCATAATCAGCATCTGAAAATCCAACTAGATCAAACTCTGAGCCCTTTGGATACCATAATCCTAGTGTTGGAGTGTAAGCCAAATATCGAAGTATTCGCTTCACAGCTAAGTGATGCGACTCCTTTGGTGCCGCTTGATATCGAGCACACATGCAAACACTAAGCACAATATCTGGCCTAGATGCACATAAATAAAGCAAAGAACCCATCATGGAGCGGTATATCTGTTGATCAAACTCTTTACCATTGGCGTCAGGACCCAGATGATGTTTAGCAGGCATTGGCATCGAGTACCCTTTGCAGTCTTGCATTCCAAACTTTTTCAGGCAATCTTTAAGGTACTTCTCTTGAGATATGAAGATGCCATTGCTTTGCTGACGAATTTGAAGACCAAGGAAGAACTTCAGCTCACCCATCATGGACATTTGATATTGCTCTTGCATCATGTTACCAAACTCATCACTATATTTCTTGTCCGTGCAGCCGAAGATAATGTCGTCCACATAGATTTGGCAGACAAATAGCTCATCATCATATGTCTTCGTGAAGAGTGTGGGGTCTAGGGATCCAGGTTTGAAGCCTTTGCTCTTCAGAAATTCTTTGAGAGTGTCATACCACGCACGAGGCACTTGTTTGAGGCCATATAGTGCCTTGTTGAGCTTGTATACCATATCAGGACATTTTGGATCTTCAAAGTCAGGTAGTTGTGCAACATACACTTCTTCTTCAATCCTTCCATTGAGAAAGGCACTCTTTACATCCATTTGATATAGAAGTATGTTGTGATGATTTGCATAGGCTAGCAGTATACGAATAGCTTCAAGTCTAGCCACAGGAGCAAATGTTTCATCGAAGTCAATCCCTTCGACTTGAGTGTATCCTTGAGCAACGAGACGAGCTTTGTTTCTTACCACTTGACCATGCTCATCTTGCTTGTTGCGATAGATCCATTTTGTGCCTATTATGTTGTGCTTGTGAGGATCAGGACGCTTGACAAGTTCCCATACATTGTTTAGCTCAAACTGTTGAAGCTCTTCTTGCATTGCTCGAATCCATTCAGGTTCCATAAAAGCTTCAGCGACTTTCTTGGGTTCAGATATTGAGACAAAAGCAAAGTGCCCACAGAAATTTGCAAGCTATGTTGCTCTTGAGCAAGTAAGTGGACCACGAGCATTTATGCTATCAATTATCTTCTCAACTTGTACTTCATTTGCAACACGAGGATGAGCTGGATGAAGATTTTGCTCTTGCTGTACATTGTGATCGTCAGGAGTGTTGTCTTCAGGCTGAGCATTGTCGTCAGGTTGATTTGGAGCAGAGATGATGAGTTCCTCGTCAGGTTGTGCTTCAGAGGTCATGATCTCACTGGTTCCCATTAACTTGATAGATTCATTTGGTGAGGCTTCATCTAGCACAGTTGGTAGGGTCTCTCTTTGTGAACCATTTGTCTCATCAAATCGCACATCCACAGTTTCAACAGTTTTATAGAGAAAGATGTTGAAGACTCTGTAGGAGTGTGAGTCCTTTCCATATCCGAGCATGAAGCCTTCATGTGCTTTGGGTGCAAATTTTGACTTGTGATGAGGTTCCTTGATCCAGCACTTAGCTCCAAATACTCTGAAGTAACTTACGTTAGGCTTCTTTCCAGTGAGGAGTTCATAGGATGTTTTCTTCAGAAGCTTGTGAAGATAAACACGGTTGATGATATGGCATGCAGTATCAATAGCTTCGGGCCAGAACCTTCTTGGTGTTTTGTATTCATCGAGCATCATTCGAGCCAACTCAATTAGAGTTCTGTTCTTGCGCTCAACGATCCCATTTTGCTGAGGTGTATATGGGGCTGAGAATTCATGGGTGATTCCCATTTCATCCAGATAAAGATCGAGGCCAGTGTTCTTGAACTCAGTGCCATTGTCACTTCTGATATGCTTGATCTTGATGCCATAGTTGTTCATGGCACGTTTGGCGAAGCGTCTGAAGACATCTTGCACTTCAGTCTTGTAGAGTATTATGTGCACCCATGTGTATCTTGAATAATCATCAACAATGACGAAGCCATAGAGACATTCTGTGGTAGAGAATGTGGAGTAGTGAGTAGGGCCAAATAAGTCCATGTGAAGTAGCTCGAAGGGTTTGGATGTCGTCATGATTGTCTTCGAGGGGTGCTTGGCTCTAGTCATCTTCCCAGCTTCACAGGCACCACATAGATGATCTTTCTTGAACATGACTTCCTCGATGCCTATGACATGCTTCTTCTTTGCGAGAGTGTGCAAGTTCCTCATGCCAGCATGTCCTAGCCTCCGATGCCAGAGCCAGCACTCTGAAGCTTTTGCTAGAAGACATACGGCCATCTGCGGTCCAGCTGAGAAATCTACCATATACAGATCACCTTTTCTGGATCCTTCAAATACTAAAGACTTGTCAGATTCCATTAGTACAAGGCAACGAAATTTACCAAAGATCACAATCATGTTTAAGTCACAAAGCATTGAGACGGACATTAAGTTGAAGCTAAGAGATTCAACAAGCATGACTTTATCCATGTGCTGATCTCTTGAGATTGCAACTCTACCTAGACCCAACACTTTGCTTTTACCAGTATCAACAAATGTGATGTGACTCTTGTTAGATGGACGTAAGGTTAAGTCCATGAGAAGATTTCGATCACCAGTCATATAATTTGTGCATCCGCTATCCATAATCCATTCTGAAGACTTTGGTGTCACTCCCTACATGCAGTTAGGAGGTTAGGCTTCACCAAAAGCCATTATGAAGCATAAACATTTGACATATAAGTGGATTATGAAAGCTTAGACGCAGGTTAGAACTGATAAGATGTTCAGCAAGTGATTCATGAATAGTATGAACAGTAAGCCATTGGGGCATTTGATCTTGTGCCCTACAAGTGATTTAGGTCCCAGCAATAGCATCAGAAGCCTTTGATTATCGGCTGGAGACCTTTCCCTGCAAGAGAAAGTTAGTTCTTCTTAACCACCCATATTTTCAGGGGTGGCTTAGAAGCAATGAGTCTAAGAGCAGCATCTGATAATTTTGGCTTTGGAGCCCTAGCAAATAGTCTTGCAGGAGGAGAATAATACTCATAAGAATAGGCAGAAAAATTCTTTGATTTATGAATATAGCGGTTTGAAGAAACACGCTCATATTCATGGATCTAAGTATGGTTTCCCTGCAAAACATCCGCGTTAGGGTGACTCAGGTGAGTCCTTTGTCTGTATGAAGCCTTAGGACCATATGAAGCCTTTGGTCTGGGGTTTGTCTTCATCCCAGGAGGTGTCATGATAATATTTGTTGGAAGCTTCTCAAGACAACCTTTGGGTACCCAGATCTTCTTCATAGGTGGCCCATTCCTGCAGTTAGTACCAATATACCTGGCAAACACTTCACCATTTTGATTCTTAAACAGTTTATAGTTTGCATCAAAGGATTCATCAATGATAACATGATTAGCACAAGTGAAGCCAGATAAGGTAGATGGATCCACTGAAGGTTCCTTTGCAGCAACCCATGTGGTTTTGGGATACTGCTCAGGCTTCCAGTATGAACCATCAACATTCATTTTCCTGTCGAACCCAACACCCTCTTTCCTAGGGTTTCGGTTCAGTATCTGCCTTTTGAGGACATCACATAGAGTCTGATGCCCTTTGAGGCTTTTGTACATCCCTGTTTCAAGCAAAGTCTTCAGCCTAGCATTTTCATCAGCAATAGTAGTGGTATCCTCAGCAGAGGGGTCAGTTACAGTTGAAGATATTGCAACAATGGCAGCAGTAGAACATTCAGCAACAGATGCAGCGTTATCACGCTCAATGCATTTAAGACATGGTGGTTCAAATTCTTCGTGAGTGGAGCTGATCAGTTGTGCGCGGAGTGACTCATTTTCCTTTTGAAGATCTTCATGAGCCGCTTTCAATTTCTAAAGTTCTCGTTTCCTTTGAATGTAATCGTGGGAAAGCTTTTCATGAGTTTTTGAGAGCGATTCATAAAGACCTTCAAGTTCCTTGTACTTAACATGAAGATTTTTTATGTCTTCAATTAAGGACTGAGAACGGGTCATTTCCGCGTCCAACATGTCATCGCTTTTGTCTAACAGTTTTTGAATATGTTCCATGGCTTTCTGCTGTTTAGTAGCAATTTTAGCAAGTGTTTTGTAGCTAGGTTTTGATTCACAATCAGAGTCATCTTCACTAGATGTTTGAAAGTAAGCATCGCGTGATTTTACCTTGGCACCGCGTGCCATGAAGCAGAAGGTGGGAGCAGAGTCGTCGTCCTCATCATCAATGTTGGGGACGGGGCCATTATCTTCAGTGTTGAAGATGGACTTGCCCACGTAGGCAGTGGCTAAAGCCAGACTTGCAGCACGAGAATCAGACTCCTCCTCCGACTCCATCTCTGCCTCTTCAGAAGCAGACTCTTCCTCAGAATCCATCTGCTTGCCAACAAATGCGCGAGCCTTGCCAGATGAATTCTTCTTGTGTGATGAATACTTTGATGAAGACTTAGAAGAAGACTTTGAGTATTTCTTCTTTTTCTTGTCATCAGAATCATATTCCTTGCTCTTCTTCTTCTTCTTCTCATTGTCCCACTGAGGACACTCAGAGATGTAGTGACCAGGTTTCTTGCACTTATGACATGTCCTCTTCTTGTAGTCATGAGTAGAAGCTTCATCATTTCTTGAGCTGGATCGTGAAGACTTTCTGAAGCCTTTCTTCCTAGTGAATTTCTGGAACTTCTTCACAAGCATGGCAAGCTCCTTTCCAATGTCTTCAGGATCATTAGAACCACAGTCAGATTCTTCTTCAGATGAAGAAACAGCTTTTGCCTTTAAGGCGCGAGATCGGCCATAGTCGGGACCATAGATGTCACGTTTCTCAGATAGCTGGAACTCATGTGTGTTGAGCCTCTCAAGTATATCAGACGGATCGAGAGTCTTGAAGTCAGGGCGTTCTTGAATCATCAGGGCAAGGATATCAAATGAGATGTCGAGTGATCTCAGGAGAGTCTTGACGATTTCATGCTTGGTAATCTCAGTGGCGCCAAGTGCTTGAAGCTCATTTGTGATGTCAGTGAGACGATCAAATGTGTGCTGGACATTCTCATTGTCATGTCTCTTGAAGTGATTGAAGAGATTGCGAAGGACGCTGATCCTTTGATCTCTCTGGGTAGAGACTCCTTCATTGACCTTTGAGAGCCAGTCCCAAACTTCCTTTGACGTGTCTAGGGCACTTACACGACCATACTGTCCTTTGGTCAGATGACCACAGATGATGTTCTTGGCCGTTGAATCCAATTGAATGAGCCTCTTGACATCAGCAGGGGTGATACCTTCACCAGTCTTGGGAATGCCGGTCTTGACGACAAACCAGAGGTCCACGTCAATGGCTTCAAGGTGCATGGGCATCTTGTTCTTCCAGTAGGGATATTCGGTGCCATCGAAGACGGGGCACGCAGCGGAGACTTTGATTACCCCTGCAGTCGACATAGCTAAAACTCCAGGTGGTTAAACCAAATCACACAGAACAAGGGAGTACCTTGCTCTGATACCAATTGAAATTGCAGTATATCGACTAGAGGGGGGTGAATAGGCGATTTTTATGAAATGCTTCAAAACATGGTAGTTTCGAAGACAAAAGATAAACTCAATCCTATTAGTATGCAGCGGAAAGAGGACTACACTAGATAAGCCACAGTCATGTATTCAATGAAGTGAAAGCACGAAGACTAATAGCAGCTAGGCAGTAGGGATCATGATATAAGAAGGAATGAAGCCAATCACAACAAGTAGATACTCAGTGAAGTCAATCAGATAAGGCAAGCATGCAATGACTTCACAACATAGAGCAGTAAGTAAAGGGAAGAAAAGGATAGAACCAGTAGCTCAGGGAAGACAATGATTTGTTAGACCAGTTCCAGTTGTTGTGACAACTGTACGTCTGGTTAGGGAGGCTGAGATTTAACTCAGAAGACCATGTCTTCACCTTGTTCCCCTTGAGCTAAGGACACCTAGTCCTCGCCCAATCACTCTGGTAAGTCTTCAAGGTAGACTTCCAAACCTTCACAGACTTCGTTCACCGGCGATCCACAATGACTCTTGGATGCTCAGAACGCGACGCCTAACCGGCTGGAGGAAACACAGTCCTCAAGTGTAATAAGTTTTCAGGTCACACAGACAAAGACTTCAGTGATGCCTAACACTCTTTGGCTCTGGGTGTTTTGGCTTTGTCCTTGCAAGGATTTCTCTCTCAAATGCTTCGGAGGTGGGTTGCTCTCAAACGACAAAAGCCGTGCAATAACTCTGAGCAGCCACCAATTTATGGTGTAGGGGGGGGGGGGCTATTTATAGCCACTGGGCAACCCAACCTGATTTGTCCGAAGTGACCCTGGGTCACTAAGGAACTGACACGTGTTCCAACGGTCAGATTTCAAACACACACGGCAACTTTACTTGAGCTACAAGTAAGGCTAACTCATCCGGCTCTGGATAAGATTTGCTCTCATTGTCATCGCTTGAAGACATAGGATTTTGGTTGAGCATCACTTCAGTCACTCTGACTTAGTTCACTTGGACCCCACTTAACAGTGCGGTGGTTCCTATGACTCAACAAAGAAGAAAAGGAAGCAACGAAACATCTACGTCTTCGCTCTCCATAGTCTTCACACAATGTCTTCTCATGTCATAGTCTTCAATATGATTATTTTCATATACCCCCACTGATATCAATGTCTTCATACATTTTTAGGGGTCATCTCCGGTAGGTAAACCGAATCAATGAGGGACTACTACCTGTGTTATCCTGCAATTCTCACAAACACATTAGTCCCTCAACCAGGTTTGTCGTCAATACTCCAAAACCAACTAGGGGTGGCACTAGATGCACTTACAGATAGACTTTGTAGTGCTTGTCAAGCAGGAAAACAAGTTGGAGGAAGTCATCCCGTGAAGAACATCATGACCACGAGAACACCACTTGAGCTACTTCACATGGATATTTTAGGTCCCAATGCTTACAAGAGTCTCAGTGGTAACTCTTTGGTATTGGTCATTGTTGATGATTTTTCAAGATTTACGTGGGTGTTCTTTCTTGATGATAAATCGCAGGTCCAAAAAATCTTCAAGAACTTCGCTAGGAAGGCCCAAAACCAATTTGAAGTGAAGATCAATAAGGTTCGAAGCGACAACGGACCGGATTTTAAGAACGCCAATGTGGATACCTTTCTTGACGAAGAAGGGATTTCACATGAGTTCTCGGCTACGTACACACCTCAACAAAATGGAGTTGTTGAGAGGAAGAACCGGACACTCATCAAAATGGTGAGAATGATGCTTGATGAGTACAAGATGCCAAAACACTTTTGGGCGGAAGCGGTTGAGACAGCTTGTCATGCTACAAATTGACTATATCTTCACAAACTTCTCGGCAAGATGACATACGAGCTTCTCACCGGTAACAAACCCCAAGTTGGATACTTTCGAGTATTTGGCTCAAAGTTTTACATTCTTGACAAGCATCTTTGTTCAAAATTTGCTCCTAAATCTCATGAAGGTTTTCTTCTTGGTTACGGCTCATACTCTCGCACTTACCGTGTCTACAACAATTTCACCCGAAAGGTTGAAGAGACGGTAGATGTGAAGTTTGATGAATTTAATGGCTCGCAAGTAGAGAATTGCCAATCGATGTAGAAGACAAAGACCCTTCGGAAGCAATACAAGACCTGTCTATTGGCAAGATTCGCCCAACGGAGATGAAGGAGAATACTACATCCATTCAAGTGGAAGCCTCAACTTCACGTCAAGGTGAACCACAAGTTGACTTGGAGGCATCCACAAGTGGGACATGCCAAGATGAAGGAAATGAGGAAGTGCATCAAGATGAACCTCATCGACCTCCTTCTCCACCTCCACAAGAGGACAACAATGCCAACAACAATGAAGAAGGACAAGAAGAAGAAGAAAATAAAGAGGACGTTCCACTCCAACCCAAGAAAAAGCTCTCATGAGTTAGAGCAAGAATTTCTAGAGATCATCCCGTAGAGCAAATCTACAATGATATCCAAACCGGGATAATCACTCGCTCTAAATCTCGCTTAGCTAACTTTTGTGAACATTACTCTTTCATATCTAACCTTGAACCAATGAAGGTTGAAGACGCTCTTGATGATCTGGATTGGGTGAACGCTATGGACGAGGAACTACATAACTTCGAGCGAAACCAAGCTTGGACATTGGTTGAGAAGCCCGACAACAACCACAACATCATCAGTACCAAATGGGTGTTTAGCAATAAGCAAGATGAAGATGGACAAGTTGTATGCAACAAGGCCCGTCTCGTCGCCCAAGGCTACACTCAAGTTGAAGGTATGGATTACCGTGAGACATATGCCCCAGTTGCTAGACTTGAGTCCATACGCATCTTACTTGCTTATGCCAATCATCATGATATCACTTTATATCAATGGACATTAAAAGTGCTTTTATCAACGGTGAAATTGAGGAGGAAGTTTATGTTAAAAAACGTCCCAGCTTTGTTAATCCCAAGAAACCTAATCATGTTTACAAGCTTCACAAAGCTCTTTATGGTCTTAAACAAGCTCCTAGAGCATGGTATAAATGCTTGACCAAGTTCCTTATTGAAAAAGGCTTTGAAATTGAGAAAATTGATTCAACACTTTTTTACTGGAAGAGTTAATGGATAATTATTTATGTGCCAAATTTATGTTGATGATATCATATTTGGCTCGACTAACCCTCATTTAGTGAAAAGTTTGGAAGACTAATGTCAGAGAAGTTCGAGATGTCTATGATGAGTGAACTCAAGTTCTTTCTTGGTTTACAAATCAAGCAAACTAAGGAGGGTACCTTTGTTTCTCAAACAAAGTACACCAATGTCGGGGGAAACTGTCCACCACGAACACCTATGGGACCGGAGCCCCTTGCTTGTGCGGTAAGAGGGCGGAGGGAGCACGAAGAGCAGATCGTAGTGGACACGCGGGCAGTTTACCCAGGTTCGGGCCGCGACGGACGCGTTAAACCCTACTCCTGCTTGGTTTGTATTGAGTTGGAGAGCTCGGGAGCTTGAAGAACTAGCTACACCGAGCGTATGAGTGATCTAGGTTCCGAACCTCCTCTACGTTGTGCATGGGCCTCCTTTTATAGTGCAAGGGGTCACCGACAGGTGTCAACGTAGGAGGAAGGGTAAAAATGTAAAAGAGGTGGTATGAAAGTGCAACTAATCCCCGGGTGGTTTTGGTAATTAATAACAACATATATATCATTGAACTAATATTCTCTTGAGAATCATTTCAGAAAAGTTCGATGATGTGGGTATGGAAATGTCTGAAGAAGTGGACCCCTCAAAATGCTAAGACAAGCATTGGCAAAAGCTCAAGACTCCATTTTTGGTTTAGTGATCAAAGATCACATTGAGTCCATAGGAAAGCCAATACTATTAAAAGGGGATGAGGTTGTGTTAATGTTCTCGTTGCTCAAGTGCTTGGTGATCTAACTCCCTCAACTATCAGCACTATTCACTACTTAACACACACCCATAAGTAATCTCGGTCACACCGATTTCTCCAACTCAGTCCCACCGAGATGAACCACTTCAGTTGTTTCTCCAAACCCTAAATTCTCGGTCACACCAATTCTGAGTTTCGGTCTCACCGAAAAAGGGCTGCCAACCTTCTGTGATCAGTTGACATCAATTCGGAATATCCGAGTTTATATTTTCGGTCTCACCGAGATGGCAAACCCTAACCTTTGACTCACTTCGGTCTCACCGAGATGGTATTTTCGGTCCCACCGAAAATCCCAACGTTCACTATATTTGAACTTTCGGTCTAACCGAGTTTTCACTTCGGTCTGACCGAGATTGGTCAAATGTGTGTGTAACGGTTGGATTTTGTGTGGAGGCTATATATACCCCTCCACCCCCTCCTCATTCGTGAGGAGAGCCATCAGAAAGTACCACCACTTCTACCACACACTTTCTGAGAAGTGAACCACCTACCCTTGTGTTGAGATCAAGCCATTCCATTCCTACCATATGAAACTTGATCTCTAGCCTTCCCAAGTTGCTTTCCACTCAAATCTTTCTTCCACCACAGCCATATCAGAGAGGAGAGTTGAGTGTTGGGGAGTTTATCACTTGAAGCACAAGAGCAAGGAGTTCATCACCATCAACACCGTCTATTACCTTTTGGGGGGTGGTGCCTCCTAGATTGGTTAGGTGTCGCTTGGGAGCCTCCGTCGTGATGTGGAGTTGAACCAAGAAGTTTGTAAGGGCAAGGAGATCGCCTACTTCGTGAAGATCTACCCCGAGTAAGGCTAGTCCTCCGTGGGCGTAGGCCGTGATGGAATAGACAAGGTTGCTTCTTCGTGGACCCTTCGTGGGTGGAGTCCTCCGTGGACTCGCGCAGCCGTTACCCTCCGTGGGTTGAAGTCTCCATCAACGTGGATGTACGATAGCACCACCTATCGGAACCACGACAAAAATCTCCGTGTCACCAAACTGCGTTTGATCTTCTCCACCTCTCTTTTACATGTGCAATTTACTTTCCGCTGCATAAACTCTAGAATTGCATGTGTAGGGTGTTACTTGAACTGATCTTGTTTGTGAAACTGCCAAAAACATTGCATGATCTAAAGGCAGAATTTTTATATTGTCAAGTAGTCTAATCACCCCCCCCTCTAGACCTACTTTCGATCCTACAAGTGGTATCAGAGCTTTGGTCTCCATTGCCTTGGTTTCCATTGCATTGGACTCCATAAGCTTGGTTTCACAACCTAGGAGAGTATGGCGTCTAGTGAGGGTAATTATCGTAGAGGTCCTTACTTTGATGGTACAAATTTTGCTAGTTGGAAGCATAAAATGAAAATGCATATTCTTGGTCATAACCCAGCCGCATGGGGCATTATTTGTGTTGGCATGCAAGGTGACTTCTTTGAAGAAGGAAAAGTTCCGGATCGCGAAGCTACACCCGAAGAACTGAAGATGTTGCAAAATAATGCTCAAGCTTGTGACATTCTCTTCAATGCTTTGTGTCCCGAAGAGTTCAACAAAATCAGCCGTCTTGAGAATGCTAAGGAGATTTGGGATACTTTGGTTGAAATGCACGAAGGTACTGAATCTGTGAAGGAATCAAAGCTGGATATTCTTCAAGGTCAGCTTGACAAGTTCAAGATGAAGGATGGTGAAGGAGTCGCTGAAATGTACTCTAGGCTTGCTCTCATCACAAATGAGATTGCTGGCTTAGGAAGCGAAGAAATGACCGACCGATTCATCATTAAGAAGATTCTCAGAGCTTTGGATGGAAAGTATGACACCGTGTGCACTTTGATCCAAATGATGCCAAACTACAAGATTCTCAAGCCAACTGAAGTCATTGGAAGGATTGTTGCTCATGAGATGACACTTAAGGATAAGGAAGAGCTTCACAACAAGTCAAGTGGTGCTTACAAAGCTACAAGTGATGCTCCTACTACCTCAAGTGACAAGTTAGTTTCCAATGAAGACATAAGCCTAATGGTCAGAAACTTCAACAAGTTCTACAAGAATAGAGGCAAAGAGAGAAGCTCAAAGTCTAGATCATATGATGGAAAGAGATCTTCTAGTCGTGATCGAAATTGCTACAATTGTGGAAGACCCGGACACTTCTCAAATGAGTGTACGGCTCCCCACAAGAGAAGAGAAGAATCTCCAAGAAGAAGAGCAAGAGATGAGTCACCTCGGAAAGAGAGAAGGAGTAGAGATGATCGTTATGAACGAAGACCTCCTCGGAGAAGCAAGGATTCGGAGAGGAAAGACAAGTCATCAAGGAGCTACACAAGAAGAAGACATCAAGCTCATGTTGGTGAATGGGTCTCCGGCTCCGACTCTGACAGTCAATCCGATGGAAGCTATCACTCCGACTCCGACTATAGTCAAGATGAAGGTGTTGCCGGACTTGCACTCGTATCCTCCAACTCCAACTCCTACGACTTATTTGATTCACCGAATGAGGGAATTGGAAGATGCTTCATGGCTAAAGGCCCCAAGGTAACACAACCTGAGTTCATTGACTTTGATAGTGATGAGGATGACTTACTTGGTGAAGATGAGCTCTTGCATGATAAATCTAGTGAGCTTAGTAATGATGAAAATGCTAGTAGTCTTTATAGTCGAGAAGAGTCGAATGACAATGCTATGAAGGAGATTGAGCGTCTAACTAAAGAACTAAACACTCTTAAGTTAGCTCATGAAACAACTCAAGAAGATCATAGAGAGCTCCTAAGATCTCATGAGAAGCTACGCTTCGAGAAGCTCACTCTATAGCAAGAACATGAGTTTCTAAAAGCGATCAATGACGATCTTCGAAAGAAGAGTTCTTCATATCTTGCCAAACGACTTCTCTTGTCTAATTTCTTGCCACCTATTAAGACTAAGCATGACAAGCATAAGAAAAATTCTTCCTCTAGTAGTAACAATAACAATGTTAAATCAAATGTTGTTACTTCTAGTAGTTCTCTTGATTCCACTAACAATGTTTCAAGCCAAGTTACACTTGAGCAAGAAAATAGCTTATTGAAGGAAATCATAGAGAAAGGTGTCTACAAGAGTCTTGCCGGAAGCAAGAACTTTGAGGAGATTGTTCGCAAACAAGGAAGACACCGGAAGAATCAAGGGATTGGTTTTGAGCGAAAGTTCAACGCCGAAGGTGTTGAGTGGGAAGAAGGTCAATACCCTACTCCACAGTTTGTTTCACAAAAGAAGAAGTATGATCCTACTTCTTCCAATGTGGAACAAGCTCAAGATGACCTTCCACCACAAGACCACAAGCTAAAGGCCAAGGACAAGCTTCAAGAGGAGATTGATGCATTCATTGAAGCACCTCAAGCCATGGTCAAGTGGGTTCCCAAGGACACATCAAGTTCTACTTCGTCAAGCTCAACTACAACACCAAGGATTCCCATCAAGATGATGTGGATCCCAAAGAAGAAGAACTAGTAGGTTCTTGAGGGTGACTCCACCAACAAACTTCACTCATATTCATTTTGGCAAGAACTTGTGCAATCAACTTCCACATCATGCACTTGTTCATGGAGTCACAAACCCTCTTGTTGGTAAGTCAAGGGACAAGGTAATCATTGCTTTCATGGACATCATCTTTTGTGCACTTCACTCTATGTCCATGGATATTCTTGTTTGTTCCTTGTGGGACTAACCCATGTAGGTATTGAAAGTGCCCTAATCCAAAGGATTGCTCCCAACTCATGATGATCTACATCAACATTGAGCATCCACATCTTCAACATCTACATGAAGTCTTCTACGACAACCCAAGGTTAGTTTGACACTTTAAAAGGGGTTCTCACATCTAGGGGGAGCTTTGCTCTAAAAATTGAGCTAAAACATCTCCAAATGATGTGAACACATAAATGCTTTATGTAAAAGTGGTAACCCCACTTGTGCTTAAACGATGAGTATGACCTATGATCAAATGTTCTCATTTGACTCCTAAGTCAATATACTCATATATAGATGACCTAGTCATCGACATTTTGTGTGCTAGTAGCTAGAGTTTTGGTTGTGCATGTTTGACACATATTTCAGTTGCTATCTTATTGTGTGAGCATGTTGGATGCATGATTTTATCCATTCAAGGACATCCATTTGTTGTTTTGATTGTTTTGGTTTCTTTTTCTGGCCAAATGGATGGACAAGAATGCCTAAGCACCTTCCCTAGCTATCTATGCTTTCTTATCTCAAAAATCTATTCATGCTTATATCACAACTTTGAACAAGTCTTTTTCGGACAGTCCGAGTAAGGAGCACTCGGAACCACCGATTCGTCTAAGGCTGACTTCCAAAACCTTCTAAGTCTATTTCGGTCTGACCGGCTTCTCAATCTCGGTCCAACCGAAACACTTAGATTGATCTAGGTTTCATCTCGGTGAAACCGAGTTCAAAATCTCGGTCTGACCGATATGTGTAACTGCACAGCAGAAATACATCTCGGTGACACCGAGTTTTTCAACTCGGTCCCACCGACAGTACGGGGTTATATATACTGAGGGCTGCGCGCGATCTATTCCTTTCAAACCGCTCGCCCTCCAAGACCCCTGCTGCCGCCGCCCTGATCTAAGGATCGTCGCCGTCGTCGCCTGTGTGCCCTTGCCGCAGGTCTCCGCCGCCGTCAACGGTAATCTTCTCCTCCGTTGCCGCCGTAGAGGGACACCACCAAGTTAGGGTGTGTCTCAATCCCTATTCATGCTCCACTTCTGATTCTTGCATGATAGGACTGCCCTGATTCAATCCACGTTTGATATGATCCCAATACATTGATCAGATCGTTTAGTTTCGAGGAAAATTCTTAGGTTTAGGTTTCCACGGAATGCATCTCGGTGAAGCCGATTCCTGAAACTCGGACTGACCGATTTGGTCTCTGACCATTGCACTACACAGTTCGGTCTGACCGAGTTGTGAAAATCGGAATGTCCGAAGTGAAGTTTCTATGAAACCCTAGTTTTTCGGTAGGACCGAAACCCATTTCGGTCTGACCGAAAGTGGTGTGTAGGTTCTGTTGAACACTTCGGTTACACCGAAACTTGAAATCGGTTTGACCGAAATACATTCTGTGAAAACTCAAAACTAAGTTTTTAACTCATTTTTTTTGCAAAAACTTCTGCAGTTGTGATAACTCTTCTATTCTGCCTATACCTTATCTATTCACAGGTCTTTCAGCCATGTCAGATGTCAGTGACAGCCAGAACAGGTCCGAATCACCATTTGCTGAGATTCCAGAGGCAGGTACAAGTCCTGAGGCTAGCAGCTCTAGTGATGATGGTGAGAGGAGTACCCCCAGTGGTCTGCCTCCTGCTGCTACGAGAACCAGGAAGAAGAGAACGTCTGATTCTGAGGATTCCGATTTCGTTGCTGAGGAAGTTACCTCCAAGCCAAAGAGGCAAGTGGTCGCCAAACAGCTCCAAGGGCAGCAGCCAAAGAAAGGCACGAGCAAAGTGAAGCAGTCTGCAGTTGCCAAGAAGCTAAACTTGGAAGAGCCAGCTCCAAGCAAGGTGAAGAAGACTTCCAAAAGGAAGAGAGTTGTTTATGCTGAACCTCAAGTTGATGATGCTGAAGAAGAAGAAGAAGATGCACCCCAGCCTCCTCCTCAGAAAGCTAAGTTCATGGGTGATGCTATTCGGGCTCAAGCCTCCTCCAAGCCCAAGAAGCCTGCTCCAGCTAAGGCAGCTCCAGCAAAGCCTAAGAGGACAACCAGAAGCATTCCAGCTTCTGAGAAGAACAAAGGTGAGATGCCACCTTCTGAGTCAGATGAAGAGCATGTGTTGCTCAAGCTCCGTCCCAGATTGCCACTCCACAATGATGCTCATCCTCAAGCTGAGGATATGAAGGCAAGGAAGGACAAAGGTCTCAGGCTATGGAGACAATCTGATCCATATGCCGTAAGAAGAAGGACTACTATGGACCCCAGATTCCACACCAAAGAGCAGCAGGATTTCTATGAGACCGTGCTAATGGATAAGAAGCCCATTGTTGCTGACACCAGGTATGTCGACTGGAAGTACATTGACAGCAGAGAGCATCGGGACTTCTTTCCCCATGTGCATGAGAGCTTTACTGCATGTGGAGTTGCTGACTTTGTGGGTCAAGAACTGACAGCATGGAACGACGAGATGATCATGCAGTTCTATGCCACAGCCCATTTCTACCCCGATGGCAAGATCACATGGATGACTGAAGGTCAACGGTTTTCTTCAACTGTTGCAGAATGGGCAGAACTTCTGAACGCTCCAGTGCAGAGAGAGGACGACATTGATGTCTATGGGATTCCTAAGAAGAGTCATGATTCCATGAAGAATATGTACAAGGAGATCCCAGCTGCTGATTTGGAGGGATGGAAACTTGGCTCAGTGTATTATCTCCAGGCAGGTCTGACCACCACTAACACTATCCTGAGGCATACTTTGATGCCTAAGTCAGGTGACCACCGGATGATACGAGGCTATTCTATCAACATGCTGCACATTCTCGATGAGAAGGCACCTTTTAAGGTGATGGACTTGATGGTAGAGACCATCAAGAGGACTGCAGCTGACCAAAAGAGGTCGTGTGGGTTTGCACCGCAGATACAGATGCTTATCAACGCCAAGTTTGGCACGGGCAAATTCATGTTGGATAGGAAGCACTTACCACTGCAGCCAGAGCATGAGGACAACGTAGTTGTGATGGATGAAGAGGATCCCACCTCAGTTGAAGGGCAAGCCAAGATCGAAGCTGCAAAGAAAGCCAAAGCTGACAGAGAGGCAGCAGCAGCAGCAGCTAAGCCAAAGAGCTTCGGAGATCAGATTCTTGAAGCAACCCGGAGAATTGAACAACGCCTGGCCAGCATTGAGCAATCTCAGGAGAGCCTTGAGAGGATCGTCGAGGACAAGATCCACGCCCTAGACGTGAAGCTGACTGAGATTCAGGTGTCTGTCAACAAGCTTGAGGCAGACATGGAGGAGACTAGGCAGGAGAGGGCAGAGCTTATGCAGGATGATATAGTCCAGGACTCTCATCGCCAGACTGCTCCGGTTCCCAGAGGATCCAGGTCTGCAGCTATCCCAGTGACAGACTCCAGGGCTACCACTTCAGCACCAGCTACAGCTCCAGCAGTTCCTTCAGCTCCAGCATCTACTCCTCCAGCGCAGACATCCGCAGAAGTCTTCGCCGACGCATCTATCTCTACACCGACATCGACCCAGACGGGAGCAGCCAGCCGAGCCCGCAGTGACGTTTAGCTCTATACCTTTTCGAACTTTTTGGTAACTTGTTGCCAAAGGGGGAGAAATTGCTATAGATCATAGGGCTTCGAGAGAGAGAGTGCTCTTTCGTCTTTTCGTTCTTTTGCCGTTTTCCTTGAGATACATTGGTTTCTTTTGGTTCCAGATACTTTAAGTGTGCTTGCTACTACGTTTGATGCTACCTTAATGAGTGCTTAGTCATACTATGCTTTAATGTGTGCTTATTGTTTATCATATGCTATTTCTTATTGTATGGCTATTTACTCTTGTCTTGGTGATTGAGTGCATGTTATTCTTTCTTATCATTTTGTGCGCTCCACCAAGATGTATGTGACATGGAAGAGTGACCCATAATCCTAATCGATTGTGCATTTGCATTCAAACGCAAATTTAAATAATGCACAAATTTAGGGGGAGCTCTTGTTTATCACATACTTCTCAAAGCGACGATATTATTCTTTGAATATATCTTTTGTCGAAGCTTTGATCTATATGTTGTCATCAATTACCAAAAAGGGGGAGATTGAAAGTGCAACTAATCCCCGGGTGGTTTTGGTAATTAATAATAACATATATATCATTGAACTAATATTCTCTTGAGAATCATTTCAGAAAAGTTCGATGATGTGGGTATGGAAATGTCCGAAGAAGTGGACCCCTCAAAATGCTAAGACAAGCATTGGCAAAAGCTCAAGACTCCATTTTTGGTTTAGTGATCAAAGATCACATTGAGTCCATAGGAAAGCCAATACTATTAAAAGGGGATGAGGTTGTGTTAATGTTCTCGTTGCTCAAGTGCTTGGTGATCTAACTCCCTCAACTATCAGCACTATTCACTACTTAACACACACCCATAAGTAATCTCGGTCACACCGATTTCTCCAACTCAGTCCCACCGAGATGAACCACTTCAGTTGTTTCTCCAAACCCTAGATTCTCGGTCACACCGATTCTGAGTTTCGGTCTCACCGAAAAAGGGCTGCCAACCTTCTGTGATCAGTTGACATCAATTCGGAATATCCGAGTTTATATTTTCGGTCTCACCGAGATGGCAAACCCTAACCTTTGACTCACTTCGGTCTCACCGAGATGGTATTTTCGGCCCCACCGAAAATCCCAACGTTCACTATATTTGAACTTTCGGTCTAACCGAGTTTTCACTTCGGTCTGACCGAGATTGGTCAAATGTGTGTGTAACGGTTGGATTTTGTGTGGAGGCTATATATACCCCTCCACCCCCTCCTCATTCGTGAGGAGAGCCATCAGAAAGTACCACCACTTCTACCACACACTTTCTGAGAAGTGAACCACCTACCCTTGTGTTGAGATCAAGCCATTCCATTCCTACCATATGAAACTTGATCTCTAGCCTTCCCAAGTTGCTTTCCACTCAAATCTTTCTTCCACCACAGTCATATCAGTGAGGAGAGTTGAGTGTTGGGGAGTTTATCACTTGAAGCACAAGAGCAAGGAGTTCATCACCATCAACACCGTCTATTACCTTTTGGGGGGTGGTGCCTCCTAGATTGGTTAGGTGTCGCTTGGGAGCCTCCGTCATGATGTGGGGTTGAACCAAGAAGTTTGTAAGGGCAAGGAGATCGCCTACTTCGTGAAGATCTACCCCGAGTAAGGCTAGTCCTCCGTGGGCGTAGGCCGTGATGGAATAGACAAGGTTGCTTCTTCGTGGACCCTTCGTGGGTGGAGCCCTCCGTGGACTCGCGCAGCCGTTACCCTCCGTGGGTTGAAGTCTCCATCAACGTGGATGTACGATAGCACCACCTATCGGAA
This sequence comes from Secale cereale, assembly GCA_902687465.1. Lineage (NCBI taxonomy): Eukaryota > Viridiplantae > Streptophyta > Magnoliopsida > Poales > Poaceae > Secale > Secale cereale. The sequence goes on from LR738710.1 coordinate 585,833,185, forward strand.
CCACGACAAAAATCTCCGTGTCACCAAACTGCGTTTGATCTTCTCCACCTCTCTTTTACATGTGCAATTTACTTTCCGCTGCATAAACTCTAGAATTGCATGTGTAGGGTGTTACTTGAACTGATCTTGTTTGTGAAACTGCCAAAAACATTGCATGATCTAAAGGCAGATTTTTTATATTGTCAAGTAGTCTAATCACCCCCCCTCTAGACCTACTTTCGATCCTACATGGTAGTTGTAACAGTGCGGGAATAGTGGAGCTACAGTGCGTGAACAGTGGTCGCTACCTACTTTGACAGTGGGGGACAAGAGCATTTAATGCCCGTCGCCGTCGACCCCAAAAGCGCCCGCCCTTGCGTCTCCGTTTGCCACGGCGATGGCCTCACCACCGTGGAGTGCCACCGTGTCCCCCAGGCTGCACAGCCATCCGCCACGCGTCCCTGGATTGGCCCCAGTGCGACGCGTGGTTCGATGAGCTGGAGCGCGGGCACACAGCACAACTCTCCCGGCAAGCACCTTGTCGGGGTCTTGACCTTGCCGGGCCCGGGAGCTTGTCGGGCTCTGAAGCTTGTCGCTCCCCGGGCCCTTCGCCGGGACACATATAGCGCCGAGGCGTGTCTTCTATGATGTAATCTTCTAGTCTTCCTGGCAAGCTCCTCTTGCCAGGGCCTTGCGTGAGTGAGGTAACCTTGAGCCTGGAACGGCCTTCCCGGCAAGCTCCACTTGCCGGGGTCTCGATCTTCTGTCTTGTATACTTTGTTTTTGAATGGTTTTGCATGGAGCAGGAAGGTCTCCGGCGAGCACGTGGTCGACCCTGCCGCGGGAAGCTGCTACTGTCCGTGCACAAGTTGGGGTACTAAGGTACCCCTACCTTAGTACACCGACAGGAGCCCCCGGGCCTAGGCCACACACGGTGCCGAGCGCTGTTGGGCCAGGCCCAAAACAGTGCACGGACACACGCGGCCCACAGCGCGCCGAATCCACTTCCGCATCCGCCGCGTCCCCCCGTAACGGCACGCGTCGATTGCGGCGTCGTGGGATGGGATGTGCCCACGTTCTTTTAATGGAAAGAGTGAAACGCCCCCCCACTTCCCCATAAAAGCAGAGGAAGCAGGAGCGGTTCCCCTCCTACGCTTTCATTGCATCTTCTTCTATCTCCAGAGATCCCCTTTGCGCTCCGCCTCCACAGCTCCTCCGCCGTCTTTCGCATCTCCGGCGCCGCCGGGCTCTTCGTCCCCCTTCCTCCGCCGCCTCCGCCATGGCCCCGAAGACCGAGAAGGCGAAGGCGGAGAAGACCAAGAAGGAGAAATCGGAGCAAGCGGCGAGGCTTACCTTGTACCGGAAGCGGAACCTCGTCTTCCCGCCGAGGCTCAGCGCGCGGGAGCTCTGGAACAAGTATTACTTGTTCTGGTCCAAGAAGACCAAGGCGCACCCCCGCACCCGAGCCTATCCGGCCGCCGCCAAGGACAACTACCCCGGCGGGTACTATTTCTTCGCAGCCTTCTTCCACTGCGGTCTTTGCCCTCCTTTTTCCGAATTCTTCTGTGACATAATGCACACCTACGGCCTCCACCTTCTTGACTTCACCCCCAACGCCATCCTCACGATGGCGGTTTTCGCACATATGTGCGAAAACTATATAGGAATATACCCAAACGTAGCGCTGTTTAGGCACTTCTTCACCCCTAGAGCAGAGGCCGGCGCCCCCCTCTCCGGGGGAATATCTTGGGTTTTTCGTCTGAACAAGAAGGAGTCCTACTTGCCGGGGGAGCTCCGCGGCAAGTGGGAGGAGTGGCGTGCTGACTGGTGTTGGATTGTCGAGGACCAGCCGCAATCCTTCACCGCGCCGCGCACAACGCCCATCGTGCGCGGCAGGGACTGGAGCGAGCTGGATTCGGACGACAACAAGCTTGACATCGCCCTCATCAGGATTCTGTGTCTCCAGGTAGCAAGGTTGTCTGTCGCAGAAATAGGCACAGACTTCCTCCGCCGCCGCATCGCCCCTCTCCAAGACAGGAAAAGGCCGGCCTGGGAGTACGGCAACTCGGCGGATATCATGAGGCTGCGCCCCGGGCTCAACTTTAACTTCACGTCGCTGGAGCTGAAGGGGATGGTCCGGGAACTGTTTAAGCACGACCCGGCCCACCCGGAATGGTTCAGGGGTCCCCGGGGAGTGGTGCCCCTCTGCAACAGCACAGCCAGGGACAACCTTCGCGCCATGATGCCCGCGTGCGATTCGCACGGCGTCGACCGCACGTGGATTCCGCCCAAGCCGGACGTCGTCTTGAACCTCTTCGACAACCTGGTGGAGGTGGCGAAGAACAAGAACGAGACCCGGGAGCTGACACGGGACACCACCGACCAAGAGATAGCGTACATAGCTTCTCGGGTCGAAGAGGCCGCTGCAGCCGCAGCGGCAGGAGAATTCGGCTACACGCCCGAGGAGGCAGAGGCTGCGGAAGTGTCCTGCCAAGCAGAGGAGGCGGAGATCCGCAGGCTACTGAAGCTGCCTCCCGACGACCTCGCCGGGGTCCCATCCTTGAGGCACTCCGGGATCATCGGAATCCAGACAGAGGCCGCGGCGAGAGGCAACGCCGCCGGAGGGAACAGGGGCGCCGCAGGGAGCGGAGGCGCCGGAGGGAGCGGAGGCGCCGGAGGGAAAGAGGCCGCAGCGCAGGGCGCTGGGCCCAGCAAGCCTGCCGGGGAGGAGGAGGAGGAGGACGACGCCGAGGCCGCCGAGGACTCCGACGGGTCTCTGGAGCTCTACGCCGACGACATCTCCTCGTCGTCGGAGACCTCCCCGCCCCGGGCAAGCCCTAGGCGGTCTCCGATGAAACGTCTCCGCAAGGCGACGACAGGGACAAGGGCACAGGCCCCCCGGCAACAGCCAACTCGCCGGGCAGCGCGAGCTCCCCGGGGGAGTCAAGCTGCGACGGGGGCGCCCGGCGCACCAGCCACGGCGGAGGCGGCCCGCGCACAGACCACGGCATAGGCGCCCCGCAAGCAGGCCACAGCAGAGGCGCCCCGCAAGCCAGCGCCGAGCGGAAGGGAGTCTTCACAGGGCGGAGCGGCGGCTCCGCCCGCTCCCCGGGCCCCGGCTACCACAGGGGCTGGGTCTTCACAGCCCCCAGCCCCGGGGACCGCCAAGCGCCCGAGGGAGTCTTCGCCTCCTGCTCCCCGGGCGGACGCGCCTCAGGTGGAGTTTGATTTCTCCGCCCTGAGCGACGACGACGACGAGGAGGAACAGGAGTAAGTATCCGAGGCTTTGTATCTTCTTCAACATTGCCTTGATTCTTGTTGATGCCGATCTCGTTTCTTGTTTTGATTTCAGGACCTTGGCTCAGCGGGCGGCGAAGAAGGCCAAGGTGCCCGTCGTCGAAGTCGCGGACGACTCGCCCGTCGCGGCGACTGGGGACGTGCCGGAGCCAAGCTTGCCGGACCCGAGCGCTGCTCCGAGGAGCAGCCCCCAGCGCAGCCCCCAGCGTAAGTCTGGGTCTTGTGCTTCCGCTCGTCGGGCGCGCTTGAGGATTTGTACTTGTTCTTATATCTTGATGCTTTTGTCTTGACTTGTGCAGGGGTGGAGCCGCAAGCTCAGGAGCGTCCGGAGATCGCTCCCGAGGAGCCACAGGCCCCGCCATCCCCGCCAAGGCCGAACTCCCCGGCGAGGGAGAGCGCTCCGCCAAGGGCGGGTAGTCCGCCAAGGGCGAGTACCCCGCCAAGGGCGAGCAGCCCGGCGAGGGCGGCCACTCCGCCAAGGCAGAGCTCCCCGGCGAGGGAGCCCGCCGCTGATGACGTCCGTCAAGGTAAGTTCCGTCACTTGTCTTCTTGATTCGTCTCTTTTTGGATATTTGCTTGAACTCTTTTGCTTTTTCTTCTTCTTCTAGATCCTCCTCCCCCCGAGCAGATGGAGACGGAAGTCATCGTCATCGAGGAGGAGGGCGCGCAGGGCGGCGGCGGCGGCGCCCCTGTCGCCGAGGACACGGCGGGAGCCGCCGAGCCGGCCGCGCAGGAGACCGCTCCGGCTGCGGACGCAGCGGCCGGGGAGGGGGACGGCGACCGCACCGCCGGCCCGAAGGCGGCGGGAGCATCAAGTGCTGCACCGGCCGCCGACCCCTCCGCCGGAAAGGAGCAGGCCGGCTACTACCTTGAAGCCCCCAACGGCATCTTCATCCAGGTGCCGTGGGGTTCTGCATCGCGAGCCCCCGCGGAGGGCGAGGCCTTTGATGGAGAGGTCCTCGCCTCCGCGGGCTTGAAGATCGTCGAGGCGCCCGGCGGGAGCGACGGGCCCGAAGAGGAGAAGCTGCTTCACCAGCTCCTGGCCCTTTACCGGGCTAGGCAGGCGAAGCTAGCGTCTCGGGAGGCCCTTGCCGCCAAGGCCGCCGTCGAGATGGAGAATCGCGCGGCGGAGCTCCGCGCCGCCAACCAGGCTGCCCTCCGCGAGGTAGCGGAGGAGCGCGAGAGGCTCGCCGGAGAATATCAAGAATGGCTGCTGGAGAAGGCCGAGGCCGAAGAGCAGCAGCGGCTCGCCGGGGTGGAGCTGTCCCGGCGAGAAGGAGAGCTCGCCCAGCGGAAGGTCAACCTCGACTCCCACGAGGAAGACCTTGCCGCTCGGGAGCAGGCCCTTGGCGGGGAGCTGAAGGAGGCGAAAGCCGCCGCGGCTGCCGCGGAGACCGCCAAGGAGGAGCTTGCCGCCAAGGTCGCGCAGCTGGAGGAGTCGTTGAAGGCGAGCATGGAGCGGGTCGCCGCGCTCAACACAGAGCGCGAGAAGGACGCCCACACCAACTCAGAGCTCCAGGTGCGTCTCTCTGAGAAGGGCGACGAGCTGAAGGCCGCCAAGGACTCCATCGAGGATCTGGAGCTGAAGGTTTCCACGCTGAAGGACTCGCTCGACGCCGTCCGGGACCGGGAGACCAAGCTGAAGGAGGAGCTCCGCAAGGAGCGAGGCTTGGTGGACAGCGCCAACAAAGCGGCCGAGAACTTCCGCCGTACCGTCGAGGTATGGACCGAGGACTTGGTATCTTCTGCGTCCAACATCGACCAGGAGCTGCTGGCGCTGAAGCTGGAGCATCTCATCTACTCCCCGGACCCAAACCTCCCTCACAGCGCCAAGCTCAGCCTCTTCTTCAGGGGGATCGCGCCGGCCCTTGCAGATCTTCGGAAGAAGATTCCCGCGCAGCTGGCCGAGGAGTCGCGCCGGCTCTGCACGGGAACCTTGGAGCGTGTGCTGACGAAGATTGTGTACCGCAATCCCGGCATAAACCTCACCAACGTTCTCCGCAGCCTGCCGGCCGACGCAAACATGGAGGCGTTGAAGGAGCAGGTCGCCCACATCATTGCTAAAGTGAACAAGATCTCCAGGATCGAGGGCGACCGTGTAGATTAGGCCTCCTTTATCTTTATCTCTTTTTGTTGCTGCATAGGGTGTTATGAACTTATTAATCATTGCGACTAGTTATCCTTTGTAAGATATTTATCTTATTTTGATCAATCAGTGCAATGTTATCTTCCTTGTCTTGGTCCTTTTCTTTGCATGCTTTTCACCCTACGCTCCCGGGGAGCTTGCCGGCAAGGGGCCTTTGCCGCGAGCGCTGAGTGCTGGACTCTGAGCAGCCTGCTGGCCAAGGTCTCACCGGCAAGCAACCTTGCCGCAGCTAGTCGCAACGCACTTAGCTTGCTGAGTGAACTCAAAAACGAAGCAAGGGCGCGACACTTGTCGCAGCTCACTTAAGTCGTTGAGCGTACTCGAAAACAAGACAAGGGTGCGTCTAGCTACGGGTAGGTTCCTCCGCGCACAGGTTTTCCATACAAAGTGTGATTGTTCAAGGAAGACAACCAAAATTTAAAAATTTGAACTGCTCAAATTCTAATAACTTAGCTTTCATATATTGCTTGCTTCTCGGTAAGGCTCCTCTTTCTTGAACAGCACTTGGTTCCTCTTCCATCTCCTTCCCCCCCGGCAAACTTGTGCGCGAGGAACATTCCTTCTGCTTAAGAGGCAAGGAAAAAGAAGAGGGAAACAAGTATATGGCCTTTCGGCGTGCTAATGCTTACCGGATATGTATGTTGCACAAGATGCCAAATAATACATGCAAATAGCAAAGAAAGGCATGTAAAAGGCAAATAGCGCAGAACACAACAACTTTACTGATGCACGGGGTCTGCGCCCGGCTTTGTACAAAGGGTTACATGCAACAGCGGCAAAGCTTGTACAAAAGGTGGTTGCCGGAGCGGATCATGCTCTATGTTCCAGGAGTTGCTCACCGGTAAGCCTTCTTCGGTCTCAAGGCGGACAGCGCCGGGCCTTGTGACTTGTCTCACCCGATAAGGGCCTTCCCACTTCGGCGTCAACTTGTTGGAATTCTTGGCGGACTGAACACGCCGAAGAACAAGGTCGCCTTCCTCGAGACTCCTGTCCTTGACCTTGCGGCTATGATAGCGGCGCAAGGCTTGCTGGTATCGAGTAGCTCGTACAGCAGCCTGGAGACGTCCCTCCTCGAGGAGCAATGCATCATCTTGCCGCGGTTGCTCTTGCTCGAGCTCATCAAAAGCGAGCACTCGAGGAGATCCGTATACGAGTTCCGTGGGGAGAACTGCCTCTGCTCCATAGACTAGAGCAAAGGGTGTCTGTCCGGTGGCTCGACTTGGTGTCGTTCTGATTGACCAAAGAGCCGCCGGTAGCTCCTCTATCCAATTTCTTCCGCACTTGCGCAGCCTGTCAAAGGTCCTTGTCTTGAGTCCGCGCAGCACTTCAGCATTGGCCCTCTCCGCTTGACCGTTGCTCCTCGGGTGAGCAACAGAAGCGAAACAGACCTTGGCGCCAAGGTCTTGGACGTACTGCATGAAGGTGCGACTAGTAAATTGCGTACCGTTATCGGTGATGATCCTGTTAGGGATTCCGAAACGGCAAACAATCGACCTGAAGAACCTGACCGCTGACTGTGCTGTCACCTTTCTCACTGGTTCCACTTCTGGCCACTTTGTGAACTTGTCGATTGCAACGTACAAGTACTCAAAGCCCCCGATGGCTCGGGGGAAGGGGCCGAGGATATCGAGCCCCCAGACCGAGAAGGGCCAGGATAAAGGAATTGTTTGGAGAGCTTGAGCTGGCTGATGAATCTGCTTTGCATGGTACTGGCACGCTTCACACTTGGTTACTAGTGCAGTTGCATCTTGGAGGGCTTCTTGCCAGAAGAACCCTTGCCGGAAAGCCTTTCCGGCAAGCGCCCTTGCGCCAATGTGGTGGCCGCATGTGCCTCCGTGTATTTCTGCCAACAGCTTCTGTCCATCTTCCCTGGAGATGCACTTCAATCTGACTCCGTTGAGCCTTCTTCTGTACAGCTCGTTATCCACGAACTGGTACATACTTGACTGCCTGGTTATCTTCTCTATTTCTTCTGGGTCGTCGGGAAGTTCTCCAGTTTGCAGAAAACGGACGATCTGCTGTGCCCATGCCGGAGCCTGAGGCTCAACGGCAAGGACTAAAGGCACGAGGGCCGCTGCGGGGACCTCAGCTTCCACGGCGAGAACCTCTGGTTCTGCGGAACTGACGGTCCCCCGGCAAGCTCGCCGGGGCGAGGCTTGTCGGGAACACTTGCTTCAACTGTACAGACCCGAGGATCTGCAGGAGCAAACTGTTCCTCAGCGTTTTGGTTGTTGATCTTGGGGACCTTGGCGGCGGTTTCAGGAAGATCCGCCGGCAAGTAGTCGCCGGAGACCAATTTCCTCTTCTTGGACTGCCCAATTGATGGTGTAACGGATGGTTGGGTCAGCTTGAGCAAGAAGGTCCCTGGTTCCACAGGTAACTTCATCGAAGCACACTTTGAAAGGCCATCTGCTATTTCATTCTGAGCTCTCGGGACGTGCTCCATCTGCAGACCTTCAAAGTGCTCCTCAAGCTTTCTTACTTCATCAACATAAGCTTCCATCAAAGGGCTTTGATAACTCTTGTTAACTTGTTGGACCACCAACTGAGAATCTCCCCGCACAATCAGCTTCCTGATCCCAAGTTCGGCCGCAATCCTGAGGCCGGCAAGCAAGCCTTCATATTCAGCAGTGTTGTTTGTCGCTTGCTCCCTGGGAAAGTGCATCTGGATAACATATTTGAGGTGCTCTCCGGTGGGCGCGATGAGTACCACGCCAGCACCGGCGCCTTGCAGCGAGAAGGCACCGTCAAAATACATTACCCATTCACTTGACGCTTCTTGTACGGGTGCACTTGTTTCTTGGACTTCTTCATCGGGCGTTGGGGTCCACTCAGCTATGAACTCTGCCAAAGCTCGGCTCTGTATGGTTGAAGTACTTTCAAACTTGAGTCCAAAGCTCGACAGCTCCAGTGCCCACTCAACGATCCTGCCTGTTGCTTCTGGATTGTGCAATATCCTCTTCAGTGGAAAGCGAGTGACCACTGTTATCTCATGTGCTTGGAAGTAATGGCGCAGCTTTCTCGAGGCCATGAGGAGGCCGAAAAGCAACTTTTGCACACCAGAGTATCTTGATCTAGCCCCCTGGAGAAGGGAACTTACAAAATACACTGGGCGCTGCACCATCTTCTTCTGCACTTCTTCCTGTTCCTGCGCAGAGTTGTCCTTGTCGGGGCCATAGCTCGCCGGAGCAGCCCCCTGCTTGTCGCTGGATTCGCTTGCCGGTGGTGTAGACTCCTCGTCGGCCTCCCTCTCCGCTACTAACGTAGCACTAACCACCTGGTTGGTTGCCGCTAGATATAGCAACAACTTTTCCTGTGGTCTAGGTGCGACAAGTATTGGAGTGGAGGATAGGTACCGTTTCAAATCTTGCAGCGCTGCCTCCGCTTCCGGAGTCCACTTCATGGGACCTGCCTTCTTCAAGATTTTGAAGAAAGGTAGGGCGCGTTCTGCAGACTTCGAAATGTACCTACTGAGGGCAGCCACACCTGCAAGCCTTCTGACATCCTTGACGCGCTTCGGGGCCTCGATCTGCTCAATGGCTTTAATTTTGTCGGGGTTAGCTTCAATCCCCCTCTGTGACACAAAGAACCCGAGAAGCTTGCCGGAGGGGACTCCAAAGACGCACTTCTCGGGGTTCAACTTGAGCTGTATCCTGCGCAGGTTCTGAAATGTTTCTTCCAAATCTTGGACCAGGGTTTCCTTGCTCTTACTCTTCACCACGATGTCATCCATGTAAGCTTCTACGTTTCTGTGGATCTGTGGCTCGAAAGCAGTGTGCACTACCCTTGCAAATGTTGATCCCGCATTCTTCAGTCCAAATGGCATGCGTATGAAGCAATAAGTGCCACATGGAGTGATAAATGCAGTCTTCTCTTTGTCTTCTTTGGCCATAAAGATCTGGTGGTAGCCTGAATATGCATCAAGAAAAGAGAGTAGCTCACATCCGGCAGTGGAGTCAACGATCTGGTCAATGCGCGGCAAAGGGAATGGATCCTTGGGACATGCTTTATTCACATCTGTGAAGTCTATACACAATCTCCACTTCCCGTTGGCCTTGCGCACGACGACTGGGTTTGCTAACCACGTCGGATGGATCACACCTCTAACTAGGCATGCCGCCTCTAACTTCTTGATCTCTTCGTTGATGAATTCTTGGCGCTCCACGGCTTGCTTCCTCACCTTCTGCTTGACGGGCCGCGCATGAGGACAAACAGCAAGCTTGTGCTCAATTACCTTCCTGGGAACACCGGGGATGTCAGATGGTTGCCAGGCAAACACATCGACGTTCGCCCGCAGGAAGGCAACGAGCGCGCTTTCCTATTTGCTGTCAAGTGTGGCACTGATGGTGAAGGTACCACGAGTGCTGTCCTCCTTGGCGGACACCTTCTTGGTTGCCGGAGGAGCGGCCATCCCCTTCTTACACTTGCCGGCGGAGCTCGATGGGACGTCCTCGACGGCAGCGCAGCACTCCGAAGAGGTGCGGTTGCCGGAGTGGGCCCCAGAGCACTTGCCGGACTTGGTCTTCGTCTTCTTCCTCCCGGGAGCTTCAGCGGCAAGTGTATCCTTCTCTGCCGCAGCTGCCGCATCCCGGTAGATCTTGTCGGCGCAGACAAGCGCCTCTTTCTTGTCGCCGTGGACAGTGATGACGCTTATCGGCCCCGGCATCTTAAGTACGTTGTAAGCATAGTGGGAAGCTGCCATGAACTTGGCGAGGGCGGGACGGCCGAGTATTCCATTGTATGGCAATGGAATATCAGCGACGTCGAAAGTGATGCGCTCAGTTCTGAAGTTGAGCTCCCCGCCAAAGGTCACCGGCAGAGTGATTTTCCCCTTGGGCTTGCTCCTTCCCGGGTTGATTCCTTGGAAAGAACCGGTCTCTTCGAGCTCGCCATCTGGGATTTGGAGTTTCTTGATCACAGCAGAGGAGATCAAGTTCAGCCTGGCCCCGCCGTCAACCAACATTTTGGTGACCTTGAGGTTGCGGATGATGGGTGAGACCAGCATCGGCAAGCACCCGACCGCAGTGGTGCGGTCAGGGTGATCCTCAAGATCAAAAATGATGGGCGTGCTGGACCATTTGAGGAGCCTGCGCGACTCCACGGGCGGCTCTGCTGCATTCACCTCGCGCACCCACTGCTTGAGCTGGCGGTGGGAGGTGTGCAGAGAGGCGCCACCGTCGACGCACAGGACCTCCGTGGCCTTCTGGAACTCCTGCTCGCTGTTATCCTCGTCCTCCATGTCTTCGTCGTCGTCTTCTTCATCTTTGTCGCGGCCCCGGGGAGGTCGGTCACCTTGCCGCTGCTTGGCCTTGCCGCGGCGTCCTCCCCGGCCATTGAATGGCCGCTTCTTGCTTGGTTCTCCCCCGCCACCTTGGGCCTTCTCCTTGTCGCGCCTCTCGTACTCAGCTTTCTGCTGCTCGACGAGGTACTCGACGCGCTTGCAGTTGGAGAGGTCGTGGCCCTTGGTGCGGTGGATCTTGCAGTATTGCTTGTCGGAGCCGTCCTGCTTGTCGGCCGCCGCTACAGGGGCAGGCTCCTTGTCGGAGCCGCCAGCCTGTGTTTGCTTGGCGGGGGCCTCCTTGCCGGGCTTCTCGACGGCAAATACTTCCTTCTTGTTCTTCCTTCTGTTGTTCCGCCGCCGGCTCTTCTTTGCCGGGGCGGCGTCGTCGCTGTCGCTTCCCCTTGCGCCAGCATCCTCCCCGGGGAGTCTCCTCCCCTCTTCTGCACGTGCGCACTTATCAGCCAGAGCGTAGAGCTCGCTGACATCCCGAATCTTGGTCATCGCCATCTCTTCACGCATGCGGCGGTTACGCACGTTCTGGTGGAACGCGCTGATAACCGCGGCAGGGTGGACGTCGGGGATGTTGTGCTGTACACGGCTGAAGCGTTGGATGTACTTGCGCAGGGATTCTCCTTCCTTCTGGGCCAGAATGTGGAGATCGCTCTCCTGGCCGTGGGGTTTGTGGCCGCCCGTGAAGGCGCCAACAAACTGGTGGTAAAGGTCCGCCCAAGAAGAAATGGAACCTTCCGGCAAGTGCATAAGCCAGGAACGAACGTTCGGCTTAAGCACGAGCGGGAAGTAATTCGCCAAAATCTTCTCGTCGCGCCCCCCGGCAGCCTGCACCGCGATGGTGTAAATGCTGAGGAATTCCGAGGGGTGCGTCTTGCCGTCGTACTTCTCCGGTACGTCGGGCTTGAAATTCTTCATGCTGGGCCACTGGACGCGCCGCAGCTCGCGGGTGAACGCAGGGCAGCCTGCCGCGTACGGCAAGTCGCCTGGTTCACCGGGCGCGCGCGCGTCGACAGCGTTCCCAGCCCTCTGGTCTGATTGTCGCCGAGCTTCCCGGCGGCGCTCGATCGTTGTTCGAGCGTCTTCTTGTCGCCGGTCGTCAAGGACTTGGCGCTGGTCCCGACGGGCCCGCGGATCCGACGACGCCGTGGAGCCGTCGTCGGTGTTGTTCCGGCGGGGCGGCGTCTTCTGCTTCCGCGGCGGGGAGTGCACGGTTGTCGCACCCCCGGCGGTCTTGTCGCCGTCGGCCTTCGTCTTCTCAGCTTGCCGCGGCCGCGAGGTCGCCGGCTACTGTGGAGAGTCGTTGTTGGCGAAGGCGATCAGGCTCTGGATGGTGGCCCTCCAGTCTTCGGCCTTGTCCGCCGCTGGAGGGAAGTCGAGGAGCAGTTGCGCCCTTGCGAGCGCTTCTGCTGGAGTGGAGGGGAGCGGGGGCGAGCGGTGCGAGGAGCGGGATATGCTCGGACTTCTAACAGCGTTAGAAGGAGCAGGGTCCCGCCCCGGCGACCGCGCCTTGCTGGTGCCCGGACAGCGGTCCGGAGCGTCCCGCGAACCTCCGGTTTGCCCTTGTCCCAGCAAGCGGATACCACCTCCTGTGGTATGGCGCTGCTGGGTTGTCGTGTGCTGAGATGGACGCGGCGCGTCCACGGAGACCGAGGCTCGGTCGTCCGTCCTGTCCTTGGATTTGGTGGCGCCGCGAGTGTCCTCGCCGGCGACCACCCTTCCGACGGCGTCTCCCCCGCCCACCGTTGGTTCCGGTGGCGGCGGATGAGACGCAGACGGGCCTCCGACCTCCGAAGCCTTCTTCTTCGGGGCCATGGTGCTGTTGCTGATGAAGTTGCTGATGAAACTGGAGAGGTTGATGAAGAATGCGCCCGCGTGAATGCCGGATCAGGTTCGCACAACCTCGACGCCCCCTACCTGGCGCGCCAAAGATGTCGGGGGAAACTGTCCACCACGAACACCTATGGGACCGGAGCCCCTTGCTTGTGCGGTAAGAGGGCGGAGGGAGCACGAAGAGCAGATCGTAGTGGACACGCGGGCAGTTTACCCAGGTTCGGGCCGCGACGGACGCGTTAAACCCTACTCCTGCTTGGTTTGTATTGAGTTGGAGAGCTCGGGAGCTTGAAGAACTAGCAACACCGAGCGTATGAGTGATCTAGGTTCCGAACCTCCTCTACGTTGTGCATGGGCCTCCTTTTATAGTGCAAGGGGTCACCGACAGGTGTCAACGTAGGAGGAAGGGTAAAAATGTAAAAGAGGTGGTAGTTGTAACAGTGCGGGAATAGTGGAGCTACAGTGCGTGAACAGTGGTCGCTACCTACTTCGACAGTGGGGGACAAGAGCATTTAATGCCCGTCGCCGTCGACCCCAAAAGCGCCCGCCCTTGCGTCTCCGTTTGCCACGGCGATGGCCTCACCACCGTGGAGTGCCACCGTGTCCCCCAGGCTGCACAGCCATCCGCCACGCGTCCCTGGATTGGCCCCAGTGCGACGCCTGGTTCGATGAGCTGGAGCGCGGGCACACAGCACAACTCTCCCGGCAAGCACCTTGCCGGGGTCTTGACCTTGCCGGGCCCGGGAGCTTGTCGGGCTCTGAAGCTTGTCGCTCCCCGGGCCCTTCGCCGGGACGCATATAGCGCCGAGGCGTGTCTTCTATGATGTAATCTTCTAGTCTTCCTGGCAAGCTCCTCTTGCCAGGGCCTTGCGTGAGTGAGGTAACCTTGAGCCTGGAACGGCCTTCCCGGCAAGCTCCACTTGCCGGGGTCTCGATCTTCTGTCTTGTATACTTTGTTTTTGAATGGTTTTGCATGGAGCAGGAAGGTCTCCGGCGAGCACGTGGTCGACCCTGCCGCGGGAAGCTGCTACTGTCCGTGCACAAGTTGGGGTACTGAGGTACCCCTACCTTAGTACACCGACAACCAATGACTTATTCAAGAAGTTCAAGATGCAAGAATGCAAAGGTATGAATACACTCATGCCTACTAGTGGACATCTTGACTTGACTAAGGATGGCGAACCAGGTGACCAAAAGGTTTACCGCTCTATGATTGGTTCATTATTATATCTATGTGCCTCCCGTCCCGACATTATGCTAAGTGTGTGCATGTGTGCACGATATCAAGTGGCCCCCAAAGAATGTCATCCTAAGGCTGTAAAAAGGATAGTGAGATACTTAATTCACACACCAAACTTTGGCATTTGGTATCCTAAGAGGTGTTCTTTTGATCTTGTTGGCTACTCCGATTCGGACTATGCCGGAGACAAGGTTGATAGAAAGTCCACTTCGGGTACTTGCTAATTTCTTGGTAGATCTCTTGTATCTTGGTCCTCCAAGAAACAAAACTTCATATCCTTATCCACCGCGGAAGCGGAATACATTGTTGTCGGTTCATGTTGTGCTCAATTACTTTGGATGACCCAAACTCTTAAAGATTATGGAATCTATGTGAAACATGTTCCATTACTTTGTGATGATGAAAGTGCTATTAAGATTGCTCACAATCATGTGCAACATTATCGAACTAAGCATATTGAAGTCCATCATCATTTCATTCGAGATCGTGTTGCTAAGGGAGACATTGATCTTAAACATGTTCGTACCGATAAGCAATTGGCAGATATATTTACCAAACCACTTGACGAGAAAGTATTTTGCGATTTGAGAGGTGAATTGAACATTATTGATGCCTCAAACTTGGAGTAGTAACTCCTTTTGAATGTATGCAAAGCATGATCCATTGACTAATCCTTGATATTTCTCTTATGATGATGATCATTTGTCTTGGATCTATACTTGTACCCTTGCATGCTATCTAACCATTGTAGGTACTTGGATGAGCCCAAATCTATGATATTGCAACTCACTCACATCCTAAGCAATCTTTACATCACCAAGTTCCTACAATATGGTGGTTGAAGTCAAGGAAGCATGAATCCTTTCAACATATCCTTTGACAATTTCTATATATCAAATTTTAATTGGTGTCAAATTTTCATGATTGTCATTTCGGATACACAAGTGCTCTTCCTTGCAAATCTAACCCATGTAGGTAGATGAACTCAAATTACAAGTGGTGCTCCCAACTCTTGACGAACTACATCAACCATGAGCATCCAACACAAGTTCAACTACATGATCAAGATCAACACCACCACCCAAGGCATGTTATTCCATCTTAGAGAAGCTTTACCCCAAGACATGGGTCAAAGCAGCTCAACAAGATGTCAATACATCAAACTGCTTAAACGAAAAATGGCAACCCCATTTTGAGATTAAATGATGAGTATGACCTATGATCAAGTGTTCTCACTTGACTCCTAAGTCAATATACTCTAACATAGGTGACTCTATCGCCGACCATTTCTAGATGATGTTCTCTAGTGTTTCTCCATGTTCTTGGATTCATCTTTTGCATGCTTGTTCCCCTTTCCAAAAAAAACCTTCATCTAGATTCTTTTTGTTTTCTTTTCTGTGCTATTTTCTTCACTTAATTCCCCGCAGATCTTTGTGAGATCTTATTTGCCTAAGTGAGCTGAGATGAAAAAAAAACTTTTCTTTGTATTGAACTCGATCGCACATATCTCTGCCCCTCGGCTAGACTGAACTGTAATACTATATTGCAGACTATTCATCGGTTCAACCGACAAGGACAAACCCGGTCTGACCGATATGCAATATTCTTGATGCTGCCAACTCAGTGTCACCGATGAAAATGAATCGGTCTCACTGATTTCAATACTGAGCAAAGATTTTGCCATTTGCATCCTACATATCTATTCCAGCTCCACTCAATGATTCTTATCCTCTACATTCTCCAGAAGATCCCTTCTTGGAAATTGTTGTCAAAGGGGGAGAGAGAGCACATCAAAGCTTTTCACGCAAAGAGGAGTGAGAGCATATCAAAGCTCATCTTCAGATGCTTATTATCCAAAGAGGGGAGAAGTCACATGTCTCCAGGAGGGGAAAAACATGTTAGTATGCATTTTGATTGTTTTGCTCTATTTTTCTATTTTGCTCTGATTTTCTTTTATCCTATCTTCTCCCATTATCCTATATGAGATTCAGGGGGAGAAAGACACTCGAGGGAAGAAAATCTTTGGGGACATGTCTATATCCAAATAGAGTACTAAGTACTCATTCCCTACATGTCATTCCAATCTTGGTAGTTTTGTGGTTACTCATTGCGCTTGTGTTATCTAGACCCGTTTTCTCAAGTTCACCCTCCCCAAAGCCAGCTCAGGACCACATGGTAAGTATGTGCATCACATCCATGCACATGATGATCTCTTGCTGTTGTACATATTGTTTGCAAGGAGGACTCGTGAACATGGAGGTACATTTCCTATATTCAACATCATTTTCTCTGATGCATAGAGCCAAGATACATGTAACTCATTGTTTGCTCTAACATGCTCACACATTCACACGCTCTTATATTTTATATTTACATGATTGCATGCGTCTAGGGGGAGCATATGCTTGTTACATGTTTTTCCAAAGCTTTACTTGTTATCCTTCATATCTTTATCCAAAGCTTTGATGTATGATTGTCATCAATTACCAAAAAGGAGGAGATTGAAAGCACAAGTGCTCCCTGGGTGATTTTGGTAATTAGTGACAACATATTTCTTGTTGGACTAATATTTTCATCTAGTATATTGCAGATGAGTTCAAAAGTGGAGTGACAGGACAAGAGGATGTGGAACCCTCCTAAAAATGCTAAGGACAAAGATTGGCAAAAGCTCAAGACTCTACATTTCCATTTTAGTGATCCAAGATCACATTGTGTCCATAGGAAAAGCCAATACTATTGAAAGGGGATGGGGTGTTGTTTAATGGTCTACTTGATCAAAGTGCTTAGTATATGCTCCAAATCCCTCAACCACTTTCTCATTTCCACATATGTCCTGAACCAAAAAGTGAAACTTGGCCCCACCGATTTGATCTATCCGGCGCCACCGAGTGCACTTGACATAGCCACTGCCACAAACCCTAATCAGTTCGGTCCCACAAATAGGGATCTCGGTCTCTCCGAGATGGGAATGCAAACTCTATGTTTCCTCTACGTAACGTTTCGGTCTAACCGAGATGAGAAAATCGGTCCCACCTAGTTTGCAATGCAAACTCTCTGTTTCCTCTTCGTAACGTTTCAGTCTAATCGAGATGAGCGAATCGTTCCCACCGAGTTTGCCTGACCAACACTCTGTTAGCCTATTACCAAAATCGGTCTCACCGAGTTTGTGTAATCGGTCAAACCGAGTTGAAGTTTTTCCCTAACCCTAATGCATCGGTCTCACCTAGTTGATACTGCCGGTCCCACTGAAATGTCTAACGTTCACATTTTGAACTGCTTCGGTGTAACTGAGTTTGTTTATACGGTCTGACCGAGTTGGGCCAAATGTGTGTAACGGCTAGATTTTGTGTCGAGGCTATATATACCCCTCCACCCCCTCTCTATCAGTGAGAGAGCCATCGGAACGTGCCTACACTTCCACTATTCATTTTCTGAGAGAGAACCACCTGCTCATGTGTTGATACCAAGATATTCCAATCCAACCACAAGAATCTTGATCTCTAGCCTCCCCAAGTTGCTTTCCACTCAAATCTTCTTTCCACCATATCCAAATCAGCGAAAGAGAGTTGAGTGTTGGGGAGACTATCACTTGAAGCACAAGAGCAAGGATTTCATCATCAACACACCATTTATTACCTTTTGGAGAGTGGTGTCTCCTAGATTGGTTAGGTGTCACTTGGGAGCCTCCGACAAGATTGTGGAGTTGAACCAAGGAGTTTGTAAGGGCAAGGAGATCGCCTACTTCGTGAAGATCTACCCCTAGTGATGCAAGTCCTTCGTGGGCGACGACCATGGTGGGATAGACAAGGTTGCTTCGTCGTGGATCCTTCGTGGGTGGATCCCTCCGTGGACTCGCGCAACCGTTACCCTTCGTGGGTTGAAGTCTCCATCAACGTGGATGTACGATAGCACCACCTATCGGAACCACGCCAAAAAGATCCGTGTCTCCAATTGCGTTTGGACACTCCAATCCCATCCCTTTACTTTCTTGCAACTTGCATGCTTTACTTTTCACTGCTCATATATTCTTGCCATGCTTGCTTGAAACTTATTGTGAATGTTTGAAATTGTGCTAAAAACTCCACCTCAACTTAAAGAACTTAAAAACTGTTACTTTTCTTGTTGAGTGTCTAATCACCCCCCTCTAGACACCTCTTCTTCGATCCTCTCAGTATCTTATATGCTCATTTGGTTTCCTTGGTTCATATGTTGAACTTTGTGTGCTATCATATGTTGATTTGTCACTTTGATTTATTTTGGACAACATGAATGACTAGTGATGTTATTGGAGGTATTAATGATTATGTGTTCATTTGTCCATTTTGTATCTCCCTGGATTTTGGTAGGCATGTGCATGCATAGTTACAATGTGTAAATTTGAATGCCTTATTTGCTTTATTTGATCCCATATATATGGTAAATCTATCAAATTATTAATAGCTAAGATGTGCATGAAATTCAAATTCATATTGATATGCACATACTTAAGTGATTTTACCCTATGTGTTGTAGTTAGCTAACTACTTCGGACCCAGTAAGTTTTGGGACCATATTGTACTTAAAATGTTTTAGGTACATTTGAGAAGCATTGGGTGCTTGGCTTATTCATGAAGGTGGTGGAACTATGAGAAAATTAGAGCCAATCTTGGATATTTTATTGATCTACGACTTCATACCAATGCTATCTCGGTAACAAGTATTTACTTCATGCATATATATAGAAATGGGATCAACCTTGTGTAGGTTGCATCATGGAATGAATTTCTTGACTCGTTCCTGTGATAGTTGTTTCCTTTCTCAAAGCATCCCAACAATGATCTCTTGTTGCTAGTTGTGATGTCTTTGATAGTTGTGTGTTTGGAGTTCATTAATATACAATAAGATAATATGAAGCCATGTGCTATGCTTTCAAGCAAGATCTCATTGGTATATTTTATGACTCCTGTTTGGGTATCTTATTCTTTCCTTTTGTAACCATTTCATGTGTACATCCTTCTTTGTGGATATATATCACCATGATTGTCATCTACCTAGAATCTTATACACGTGAGAGAAGTTACATCTCTAGTTGATGTTCCTATTCTTTCATGTCCACTGTTTCATTCTCTTTTTATATCTTTGGTGGCTCCGTGGAAGCATTCGTTGTATGAGTGCGTGTCTTACCTCTTTGCATCTTAGTGCTCTCATGTTTGGTGAAGTTTGTTGTCCTCGTGCTTGTCCTAACAAGCCTATTATTTCTTATCTTCGCCATGGGTTGTCACAAGCTTTGCTTTTTGATTTGCTATTAGTGAGCTTGTGAACCCATTTGCTTGATGTGTTTGACCTGTTTAACTTCGTGTGTGTGGGAAGGACATGTGTGGCACCTTGTATCTCATTTACTCAAGACTATGTTGGTGCTTAATTCTCATCCTTATATTAGTCTTCTCAAGTTCTTTGACGTGACTCACACACATCATTTTGGTTGTGCCTATTATTCGGTTGCCTCATTCACATGTTGCTCAACCATATCTTTGTTGCAATTGCTAGATTTTTCTTATCTATGCTTGCTTGCAATTGTCTTGTGTTCCTATTGATTTTGGGGGAGTGATCATCCTATTTTGTGCACTTGTATCCAAATAAAAAAATCTAAATAGTGCACAAATCACGGGGAGCTTCTCTATTTTCCTTAGAACACTCCTTTCCTCAAATCATAATATCCTTTTATCCTTTTTGCTCGTTGGATATTTTGATTGCTTGCATCACTTTATGTTATGTAAATGAGATCAATTTGTGCCATGTGATTTGTGCCATGTGCCTTTCTCTTATGCTAGGCTCAAAGTTATATAATAGTGGGTTCACCTGTGGATATCATGTTCTTATCAATTACAACCTTTTTTGTGTATACATGTTTCTTTGTGGATACATATCATGATTATTATTGGCCACTTAGAAGAATTTTATATATAAGAAAGTTCATATATTTCCTTGATATTTTATTCCTTGTCATCCACTTTATGTGTTCCTTTTATTCGTATGGTGGCTTCGGTAAGAGGTTGTGTCATGAGTGCTTGTATGCATTGCATATATCCTTGCGCACTCATGTGTTTTGGATGTATTTGGGACCCATACTTGACATGATGATCACATTGGATATTCCTATTTTATCTTGTCCAAAATATGTTCTTTGGATCTTTTGAATGTTTTCCTCCCATGTTTAATATTATTTTCGTATCATACTATCTTATTGCATTCTAGATCCTACATATAGATTGAGCTCCTCTAATTTTTTATCATTGAATATGTGCATTTGATTTCACTCACATTTTCGCGATAAGCACACATTAAGGAGGAACTCATACTGTCGGTGTACTAAAGTAGGGGTACCTTAGTATCCCGAACTTGTGCACGGGCAGTCGCAGCGTCCCGTGGCAAGGCTTGCCGCGCGGCCGTCAAGGTCCATAGTGGTTCCTTTCGAGCCATTCAAGAACAAAGTATTCAAGTTGAAGTAACAAGGCCCCGGCAAGAGGAGCTTTCCGGGAAGGTCACTCAAAGCTCAAGACCACCTCTTTGGCACAAGACCCTGGCAAGAGGAGCTTGCCGGGAAGGCCAAACGTGACATTTCAAGAGACTTGCCGCGGCGCACCACGCGTCCCGGCAAGGCCCGGGGAGCGACAAGCTCCCGGGCGCGGCAAGATAGTAACCGCGGCAAGACACTTGCCGCTGCAAACTTCCACTAGGTGCCCGCGCTCCAGCGCATCCACCCACGTGTCGCTCTGGGACCCTTACAGGCGCACGTGGCGGAAGGCTGTGCAGCCTGGGGTACACGGTGGCAAGGCGCGATGACGAGGCCACCGTCGTGGCGAACGGTGGCGCCCTGACGGACGCTTTTTTGCACTGTTTAGGGCGACGGCGACGGGCATTCAATGCCCTTGTCCCCTGCCATCAGAGTTAGGTATAGACCACTATGCAACACTGTTCCAACTACCACCCATTTTACGTTTTTACCCTCGACTGTGTTGCCACCTGTCGGTGACCCCTTTGACCTATAAAAGGAGGCCCATGCGCAACGTAGGGGGGGTTCGGATCATCGATCACTCTCACGCTCGGTATTGCTAGCGATCAGCACTGTAGTTCTTCTCGCTCCCGAGCCCAAAACGCAATAGAAACCAAGGCAGGAGTAGGGTTTTATGCCCCCGTGCGGCCCGAACCTGGGTAAACTGCTCGCGTGTCTGTCTCGATCTGCTGTTTGTGCATCCTCCGCCCCCTTGCCATACCGAAAAGGGGCTCCGGTCCCATAGGTGTTTGTGGGCGATCAGTTTCCCCGACACATACTATATTAGTCTTCTAGATTTTTTCATCCATTTTGGCATTTGTTGCTAATGGGGGAGAAGTTTGGAGGGTTTAAGATAAGTATTTTTGTAGTGCTGGTTGTCACTCATGCATATCTACCCTTGTTATATATTCTTGTTGCATGGATGAGTATTGTATATAGAGAAATCTTCTCCTAGTTTATGTCAACCAATATATGCAATGACATTCAAAGTTCATTCACACATGCATGTATTGTGGGGGAGTTTACTCTATATACTATGGGTGTACTATCATCAAATGCTTGTGTAGTGTCTTGATGATAGTAAACCATCCCAAGTATACAGTTTCTCCTCGGATAAATTGCATGCTTGTTTAAATATTCATTTTATAAACCCTCTTGTTAAGATTGTCATCAATTACCAAAATGGGGGAGATTGAAAGTGCATGTAGTCCCCATGTGTGGTTTTGGTAATTAAATAACAGTCCTATAGGACTAACGTTTGCATTGAGATATACATTTGAAGGTTGGTCCCATTGAAAAATTATTGAAGAATAATGGAAGGCAACTCCTTTTAAGCAACAATTACATCGAGATGACCAAAATGGAGTTCATTGGAGTATCTTAAGGGTTGCCATGCTTAGAGCTATGGTTTGAGCCATAATGGATCAAGATCTTAAAAGGATGATTTGTATGATGAATTCTAGGAGTGGCTCAAAGATATGATCATAATGGACTCATGTGTTGAGTCATGATTGAGCAAGCTATTCAAGTGAAGAATTCAATATACCCTTCATGACGTCAAGATTAAACATGGAGCAGAGATATCGGTTGACCAAGATGAAGCTCGGAGATCGAACTCTAAATTGTCAACACACGAGCGCAAACGATGCACCACGTAGGATCTTGTGGTATGATAAGAAATTATCAATTGCACTCTGTGTACTAACCCATACTATGTGTTGTCTACGTTTTTGAGGGTTAGGTGATTCAAGTGAAGAATTCAATATACCCTTCATGACATCAAGATTAAACATGGAGTAGAGATATCAGTTGAACAAGATGAATCTCGGAGATCGAACTCTAAATGGTCAACACACGAGCGCAAATGATGCACCACATAGGATCTTGTGGTATGATACGAAATTATCAATTGCACTCTGTGTACTAACCCATACTATGTGTTGTCTTTGTTTTTGAGGGTTAGGTGATTCTCATGGGCTACCATCGAGAGAGAGAGAGAGAGAGAGAGAGAGAGAGAGAGAGAGAGATATCTCAAGTGTCCATGAGAGGATGACATCAAGTGTTGATGATCATGGTTGACAAGGCAAAGTTCAAGATAGCCATTCTGAAGGATTGCATGCTTGAAGCTTGTGGATGATCACATGACAAATGTATGAAGATGAATACAATGCAATGCTCCCCACATGGCTTATGGGGGAGCTATTTGAAGCCTTCACCAAGTGTCATGATCAAGATCATCGTTCTGACTTGAGCCAAGCATAAACATCAACATTAAGCTCAATTTGAATGCTTTAGTCAAAGGTATTAGTTCCTTTGGCTTTAGTTGTGAGGATCGATGACCATCGAAAAGGATATGTTCTCCAGAATGATTTAACGAAAGCTATCTAGTATAGTTCTTTTATGATTCTTGAGTTATAGGGATCTCGCACTATTAAGAGGGCATCAAAGGGGTTAGTGATAGATTTGCTCAAGTCAACATCTTCTATTGCAACTCACTCCAATGGATTGCTCCAAATGATCTACATCAACATTGAGCATCTACATCTTCAACACCTACATGAATTCATCATCGACAAAACCCAAGGTTAGTTCATCCCTCTTAGGGGGGATATCACATCTAGGGGGAGCTTTACTCTAACAATTGAGCTATAGCAACTCTAATGATGCGAACACAACAATGCTTTATGTAGAAGTGGTAACCCCACTTGTGCTTAAACGATGAGTAAGACCAATGATCAAATGTTCTCATCTGACTCCTAAGTCAATATACTCATATATAGATGGCCTACTCATCGCCAATTGCTTGATAGATGCTAGAATGGTTGTGCATGCTTTGCCACATGTTTCATTTCCTATCTTATTGTGCGAGCGTCTTGAATGCATACTTTTCTCATCCGAGGACATCCATTTATTGCTTTGGTTGTTTGCCTCTTTTTATTTTTGCCAAATGTATGGACAAGAATACCTAAGAACAACCTCTAGCTATCTATGCTTTTCTCGTCTCAAACTCTATTCATGCTACATCACAAAGCTTGATCAAGTCAGATTCGAACCACTCTATGTGAGGAGCACTCGGAGTCCTTGATTCGTCATAGACTTAAACTTCCAAAACCTCTTTGTGCATTTCGGTATGACCGAGTCATCCACTTCGGTCACACCGAGTTCACTAAGTTGATCTAGGTTTTCAATCTCGGTGCAACCGATTTGAACTTTTCGGTCACATCGAGTTGCAGTAACTGCTAGCAGTTTTGCATCTCGGTGCCACCGAGTTGTTCCACTCGGTCACACCGACATGGTCAGGTTATATATACCGACGACTTGAATTTCGGAAAACTTTCTGAAATCTTTCGCCTACGCGTGACCTGCTCTGCCTCTTCGGGTCTCCGGATTGTCTCCTCGCCACCAGCGACCTCCCGCCGCTGGACTCTGCCGCCGTCAATGGCAATCTTCACCGCCGTTGCCGCCGTAGCAAGTTCACCGCCGAGTTAGGGTATGAACTTGATCCTTTGTGCTATTGTCTAACTCCGATTTGTAGCACATTGCTTTTCCATGTTTCTTGCCACGTATGAAATCTTCCTATCCAGCAGAAACTCCGTAGAAAGTAGTTTTGATTTGAAAATTTTAGGGTTAGGTCTCCGCCGAACTCATCTCGGACCGACCGAGTTGTAGAAATCGGTCTCACCGACTTGGCTTAGGCCATTGCACTTGCTCTTTTTGGTCTGACCGAAAATTGCAAATCGGTGTGACCGAGTTCAACTCTCTGTGAAACCCTAGCAATATCGGTGTCTGGGGACCCCGACTTAAGAGTCGAGATCACCGAATGCACGTGTACAGTGATCCCAGAGATCAATGCTCACTGAACACACAGAAGCTGAATAACAAGAGTCTTACATCCATACATACCGTCTTACACAAATTATATCCATTATGGCCAAGTCTTACATTGATAAAGCCTCACGGGCTGAATAGCAAATAAACTCGAATAGCGGAAGTCTTTGTAGATAAGTAGAACCCATGCCATCTGCCTTAACCCTACAGGCATTCTGACTGGGAAAGCGTCCTAGTTCGCATGTTCGTCTCCATAGAATTCTTCTTCAAATTCCTGCTCCTCCATGCCTGGCATATTAAATAACCAGTGGCAAGCCAATGAGTACTTTGAATGTACTCACAAGCAACCCATGACTTGGTTCAAGGTAACGATGCAAGTTGTACAACAAATAAGCAACCTAGCTACAAGCTGGATAAGATATTCTACCATTTGTGAGACATGCATCAATGTACTTGGGTAACCTCAAGGACAGGTTACAGATATCAACATAAATAGAGTTCAAATCATTACTGGCTCTTTCAACGCGTCAAGTCACCACCTTGACTCAATACACACACACTTATATTCACCAAGATTGTAAAATTCTGGACATAGTTTAAGTAGCACCTCCCAACTGTCCATGACCGTGGACACGGATATTCGAATAGTTTTACACTCTGCAGAGGTTGGGCACTTTACCCACAAGATCCGGGAAGCTTTTGTGTCATCCACGATCCCGCAGTACCTCAAGTACTCGGGGGAAGCACCCGATCATTACCTTTCCCTAGACGACACTAACATAGGGTCCACTCGTTGGTGCACAGCCCTCGTGTACAAATAAAAGATCATGGGACTTTGCCCTCTTTACATTGTCACGGATACACGAAGGGACCAACGGTGTGTCCGGTGCCCTGTAAAAATAGTCATGGCCGCCTATCCAAGCACGACCCCGTCCCGGGAGTGACCTCAAGTCTCCCCCGTCACTAGTAATGTGGGCACCATGCTAGTATCAGCCTAAGTAATCGATAATGCCCCGTCCCATAAAGGGGTAGAGTGGTTGCACATGTTTGGTTGGGACGGTAATCACACATAAATCTAATCCATCATTTTACCCATACACGAAAAGCTCTCTTTGGTACACCACTTCTTCCTCAAGTGGTGGCCTTAATTCAACATCACCCTCGGGCATTAGGGGCACCCGATGGGGTTTTCGAAAGAATGTAACCACGAAGAGTTCACGATACACATGCAACATTATGCATCAACAAATAATCTTTTGACATTGCATCTATGCACAAGGTAGAGTTATGAGTAGGGGTATGCACCATGTGGTGGTTCCCAACAAGTTCACCACCATCATATTTCATCATCATGCAATCGGAAAAAGGGGTGCCGATGAACAAGAGGGGTGGTCATGGTCAAAGGGTTGCTTGCCTGGATTGGCTTGGTCTTTAAAGTCTTCAAATCCTTCTCCTTCTCCTTCTTCAGTAACTTCGTCAAATACGGTATCTAATCGTCGCAAGAAAATACGGAGAAATAAGACAATAATAAAAACAGAAAAATCAAAGTGCTCAGAAAAATGTCAACTTATTTTTATAAAATACTAGAAGGAAATCTAAGAGGGCAAAAATTCTTAGTTTTGGATTTGGAGTGACAGAATGGGGTGAATGGATATTTGAACAGAGGTTATATTGTTCAAATTTGAATTTTAATTTGAACAGTACACAAAAAGTTTAGGAACATGTGTGAAAGTTACATCATTGAATAGGTTGGAATATTACAAGTTTTTAGGAGTTGGAATAAATCTACAGAAAAGAAAAAAAAGGACACTGTGAAACTGGGCCAGAACGGCCTCAGTGCATAGGCCCAGAGGGTTTTCGGACCGGCGAGCTGAGCGGTGCGCGCGCCAGGTTTAAACCTGACGGGCGGGGCCCAGTGGCCAGTGGGAGAGAGGGGAGGCGAGAGGGACGGGAGGCTGACAGGTGGGACCCGCCTGTCATCACTAACCCCCGTCCAGATGGCCGGCGAGCTCACCGACGGTGATGCAGGGCACGGCAGGGCGAGCTGAGGGCATGGATGGAGTCAGCGCGAAGTCGTCGTTCGGGTAGTGGTGGAGGCAGTCGCCGGAGTGGTCGAGTTCGTCGGCGACAAGGTTGCACGGCGGAGGGGCGTCGGGTGGTGGCTGCTTCGGCCGTTTCCGACTACAACGGAGAGGGGAAAGAGAGGGGAAAGGGTCAGTGAGGCTTGGCGGTTCCAGATCGAGGCTCAGGAACGGCGGGGACGGCTCGTACCGAGCGGACGACGGCGAGCCGCCGCTGCGGAGCTCGAGAGTTTCTGGAGAGAGTAGGGAGTGTATGGGGGGCGCTTGAGTGAGTCCAGAGGCGAGTGGTGGAGAGGAGAGGGCTCGGGGATGCCTTTTTATAGGCGGGCGGCGGTCCACCGAGGAGGTGTGCGCCGGCGAGCTGGCTGCGGTCGCTACGGGCCACGGGGGCTCGTCGGGGCGTGTTTGGGGTGCTCGTGGGCGTGGTTCACGTTCAGAGAAGGGAAGGGGAGGAGCGGGGGAAGGCTCCAGAGGCTCGCGCGTGTGAGGCCAAAGATTGGAGCTCGCGGGCGGGCGGCGCGCATGCGAGGGAAGCCATAGGATGGAGAGGGAGGAGGGGGACAGTGCAGTGGCATGTTGCGGACGTCGAGGCACCTCGGCTGGCGCGAGGGGGAGGCCCGAGGTGGTTGGAGGCGCTGGGTCAGGAGTGGCTACAGTGCCAGAGCGCATTGTAGCGTGCTCCAGAGCGCGCATATGGTCGGCATGGCATTCTTTATGCCCTGTGGTCGTGGCCACGAGTATCTAGAGGATAAGGGAGACAATAAACAACATGGTATTGGCATTGGGTGCTCTGGAGGGCTTCTAGAAGAAGAGAGGATTGAGAAAGAAGGGTGAAAGGGGATGTCCAGAAATGTGAAATGGGCTTTTACCCCCCCCCTCAATCATTGAGCTGCGGTGCAGCCATTGCTACTGGAGGTAGAAGAGGTCTTGGGGGTGATGTGGTAAGAACTTGAGGCAAGGGGAAATAGTGGAAGGGGTCAAAACAAGGGTTTTGGTAAAATAGCAGAAGGTTTTTGATGATGTTTTGGGCAAGCAAATGGGTTTAATTGGCATGAGACTCCACGGGATGAAATGGCACACATCATTAGGCACTTTCACCAAATTAGAGCTCATTTGGGCAAAGTTGCCAATGCAACTTTTGTAAACCCTAGAAATCTACAGAAATGGATTTTCCAAGATGTAGCCAAGCAAATCATCCCTTCTTGATGCACCACTTGGTGTAGTGTCATCATTTGGGGTTGTGGGCTTGTACACCAAATTTGGGGTCACAAGTAAAAAGTTGGTAATGTAAAGTTGTTCAAATTTGAATCTGAACAGAAATGATTTTGGGGCACTTTGATCAAGTTACCCTTTTCCAAAACTTGTGCTCTATGGTCTAGATGCATAATTAGACCATTGTAGCATGTGTACCAAGTTTGAGAGCATTTGTACAAGTTTGGCAATGTAAAGTTGCTCAAACTTCAAAATGGACAGAAATGGTATTGAGGGGATTTGATGATGTTTTCTTGCTCCCCAAGGCATGAGGCTTGGCAAGATCATCAAATATGTCATATTTGACATGATAGAATTTCCCTGGAATTTTTAGAGAATATTTCCTTTCTAAATATTTCAAAATCCTGAAATATCCAAAAAGGGTTTCTGAGGGATTTGCCCAATATTTTGAACATGGCCATGTGTTGAAACTCTTATATATGGACAATATATGTCCCAGGAGTCTCTCTGAATTTTGGCAAATATTTTTGAAATAGTTAAATAATTTTTACCTATTAAAGACCATTTCTGGCCTAAAGAAAAAGCCTTTAACTAAAATAGGAAAATAACTTCTAAAATTATACTTTTGTGGTTTTTGGGAGTCCTATACCTAATAGTATTCAAACATACCTTTTCAAAGATTTTTATCACCCTAAATCAAGTACTTGCAGTGCAATTCTCAATTCAGGGGTTTTTGGAAAACTAATTTTTGAAAATACCCTTTGGCCTAAATATTTTTATAAGAATATACTATGCTATTCTATACACATGGTATGATCACTGGGTAGAAGTTTGGGGTAAGGAGATGAAGCATAGAAGGTGAGGCTATGTTGACTTTTAAAGAGCACTTGAAATCAGAGAGAGAGAGAAATTCAATTCCAAATGATGCAAAAAGTTTTTGTTGGTCCAAATTTTCATGCTTTATTAATGCAATAACCATGTTACAAAATGCAGGGTGTGACACGGTGCCACCAAACTGTGACTCGGTATGACCGAGGTCACTAGTTTAGCCTCCAGAATTGCTTCGGTATCACCGAGTTTAACAAATCGGTAGCTCCGAAATGCTTTCTGTAGAGAACTAAAACTAAGTTTTTCTTGTCATCTATTTTGCAAAAACTCCATGCTTTGTGATGCTCATCCACTCTACCTCATCTACATCTATTCACAGGGTCAGCTTCGAGTTTGCAGTGTCAGAGATGTCTGAGGGCAGTAAGAGTCAGAACAGGTCAGAGGAGCAGGTACAATTGAGTGAGGGCTCTAGTCCCAATAACTCCAGCTATTATGAGAGCAGCAGAAGCACACCTAGTGATCTTCCAAAGGCTGCTACCAAGTCAAGGAAGAAGAAAACTTCAGATTATGAGGATGAGGACTTTGTGGCTGATGAGGCCACTTCAAAGAAGAAGGTGCTCAGGAAGGAGTATGGCACATCTGAGGCAACTAAGCCAGGATTGAACAAGAAGGCTCCAACAAGAAGAGTCCCTATGTCAAAGGCCAGAGCATCAACTCAAGAGACTATGGTTTTCACACTTGAAACAAGAGATGATGAGCCAGGAGGAACTAAGAAGAGAGTAAGAAAAACCACAGCTAGAGTGATTGCCAAGCCATCCATGAGGGATGATGAGGAAGCTGCAGAAGAAGAAGAAGAGGTTGCTGCACCAGCTCCTAAAGCTCAGAAGCTTATGGGAGATGCTATCAAGTCTAGGGCTGCCCCTTCTAAGCCCAAGACTGCTCGCAAAGCTGCTCAAGCCACCAAATCTGCACCCAAGAGGAGCACAAGAAACATTCCAGCTTCAGAGAAGAACAAGGCCCCAGTGCCTGAGGTTGCTAAAGAAGCTGAGGCCCAAGTGCTTACAAAGTTGACGCCCAAGATCCCTGATCGCAATGATGCTCATCTAGTAGCAGAAGATATGAAGTTGAGGAAGGATGCATGTCTCAGATTATGGAGAAAGACTGGTCCATATGCTGTGAGGAGAAGGACTGTTGTGGACTACAGATTCCATACCAGAGAACAACAAGACTTCTATGAGACAGTTCTGCTCGACAAGAAGCCCGTAGTGTGTGATATGAGGAGGGTGGAGTGGAAATTCATTGATGACAATGCAGATTATTTCCCCAATGTGCATGAAAGCTTCAAAGCATGTGGAGTTGATAAGTTTGTGGCTCAGAAGTTGACAAACTGGAACGATGAACTCATCATGCAATTCTACTCCACATCTCACTTTTATCCTGATGGTAGAATTGTATGGATGTCTGAAGGTACAAGGTACCAGTCAACTGTTGATGAGTGGGCCAAGCTGATCAAAGCCCCTGCAGAGCATGAGGATGATTTGGATGTGTATGCCAAGAAGAAGCAAGACCACAACTCTATGGCGAACATGTACAAGGTGATCCCTCATGATGATTTGGAGACACATAAGTTTGGATCTGTGCATCACTTGTTGTCTGGCCTAGCCACTATCAACACAATCTTGAGGCATACATTGTTGCCCAAATCTGGAGATGCAAAGATGATAAGAGGACATTCAATCAACTTGCTGCATATTTTTGACGTGCCTCAAAAATTCAAAGTCATGAGTCTCATTGTTGAAACAATCCAGAGGACTGCTGCAGATTAGAAGAGATCATGTGGGTATTTTCCACACATCTAGATGCTCATCAACTCTAAGATGGGCACATGCACATACTTCTTGGAAAGAGAATATCTACCCTTGGTGCCTGACTTTGAGGACAACACAGTTGTCATGGATGAGAATGAGCCATCATCAGTGCATGCACATGAAAGGAGAGAGAAAGCCAAAGCAGAGAAAGCTGCCAATGTGCCAAGTGCTGCAGAAGCATCTCAAATGACCCTCAAGTCCAAACAAGATCAAATGGCATATCTTATTCAAGAAACTATGAGGATTGAGAAGGGCTTGGCCACCCTGACTCAGAATCAGGAGATCTTGGAGAGGATCATTGAGACTAAGTTATATGATCTTGATCTAAAAGTTACAGAGATCCAGTCTGCAGTTGAGAAGCTTCAGGAGGAACCAAAGGAGATAGGAGGACAGGCTACCACAGATACATTTCAGCGAGTGCCTCGAGGTCAGAGATCTGCTGCAGTGCCAGTGCCTGACACTAGAGCTACTACATCATCACCAGCAGCCACAGCTTCAATGCCACCTCCAGCAGCCACTCCACCAGCACCAGCTACTTCATCAGAAGCCTTCATCCTTGGAGTTCTCTCTACACCACCTCCCAAAG
Organism: Secale cereale; assembly: GCA_902687465.1. Classification (NCBI taxonomy): domain Eukaryota; kingdom Viridiplantae; phylum Streptophyta; class Magnoliopsida; order Poales; family Poaceae; genus Secale; species Secale cereale. Next base: position 585,863,905 of record LR738710.1, read on the forward strand.
ATCGAGCCTGAGAGACGCATAACACTATGCATTTTCAAACTAAACAAATAAAAACCATAGGAAAACTGCAAAAGAAAACTTCAAGGAAAAACTAGTGGAGACCAACTCGCACAATTTGTATCATGACAACATTAATTTATTCTGATAAATTTTCTACATCAAGAAAATATAATTCTAATGAAACAACGTAAAATAATTTACTAAAGTATTTACTAGCAAAAAGAACTAGCATGAAAACTATTATAACTATCTAGTTAACACCAGAACAACTACAACAACTAGCAAAACACTAAGACAATAGTAAACAATAATAAAATAACTATGAAAACTAATTTACATTAACTAACAAAATCAATAACAACATGACTTGAAGTAGCAAAAATAATTACATCTAAAACTAATAAAACTATTTTTATCAACTATCACTATTAACTAAACAAGCAAATGCATAAACAGTAGCTAAACACTAATAAATAACTACAAAAACTTATCTACTGTATCCCAACAGAAACATATAACAACAAGTGAGAAGCTATGAAAAGAATTAACTAAAAATACTTGAAACATTAATTATATGACTAAAACAACCATATAAGCAAAACAGTATTGTTTTGCCTAAAACCTTAACTTAAAAAAAAACAAAAAAACTCACTATATGCTACTGGATAAACAATTCTACTAGTGACTAGGAGCAAAAAGAATCAAGCAAAAAACTATTTTTAAATAAAAGTTACAAGCAAATTAAGGTTTTAAGTAAATCAGTTCAAATTCAAATTTAAAATCTTCAAACGTGAAAACTTTTGGATCCAACAAAAGCTACACAATGTTTTGAAACCGTAGCAATTTGAATCACTCAATTTGGATAAGTAGGCTAATAGATATGGATTTTATAAGATTGCTATTTTTTGGAAAAAAAAGAATTATGGGATTTCTTGGATCTCACCGGAGTAGTCGCCGGAGTGTGGGAAGATGAGGTCGGATCTGATGTTGCGGTAGTTCCCAGAGGAAAGTGAGGACGGGACGAGGAAGAGGGCGTCAGAGCAACCTCAGGGGATGTCGGGGCAGGGCCAACCGATCCTCGGGCGGTGGTGGAAAAGCCACCGGAGTTGATGAAGTCCGGCGAGTTCGTGCGGTTGATGGAGTGGGGGAAAGGGCTCCCGAGGAAAAAAATCGGTCGAGGGTGTTAGAAGGGAGAGAGAGGTTTGGTGAAATAATTGATGTATTGCTTGAGCCTCGTGGGCATATATATAGGAGTACAATGATCTACTTGGAGTACAAGATAAGCCAGAACAAATCCTAGTTTATCTCTTCTTTCCTAATAAACATTATACTCAACAGAGGGGAAAGAGGCCGTCGAGGGGGTAGTACTTATAGGGTTCGGGGCGTCCAGGTACATGCTGCAATGGTGACCGAGATCTGGCAAGTGCCGATTTTCCGGTGAGCGAAAACCTCGGCCTCGATGGCCATAAAGACGCGGAGAGGCGAGGAAGGAAGGTGCAGGGCAGTGGAAGCTTCCAGGAGGCGAGGGGAGGAAGGAAAGGGGGAGGGGCACTGGGGTAGGGTGCATGCGTGCGTGTGTCTCGCTCGTGCGAGAGCGTTCGGAGGAAGACGATCCTGTTGGGTCGTGGAGGAGTCTGGGCCTCACGTGGGTTTGTGTGAATTTTTGTTTTCACGGTAGGAAAAGAAAACATAAACCAAGCAAAATACAAATGTTATATAAGCATATAATACATCAAAATGTTCAGAAAAACAAATCCCAAAACATGGACTATTTTCCAAACTAAGATAAAATTTACACAAAAACACAAAATTCAAACAGTGCTACTGTTGCAATAAAACATATTAAAATCATTTTTGAAATACCAAAATGATTTCAAATTTATTTTCTCCAAATTTTCTATTGTAAGGAATCATTTTACCCTATCTTCCATATATTTAATGTTTTGAGAAAAATAATTTGAATGAAACCAAATAACACCAAATTGGATTTGAAGTTGAATTTCAAGCCCATTTCAAATCTTTTCTGTTTTTCCTCATTCAAATATATTTCAAATTTTCCCCTGGTTTGGAGTTTCATATTGCTCCTCTCTTTATTTTTGAAATGCATTAGAGGAATTTGAAATTATTCAAATGGGAAGGATTCCAATTGAAACTCAAAAGTGGTTTAACTTCCCACTCTCTTTCATTTAAAATTTGGAGAAGTCATTTCATCTCCCCTCTTGAAATTCCTTGAGAGGCATGAAGTTTGGATTACTTTCAAATGGGGTTTAATATCATTTCAAATGGAAATACTTTTGGGAAAGTCCTTTTAGTCCCTCTCATTTAATTTTCAAAATTTTCAAATTTCACTCAATTTCGCACAAGCAATCACACCACAATCAACCAAACAAACAAAACTATGTATTTAATATAACATTCCAAAATTTAGAATTTTGGGATGTTACAAACTACCACACTTAAAATGAATCTCGTCCTCGAGATTCGAAGAGGCTAGCAAGAAAAGGTTAGGGTTTGGGGGTCTTCCAGCAAATCCATTGACCAGAGATGTCTGGGGTTCTACCACACTTAAAAGCAAGGTTATGGTTTCGACAAAACTCATGTACTCCATCCTTTGGGTTGACGGTGTCGGTCTTCTCATATCTTCCGGATAACTCCTTCACTGGGGCATCTCCTAGTAGGTGCATAACATTTTCCTCAAACACGTGTCCTTTCATCCTAGTGAGGTTCTTCCGAGACTGGGTCTTTTGACGGGTCTGTCGCCAATTCTATCAAAATTTCATGGTGTTCAACAATTTCTTGTTCCTGCGGGAAATTGGTCTGGGTAGAATCTCACCGTATATCCTACGATTGGCAACGGTTGCCTGTAATGGGTTCCATCGTCATGCCATTCTATGGTTTTTGTCTTATCGTGTCGACACTCTTCTAAAGTTTCAAGGCTCTCTGATTTTCCATCAACATATGATAGTTCATGATAGAAGTCTCCGGTATGGGGGCCAATCCATCCCGTACTTGAACCATTACTACATACGCAGACAGTGAATCACGTATTCTAACACTAGGGCATCCTCACAAGCATTGCAGAATTTCTCTTGTCATCGAACTGAGTTCCGATAAATCTATTGATTCTGCAAGATGAATGATACATCTATCGTTTCTTTACAACTCTCAAGTTTTCGTGACCTCCTAAAGGAACGTTAGCTGATGGAATCACAACATCTTCCAAAATTTATTCCTTTAGCAAGAGTGTGCTTGCTTCTTATTAACTCCTGGGCTTGTGGATTACGGCTCACTTCAACGTTGGTACAACTTTAACTCATCCTTGGTGTTACTATTGCTCCATATTCCAATATTTCACCTCCTTTAAATCCAACATTACTTCATTCCTTCATATTCTTGGGGTAACCAACATATCGAAACAAAACTCATACTTATTTTGTCAAAACTTCACTCCGCGGAATACATTTTCCTTTCCATGAGTCAAGTGTCTTCACAAGGTACTACCACCCTTAAAATGAAATTCACAAATTCATCCCTAGACCATATTTCTCGTATCCTCGAAGATGGTCCAAAATCTTTGTTCATAGAGTAAAAACTCATATAGTACAACATATGAAATCATAACACATTAACTTTATTGATTCATGAATTCATTACAAACTCTGAGGCTTCCATTGCATAATTCAACTAATTGAACTCATGAAAATAAATTTGCTTCCTACTACACATATTATCCATATAAAAATCCCCACTACTCAGCTCCATCTTTCCTCTTGTCAAGACATTTAGTAGCATAATGTCCTGCTTCCCTGCAATGAAAACAAATAACTTCCGACAAGTCCTTGAGCTTCTTGGGGATGGTGTTTGCTCTTTGGGTTCTTGACTTCTTCTTTGTAGATTTATAAGCGTAATGACCTAAATCCTTGCACCAATAACAAGTAATATGACTCGGGTCCTTCTCTACAGAAATTGGGTTGTTCCGAAGATGCCTTTATTTTCTCTTCCTGGATTTCTCCATAATGATCAGAGCTTCTATTTCCCGAGGGTCAAACTTCACTTCTACTGTCGAGACGTCTCCCAGATACTCTTCTCTTTCCTTTGTGCAATACCGTGAAAAATGTCCCTCTTCTCCACAAGAATAGCAAGCATGAGCGAAAAATCTATTTAGTCCTTCGCCACGAGGGTCTTCAACAATTTTTTTCATTATAGGTTCTTCTAAACCTTCCTTGAGGGCTTTTTTCACTGCATCTTTCTGGTGCTTGGAAATTACTTGTACCTTGGGATAAATATGACACTAGGCAGGGTAGTGCGTAGTTCCTTCACATGGGAAACAAGTAACCCGCCCAGTCGGGCATACTTCAGCCGAGTGATTTTCATCACAATAGGGCCATCCATCCTTGTGTTCTTCATGGGTGTGTCCTATTTCTTTGCAAATCTTGCGGGCACAAGGTTTCTTCTTCAGGTTATCATAGTGCTTCCGGATAAGATGGGATCTTAGCAGAGCCTTCTTGAATTCCTCCTATGTTTTTGCTCCGTTGTATCCTTGTATGGCTTGATCCATTTTCCACTAGGTTGCAGCACTCCCGAAAAAATACTGAAGAGCATATTGAACCTCATACTTCCTTGCAATGAAAATTTTCCCGAAATGATTCTCCATGTTTTGAATCTGTAGATCTGCCTCCAAATGAGTCATCGGTCCAGAGAATACCAGCCCAATTTCATTCATCATCTATGAGGTCCAAAGGTTTTGGGATGAGATACGAGAGAAGAATGGAGAGATATACACACGATACAAACAATAGTTTTAAAGAAACGGGTTCCATTTTATGGCTGTCGGAAAAACATCAAACAAATGACAACTCATAAATTGCCGCATCTAACGTAAGTATATAACAAGGGTTTGGTCTTCTAAAGGTCAAATAAATCTCTAGAGTCTTCAATTTCTTCGAGTCATCAGAATCTTCAACGCTTGTAGCTTCTTTCTCCGAAACGTATGGTGAAATCCTCTTTACTCTGAATTGGTCATCATGTGTCCGATATTTTATGCTTCATGGAGTGGCTTCAGTTGATCCTCCATGTGGTCAAAATGGAAAGGGGTATATTTTAACTATTCAAGGTAAGAGCGAGTATCTGATAAGATCAGAAAAGATGAGAATTAAAAGATCCTTTTAAAGATAATTTTTTAGAGATTTCCTGTCCTAGTGGCTTTCCGATTTCTAGGGTCACATCCTACAATCAACATGTGCTCTGATACCATATCAGTAGCGACCTGACCTCAAACGGTCAAGCCTCTATGTATCTGTGCCATCCATGGATTAGTATGCTGGCACACATAGTACATTAATGTATATATCAAAGTGCAATCACATGTATAAATAACGTAAAACAGATATATACCTCATAAGTCTGAGCGGAAACAACCAAACAAGTGTGGAGTCCCATCAATGCCATCGGCAAGTTGAGTGTAGACTGTAACCCTATAACATAATCTCTTACTCGTCGTAGAAATCTTGCAATATGATACGTTGCAGCCGTGTAGGTTAGTACATTGAATGTACCGGCAAGGTCACAATATGAGAAAGCAGATGATAAACTATTCTATATGCAATAAGGCATTATGGCTTTGTGTCTGAGTTTTGTTTTGCATAAAAGCTGGTTTATTTTAACTACAACAAAGAATAGTCCATGAATCTCTACTACAAAGCAGATACCTATATTTATGACATGGTTCCGCCAACCGATGTCGCATAGCCCTAATCATCCTAAGTTGCCCACATTATATTATCGATCCAGTGTTGAGAGTTCCGAGATAGATCCAAGTCCAGAGGCTCAATTTGTCTGTAACCAGGGACACGGCTAATCGATTAGGTTTTAACCCTCTGTAGAGGTTTGTACACTTTACCCGCAAGATTCGATCCCTCTTTTTACGTTCTCGCACTTCAGGGCGATTGAGAACAAGATGACCAAAAACACGGTCTTCCGGAGAGTTCCCCTGACCACTGTCCGGTGCTCATCCAATCCTACCGTAGTTCTACATCTGCTAGCACCGTCCTAGCCAGAGTTACAACTAAGGTCAGCCAAGCCAGAACCCATAATGACTTGCAGTTGCACAGGTAAGCTTCCGGGCATGAAGTATTCTTCCATCTCTTTGAGTCTGGGTGAAGCTTTCCGCAAGATGTCATGGCGCTTTTCCATGCATCCCGGCCATCCACTGGTTGCTCCAGGGTGCCCATCAAATCCGTCCTTCACCCAGTAGTGTGTATTGAATTATTGTCTCGAGTCTCTAAATCTTGAGGTCTTGAAGTCCTGAAAATGCAGTCCTTGCCGATGCCATCATGAAGTTGTCACCATCTGCGTAGGGGTCCTTCATACTCACATCACTCCCGAGCACTCATACCAACCACGCCTACTATAATGTTGCGTTTAAACTACATAACATCCCGGGCTTGATAACATGAAGATGGGTTCCTACCTCATGCATTCTACTCAACTACAAGAAGTCAGTAATACTACTGGAGGGATCATGAATGGTGACACTAAATGCAATAAAAACATGGGTATGAATAACATGGTCAAAGTGAACTTGCCTGGTAATACTTGATGAAGATAACAATGCTCTCGAAAATAACTTAATACAACTATTTGTCACTCCGTTGAAAATCTATTGTCAAACATTGCATTCACATAAGCAACAATTCTAGCAATCAATTCTATCAATCAAAATAACAATCAAAAATCAATAAGGAAAACAATAATGGAATAAAAGAAAACAAATAAAAACCAAAGGAAAACTGCAAAAGAAAACTTCAAGGAAAAACTAGTGGAGACCAACTCACACAATTTGTATCTTAGTTTATTCTAATAAATTTTCTACATCAAAAAAATATAATTCTAATGAAACAACATAAAATAATTTACTAATGTATTTACTAGCAAAAAGAACTAGTATGAAACCTATTATAACTATCTAGTTAACACCAGAACAACTACAACAACTAGCAAAACACTAAGACAATAGTAAACACTACTAAAATAACTATTAAAACTAATTTACATTTACTAACATAATAAATAACAACATGACTTGAAGTAGCAAAAATAATTACTTCTAAAACTAATAAACTATTTTTATCAACTATCACTATGAACTAAACAAGCAAATGCATAAACAGTAGCTAAACACTAATAAATAACTACAAAAACTTATGTACTGTATCCCAACAAAATCATATAACAACAAGTGAGAAGCTATAAAAAGAATTATCTAAAATACTTAAAACATTAATTTTATGACTAAAATAATCATATAAGCAAAATAGTACTGTTTTGCCTAAAACCTTAACTTAAAATAAACTAAAAAAACTCACTATATGCTACTGGATAAACAATTCTACTAGTGACTAGGAGCAAAAAGAATCAAGCAAAAACCTATTTTTAAATAAAAGATACATGCAAATTAAGGTTTTAAGTAAATCAGTTCAAAAAATCAAATTTAAAATCTTCAAACGTGGAAACTTTTGGATCCAATAGAAGCTACAAAATTTTCTGAAACCATAGCAATTTGAATCACTCAATTTGAATAAGTAGGCTAATAGATATGGATTTTATAATATTGCTATTTTCTGAAGAAAAAAAGAATTACGGGATTTCTTGGATCTCACCGGAGTTGTCGCCGGAGTTGGGGAAGATGAGGTTGGATCTGATGTTGCGGTAGTTCCCGGAGGAAAGTGAGGACGGGACGAGGAAGAGGGCATCGCAGCAACCTCAAGGGATGTCGGGGCAGGGGCAACTGATCCTCGGGCGGTGGTGGAAAAGTCGTCGGAGTTGATGAAGTCTGGCAAGTTCGTACGGTTGATGTAGTGGGGGAAAAGGGCTCCCGAGGAAAAAAATCGGTCGAGGCGAAAAATCGGTAGGGGAAGGAGGGCGTCGAGGGGGCAGTACTTATAGGGTTCGGGGCGTCCAGGTACATGCGGCAATGGTGACCGAGATCCGGCAAGTGCGGATTTTCCGACGAGCGAAAATCTCGGCCTCGATGGCCATAAAGACGCGAGGAGGCAAGGAAGGAAGGTGCAGGGCGGTAGGAAGCTTCCTGGAAGCGAGGGGGGAAGGAAAGGGGGAGGGGCGTTGGGGTAGGGTGCATGCGTGCGTGTGTCTCGCTCCTGCCAGAGCGTTAGGAGGAAGACGATCCTGTTGGGTCGTGGAGGAGTCTGGGCCTCACGTGGGTTTGTGTGAATTTTTGTTTTCATAGTAGGAAAAGAAAACATAAACCAAGCAAAATACAAATGTTATGTAAGCATATAATATATCAAAATGTTCAGAAAAGGAAATCCCAAAACATGGACTATGTTCCAAACTAAGATAAAATTTACACGAAAACACAAAATTCAAAAGTGCTACTGTAGCAATAAAACCTATTAAAATCAATTTTTAAATACCAAAATGATTTCAAATTTATTTTCTCCAAATTTTCTATTGTAGGGAATCATTTTACCCTATTTTCCATATATTTTATGTTTTGAGAAAAATAATTTGAATAAAACCAAATAACACCAAATTGGATTTGAAGTTGAATTTCAAGCCCATTTCAAATATTTTCTGTTTTTCCTCATCCAAATATATTTCAAATTTGCCCCTGGTTTGGAGTTTCATATGGCTCCTCTCTTTATTTTTGAAATGCATTAGAGGAATTTGAAATTAATCAAATGAGAAGGATTCCAATTGAAACTCAAAAGTGGTTTAACTTCCCACTCTCTTTCATTTAAAATTTGGATAAGTCATTTCATCTCCCCTCTTCAAAGTCCTTGAGTGGCATGAAGTTTGGATTACTTTCAAATGGGGTTTAGTATCATTTCAAATGCAAATACTTTTGGGAAAGTCCTTTTATTCCCTCTCATTCAATTTTCAAAAGTTTAAATTTCACTCAATTTCACACAAGCAATTACACCACAATTAAACAAACAAACAAAACTATGTGTTTAATATAACATTACAAAATTTAGAATTTTGGGATGTTACAATGGTTCCCTTCCCCTTGGGACCATGGGAACCTCGGATGTGGAGCACCCCCTCTCACATCTCAATGGATTGAGGGTGCTTCATCACCTCCGACAAATAGGGGTTGATTACCCTCTCGAAGAACTTGTCCTTGGAGGAGCTCGGTGTGGCCATGGTGACTTAGATCTGTCAGAAAACAACAAGAAAAGAGAACATAAGATTTGTTCGCAATACGGAGGTCAATAGGTTCAGGGGGTATATAAAGATTTTTTTTATCTTGGGAAACAAGCAAACGAGAGAAAAACGGAGTCCGGAAGGTACCCGAGGTGGGCACAACCCTAGCGCGCCCTGGTGCATTGTGCCCACCAGGGTTGCCTTCCTGGTTGCTTCTTATATTCCTAATTTTTCTAATATTCCAAAAATGACAAAAAATATTTTTACAGATTTTTCGGAGTCCGTTTACTTACCGTATCACGTACCTCCTTTATGTGTTCCTCCGGTGTCATAGTTTGGATAATATTGCTCTCAACATTAATAGGCGTATCAGAGATATAATGTTTGATTCTTTGACCATTGACCACCTTCGGGTTTGTGCCTTCGGCATTATTTATTTTGATGGCTCCATAATGATAAACTTCTTCAATAACATAAGGTCCTTCCCATTTAGAGAGAAGTTTTCCTACAAAGAATCTAAAACGAGAGTTGTATAATAAAACATATTCACCCACTTTGAATTCCCGCTTCTCAATTCTTTTATCATGCCATCTTTTAACTTTTTCTTTGAATAGTTTGGCTTTTTCATAAGCTTGGGTTCTCCATTCATCTAGTGAACTAATATCAAATAACCTCTTTTCACCAGCAAGTTTGAAATCATAGTTGAGTTCTTTAATTGCCCAATAAGTTTTGTGTTCTAACTAAAGAGGCAGATGCCAAGCTTTTCCATAAACCATTTTCTAAGGAGACATACCCATAAGATTTTTGTAGGTTGTTCTATAGGCCCAAAGTGCATCATCCAATTTCTTGGACCAATTCTTTCGAGACCTATTGACAGTCTTTTGTAATATCATTTTTATTTCTCCGTTGCTAAGCTCTACTTGACCACTAGAGTGAGGATGATAGGGTGATGCAATTATGTGGTTAACATCATACTTAGCAAGCATTTTACGAAAAACACCATGAATAAAATGCAACCCACCATTAGTCATTAAATATCTAGGGACTCCAAACCTTGGGAAAATAACTTCCTTAAGCATTTTAATAGAGGTGTTGTGATCAGCACTACTAGTTGGAATAGCTTCTACCCACTTAGTAACATAATCAACAACAACCAAATATGAGTAAACCCATTAGAGGAAGGAAAAGGTCCCATGTAATCAAATCCCCAAACATCAAATGGTTCAAAAGCAAGTGAATAATTCATAGGCATTTCTTGACGCTTACCGATATTACCTATTGTTTGGCATTCATCACACGATAAGACAAACTTTAGAGCATTCTTGAAGAGAGTAGGTTAATAAAAACCAGATTGCAATGCCTTGTGAGCAGTCCTGTCTCCCTCATGATGTCCTCCATAAGCTTCAGAGTGACATTTCCGTAGGATTAGTTCATGTTCATGCTCAGGTACACAACGTATAATAATACCATCTTCTCCTTCCTTATAAAGATGTGGGTCATCCCAAAAGTAATGTCTTAAACCATAGAAGATTTTTTTTGTATGTATGTGAAGCCAGGAGGTATGTATTTAGCAACAACATAATTAGCATAGTCAGCATACCACGGTGTGCTATTAGAAACATTTATTGTAGCTAATTTATCATCAGGAAAACTATCATAAATAGGTATTAGGTCATCGGGAACATTCTCCAACCTAGATAAGTCATCAGCTACGGGGTTCTCGGCTCCTTTCCTATCAGTAATATGCAAATCAAATTCTTGAAGCAAGAGAACCCATCTAATGAGCCTAGGTTTAGCATCTTTCTTTTCCATAAGATATTTTATTGATGTATGAGCAGTGTGAACAATTATTTTCGAGTCCACAATATAGGATCTAAATTTATCACAAGCAAACACAACTACTAGAAATTCTTTTTCAGTGGTAGCATAATTTCTTTGTGCACTGTCTAGAGTTTTACTTGCATAGTGAATGACATTCAATTTATTATCAACTCTTTGTCCTAGAACAACACCAACATCATAATTACTAGCATCGCACATAATTTCAAAAGGCAAGTTCCAATCAGGTGGTTGAACAACAGGTGCAGAAATTAAGGCTTTCTTGAGTGTTTCGAAGGCTTCTACACAATCATCATCAAAAACAAAAGGAGTATCCTTTTGAAAAATATTTGTAAGAGGCCTAGAAATTTTAGAAAAGTCTTTGATAAATCTCCTATGGAAACCAGCATGACCAAGGAAACTACGAATACCTTTGATATCTTTAGGACATGGCATTTTCTCAATTGCATCAATGTTAGCTTTGTCCACCTCAATACCTCTTTTAGATATTTTATGGCCCAAAACAATACCTTCGTTAACCATAAAGTGGAAATTCTCCCAATTCAAGACGAGATTAGTTTGCTCACATCTCTGCAAGACTCGATCAAGATTGCTTAAACAATCATCAAAAGACTTCCCGTAAACAAAAAAGTCATCCATGAAAACCTCAACAATCTTTTCACAAAAATCAGAGAATATAATAGCCATACATCTTTGAAAGGTAGCAGGTGCATTATATAAACCAAAAGGCATATGTCTATAAGCATAAGTTCCAAAAGGACAAGTGAAAGTTGTCTTTTATTGATCAGGTTGTGAAACTGGTATTTGTGAGAAACCAGAATATCCATTAAGGAAACAAAAGTGTGTGTGCTTAGACAATCTTTATAGCATTTGATCAATAAAAGGCAGAGGGTAATGATCTTTTATAGTTGCTTTGTTTAATTTTCTAAAATCAGTTACCATTCTGGCATGTAACAATTATTTGTGGAATAAGTTCATTCTTATAATTAGGAACAACAGTAATACCTCCTTTCTTAGGGACACAATGAACATGACTTACATGTCGGCGTTCTGGGAACGAGGGTACCCAGACTTGCCTGCCTGCGGCCCAGGGCATGGCTCATCAGGCGGCCTGGTATGGCCCAACATCTTCAGCAACCACACAAGACCCTCGCGAGGCGGACGACGCAAGACATCCCCTGGTGAGGCTGCACTAGGCCGGCTCATGAGGATCGGTGATATCAAGGCAGGAGGTACCTCGCGAGGTCCTCGTGACGTGAGCAGTGACGACCAAGGCCAGGCGGGTGCCACCGCGCAGAGTGCCAGTTTCCTCTTCGGTGCTAAAGAAGCAGGTGCAGGCGGAGAGTCCCGAGGCGTCAGGCAAAGGTTTCCATATCGGTGCAACATGACTAAGACCAGCAAGACGGCAGAGCGGAGTTCATCGCGGAGCCCACGTCGGAGTCACCACCAGAGCCTTTGGCAGGCGAAGGCCACCTTTTGTCAGGATAGCTTGTACTAGCTGCCCCCCTTCAAATTTGGCCGTTGTGGGATCCCTTCCCGCTCAATATTTGGGAAGAGGACCCGGGCCACTATAAATAGGACTAGCCACCACCATTGGGATCATCTCATCTTGAGTTGATCAGATAGAAGGCCACACACCAGAAGCTCACTCGAGCACAAGAACCCCTCTCCCAGGAGGCAGTTCTCCCATGTACTAGTTCTTCCTCAGTCTACAAGGCAATCCACCACACCACACTGGGTTGGGGTGTTACACCACACCAGTGCCTCGAACCAGTATAAACCTTGTGTCCCTTGTTCTTCGGATCGGACGAGCTAGGCCTAGGGATCGGCAAGTAGACGAGCTAGGGCGGAAGGAGAGATCTTCGTGCGCACCCCAGAGTTTGAATCTCAAGGGTTTTGCCGGAATCCAAGATCCGACATTCGGCACGCCAGGTAGGGGTGTGCCGAAATTTCCTCCCCGTCCGTCCCGCTCTCCTTCCGCCAAGTTCCCATGGCAGGCGTCCCTCCTCCGAGCGGCTTGGCGGCCGCGCGCGGCGGCGCTCTGGGCCACCGGACCTTCACCCCCGCCTTATGACGGGTGAAGTGGCCACCCAGGTTTAGGCCAGACTTGCCGCCCTGTTACAATGGGGCAGCGGACCCGGCCGTCTTCTTCCATGCTTACGAAGAGGTCGTCTCGGCGGTCGGCGGTGACAGCAAGGTCATGGCCAGTTGGCTCCCCATGGCGCTCACCAGCATGCCGCGCGCCTAGTTTTCTATCTTGCCAGAATCATCCGTGGCGTCCTGGGAGGAGCTGTGCGACCTCTTCGTCGCACGCTTCGGGGTGCCGGGACCCCACGTCGTCGCGGCCCTCCTCGGCGGCTCCCAAGCGCCACCCTCCGGCTGCCACATCAAGCAGATCTTTCGCCAGGCGGGCGTCGACTCCATACGCCAGGGGGCTCCTCCTGGATGGGCGGCGCCCAAGACCGACCTCACCTTCGACTCAGGGGACCACCCTGCTTCCACCGCGGGCTCAGGCGCTCTCCCGATGCTCTGCACCCCCACCATCTGCAATGTGGTAGTCACCAAGACTCTCATCGACGGTGGGGCTGGCCTCAACGTGCTCTCAATGGAGGCTTTTAGCTTGCTTCACGTGCCGCTCGAGCGGCTGCGCCCCACCAAACCCTTCTCCGGAGTCAACAACGGTTCCACTAGCCCTCTGGGGCAGATTCGCCTCCCGGCCACCTTCGGCACCCGAAACAACTACCGCACCGAGCTGATCAACTTCGACATCACCCGTATCGGCCTCCCGTACAACGCCATCCTCCCGTATGCCCCAATATGCGCCCCGTGAAGCAGAAGGCCAGGCGCCAATCTACGGAGAAGTAGTCCTTCATCGTGCAGGAGACTCGTAAGCTGGAAGCAGCGGGTGTCATCCGCGAGGTCTCGTACCCGGAGTGGCTGGCAAACCCCATCGTCGTGCCCAAGAAAGGGGGAAAAGAGCGCATGTGTGTCAACTTCACCAACCTCAACAAAGCTTGTCCGCAAGACCCGTTTCCTCTGCCCCGCATCGACCAGATCATCGAATCCACCGCCGAGTGCAACCTATTGTGCTTCCTGGATGCCTTCTCAGGTTACCACCAGATCAAGATGGCGCTGCAAGACGTCGAGAAGACTGGCTTCCTCACCCCGTGTGGAGTATACTGCTACACCTGCATGTCATTTGGGTTGCGGAATGCAGGAGCAACCTTTCAGCGGTTAATGCACATCGCACTGGGAAAATAGCTCGGGAGGAACGCTGAGGCATACGTATTTGACATCGTGGTAAAATCTCAGGAGGCTGCAACTCTTATCACAGATTTGGAAGAAACCTTTGCCAACCTGCGCAAGGTAGACCTGCGGCTCAACCCGGAAAAGTGTGTGTTCGGTGCCGTCACGCAAGCTTTTAGGCTTCCTGGTGTCGCACTGGGGGATCGAGGCAAACCCCGAGAAGGTCAAGGCCATAGAAAAGATGAGTCCGCCCAAGAACCTCAAGGAGATGCAGAAGCTGGCCGACTGTGTAACGTTGCTCTGGCGTTTCATCTCCAAGCTAGGGGAGAGAGCCCTCCCTTTCTTCAAGCTGATGAAAAGGAAGGGTCCGTTCGAATGGACCCCTGAAGCTGATGCGGCTTTTGAAGACCTCAAGATATACCTCACCAGTTCCTCGGTAATGGTGGCACCCAAACCTCCAGAACCATTGGTGCTTTACCTGGCCACGACAACACATTCAGCCAGTGCAGCGTTGGTGGATGTCCGAGAGGAGCGCCAAGACAAGACCTTGCAACCTAAGGGCGGCAATCCCGAGGCCCCCGCGGAGCCGGAGGATGACCACGTCGTGCAAGACGACTCTCCTGAGCCTTCAGCTACCCCAACTGGCGACCAAGCCCCTAGAGCACCTTTACCCAGTCAGACCACACAGCCACAGGCGAGTCCGAACTTCACCCCCATCGAGCACCCGGTATACTTCGTCAGCACGGTGCTCCACGATGCCCGAGCACGCTACCCCATGCTACAGAAGCTCCTGCTCGCGCTCCTCGTCGCTTCGCGTAAGCTGCGCCACTACTTCCAAGGCCACCCCATCAAGGTCGTCTCAGCCTACACTTTGGAAAGGGTACTCCGGAGCCCAAACGCGGTAGGAAGGGTCGTGGAATGGAATATAGAGCTACTGGCATTCCAGCTAGAGTTCAGCACCACCAGAGTCATCAAGGGGGGCGCACTTACTGACTTTGTGGCAGAATGGACCAACGCCCCAGGACCCGAAGCAAGTCAGAACCAGTCCCTCTCGCCGGGGAGCGAAGTGTCGGATGGCTAGGTCATGTACTTCGATGGCACGTTCGCCCGCCAGGGCACGGGGGCTAGGGCTGTGCTCATCTCGCCCACTCAAGACAAGCTCTACTACGCCATGCAACTCTACTTTCAATCGGGCGACAAGGTCTCCAACAACATCGCGGAGTACGAGGGCCTCATTGCTGGACTCAAGGCGGCAATAGCCCTGGGAGTGAAATGCCTCGTCATCAGGGGCGACTCCCATCTCCTCGTCGACTTCTCCAACAAGGTGTACGAGACGAAGGACGAGCTTATGGAGGCGTAACTCGTGGAGGTACGCAAAATGGAGAAGCAGTTCTTGGGCCTGGAGCTGGAGCACGTGCCATGTGGCACTAACAAGGAGGCCGACGACATCGCCAAGAGAGCGTCCAGGCACCTGCCCCAAGAGCCGGGTGTCTTCGAGGAGAGGATCCTCAGGCCCTCGGCGTCACCCCCGTGAGAAGGGCCAGTGAAGCCTCGGGAGGAACTCCCCCAGCCACCGACCTCGGGAGCCCCTGCATGCGGCCCGGCCTCAGG
Organism: Secale cereale; assembly: GCA_902687465.1. Classification (NCBI taxonomy): domain Eukaryota; kingdom Viridiplantae; phylum Streptophyta; class Magnoliopsida; order Poales; family Poaceae; genus Secale; species Secale cereale. The sequence continues at coordinate 585,879,766 of LR738710.1, forward strand.
AGCCCGCTTGCTCCTGGCGCTCGAGCCTCAGGAGGGGTGCTGGACTGAGGAACTCAAGTCATACCTGGTGCGAGGAGCGCTGCCAGAAAAGGAGGATGACGCCGAATGCATGGCCCTACAGGCTACGGCGTACTGCATCCAAGGCGGTGAGCTTTATAGGAAGCGACCAAATGACGTTTCTTTGCGATGCATCTCTAGGAAGCAGGGAGGCGAGCTGCTAGCTGACATCCACGTCGGGGACTGCGGGCATCACTCATCATCGCGTACCTTGGTCAGCAAGGTGTTCCATGGTGGTGTTTACTGGCCCACGGCACTCAACGATGCCGCCGAACTGGTGAAGTCTTGCAGGCTTGCCAGTTCCATGCCAAGCAGATCCACCAACCGGCTCAGGGCCTCCAAACCATCCCGCTCTCCTGTCCATTCGTGGTCTGGGGGTTGGACATCCTGGGCCCTTTCCCTCAAGCGCCCGGGGGCTACCGATACCTCTACGTCGCCGTCGACAAATTTAACAAATGGGCTGAGGTGGAAGCTGTCCGAACCATCCCAGTTGGTCCACAGTCAAGTTCATCAAGGGCCTCGTAAACCAGTTCGGGGTCCCCAACTGCATCATCACCGACAACGGCTGATAGTTCACTAGCAACCTTTTCAAGACATATTGTGCTAACCTTGGAATGCAGATTGGGTACGCTTCTGTAGCACACCCCAGAAGCAATGGCCAGGCCGAGCGCGCCAACGCGGAGGTCCTGAGAGCCCTCAAGACCAGGACCTTCAAGAAGAAGCTCGAAGCTTGTCGAGGGGTTTGGCATGACAAGCTCCCGTCCGTGCTATGGTCAATCCACACCACTGCCACCAAGCCAACAGGCGAGACCCCATTCTTCCTCGTCTACGGAGCTGAAGAGGTCCTCCCTCACGATGTCAGGCACCACTCCCCGTGAGTCCTAGCGTCCGACGAGGCACGGCAGGGCGCCGTGCACGGGATGTACCACGTGCTGGGGGGGGAGCGCTGGCGTGACGCTTCACTCTGCGCGGCAAGATACCAGCATGCATTGCAGCGGTACCATTGCCGCAGCATCCGCCCCAGGACACTCGAGGTAGGTGATCTCGTCTTGAGGAGAGTCCTCTCCAGGGAGGGGCTGCACAAGCTCTCAACCATGTGGGAAGGCCCGTTCAAGATCACCCACGTCTCCAGACCAGGCGCCGTACGCCTGGAAATAGGGGACGGAGTCCCCGTCCCGAACGCGTGGAACATCCGGCCCCTTCCGAAGGTTCTTTCCGTGAAACAAGGCCCTGCGCCTGAGAAGACTAGGCTCCGTGCCTGCGAGAAACAAGGCCCTGCGCCTGAGAAGACTAGGCTCCGTGCCTGCAAGGAACAAGGCCATGCGCCTGAGAAGACTAGGCTTCGTGCGTGCGAGGAACAAGGCCCTGCGCCTGAGAAGACTAGGCTCCGTGCCTGCGAGGAACAAGGCCCTGCGCCTGACAAGACTAGGCTCTGTGCATGCGAGGAACAAGGCCCTATGCCTGAGAAGACTAGCCTCCGTGCCTGCGAGGAACAAGGCCATGCGCCTAAGAAGACTAGGCTCCGTGCCTGCGAGGAACAAGGCCCTGCACCTGAGAAGACTAGGCTCCGTGCCTGTGAGGAACAAGGCCCTGCGCCTGAGAAGCCAAGGCCCATTGCCCGTGAATATCTCCGCTCGTGACACTCTCACGGAATAATGAGTGGGGCCGTACACGCCCCGGAGTCTCCAGAGAGCCGCCCTCGGGCCTCAGGGGCTCCCTCCCACGTCCTAGTGGTAGCACTTAGCTCCGCGCTGGTGAGAAGACTAGATTAGGTGCCGGACGCGGTTGTTCATTTGCTTTTTGGAGTTGGCTTGCCCCTGTCTTCTCTTTTAATGGATTCTGAAAGTTCTGGCATTCCTCGATTGCTTTGTTTTGATTTCCCCCTGTGGTCCTTCCCTTAGTTTTCGGGCTAGCTCAGGGAGAGCGGTAGTTGCCCGACGCTCTCCCCAGCGCTCCCCCTTAGCCTTCATGAGGCGCCCAAACCAGGGCTTGGGATTGACACACCCCCCTCCTTATGTCTGTGCCCCACAGGTACCGTGACAAGGGGCGGCCGACCATGCTCTGCCCGCATCAGGGGCCTCGGGGGGTAAAGGATAATAGCCACCTAACGAGTTTTTGCAGCGTCACGAGGGGTCAAACGTCATGAGATGAGGGCAATCATGAGTGCGTCAAGATAAGTCTCCTCACCCTAAGAGCGCATAGTACACAGATCTCGCAATGACGGACAGGTACACTAAGCATGGTGCTAAACATCATAAAACCATGGTTCATTACAAGCCCTTCCAGGGCTCCATACTTGTTTGTTTGAACGATGCAGGAAGAAAGAAAGACCAATAACGGCTGACGATGTACCTCGAGGCACGGCTGCTCACGAGGACCTACACCCCAAGCTCAGCCAGACCCCTCCTCACGCTGCACCCGAGCGTGACGACGAGACGACCCAGTGCCACCTTCTAGGCGGGCACGGAGGCGTGGCGGCTGGTCATAGCCACCACTGCTGGAGCTGCCGCTGAAGGAGGAGCCACCATAGTTGGACGAGCTACGGCCATCGCCCAGGCCAAGCACCTCGCCGCCACCATTGTCCTCAGGGCAGCACTCGGCGCAGCGTCCATCTACCCTAAACACCCTCACGAAGAGGGTCGAGTCGTCGCCATACTTGAAATGAAGGGTGCGCCATCTGCCCAAGCCGTGCGCACGGGCGACCGTCTGCCAGCCACGAGCCAAAGTCACAGCACCCGAGGCAGAGACCTCCACCGCGACCCACGAAGCCCTGCTGCAACAACCATCCGCCTGCAGCCAAAAGCCGTCGGAGCTCGCAACAAGGAGTTCGCCAGCTAGGGAGTGCGGGAGCGGGAGCCGGGTGCCGGCTGGGCTCTCTGACCACACGACGAACTCCAGCGTCACCTCCACCAAGTGGGAGCGCGGCTGGGGAGGCCTGACGACCCCAGAGCGCCTCCCTTCGTTCATAGGACCGCCAATGTCGCGGCGGCCCCGCCGCTCCGAGAACCGCCGCCGCGATTACCGAGGGCAGCCACGGGCGCTGTGGTGGTCCGCCCACGACCGCTAGCAGCGCCGACTAGAGTCGCGGCACACTTGCGAGGACGACCGCGTCCCCTCTTGGCTGGAGGTGAGCCAGGCCCCTCCTGCCGGGCCTTCCCTTTCTCCACGGACGAAAACTTCCTGGTCAGCCCCATGAATAGCTCAGCCAAACGAAGGGCAAGGAAGAAGAAGAAGCGAGAGGAATGAAGGAAGAAGATGGGTAGCGAGGACCCCCCACTCGCCGCCTTATTTATAGTCAGGAGAAGACCAACCGTGGGCCTCCATAATCGCAAATAATGATGATCTTCTATGCATGCAGGGACTTGTCAAGTCACGCAGTCGTCGAGGATGCGTGGGGAAATGGAGACGCCCACGTCCCGTCAATCGCCACACGCCAGTAGAGGCCGCAAGCTTTTGGGGCCCGCGGCGCTCTGCACTTGGCCCTTGGCTTCGCCGTGAAGCCAAGCCTGAGTGCACCTCGGGCCCGGGGGCTACTGTCGGCGTTCTGGGAATGGGGGTACCCAGACTTGCCTGCCTGCAGCCCAGAGTGTGGCTCATCAGGCGGCCTGGTACGGCCCAACATATTCAACAACCACTCAAGACCCTCGAGAGGGGTCGAGCCTCGCGAGGCGGACGACGCAAGACATCCCCTGGGGAGGCCGCACTAGGCCGACTCATGAGGATCGAAGATATCAAGGCAAGAGGTACCTTGCGAGGTCCTCGTGACGTGAGCGGTGACGACCAAGGCCAGGCGGGCGCTAGCGGGTGCAGAGTGCCAGTTTCCTCTTTGGTGCTAAAGAAGTAGGTGCAGGCGAAGAGTCCCGAGGCGTCAGGCAAAGGTTTCCATATTGGTGCAAAAAGACCAAGATCAGCAGGATGGCAGAGCGGAGGTCATCGCGGAGCCCACGGCGGGGTCACCACTAGAGCCTTTGGCAGGTGAAGACCACCTTTTGTCAGGATAGCTTGTACTAGTTGTCCTCCTTCAAATTTGGCCGTTGTGGGATCCCTTCCCGCTCAATATTTGGGAAGAGGACCCGGGCCACTATAATTAGGACTAGCCACCACCATTGGGATCATCTCATCTTTAGTTGATCAGATAGAAGTCCACACACCACAAGCTCACTCGAGCACAAGAACCTCTCTCCTCAGGAGGTAGTTCTCCCATGTACTAGTTCTTCCTTAGCCTACAAGGCAATCCACCACACCACACCGGATTAGGGTATTACACCACAATGGTGGCCTGAACCAGTATAAATCTTATGTCCCTTGTTCTTCGGATCGAACGAGCTAGGCCTAGGGATCGGCGAGTAGACGAGCTAGGGTGGAAGGAGATATCTTTGTGCGCACCCCAGAGTTCGAATCTCAAGGGTTTTGCCGGAACCCAAGATCTGACATTACCCATCTACTATCAGCTATAGGATAGATTATGCCTGCTTCCAGAAGTTTTAATATTTCCATTCTTACCACTTATTTCATCTTCAGATTTAACCAACGTTGGTGATCAACAACGGGTTTAGCTACAGGTTCCATATAAATCGTGTGCTGACATAGAGTGGGACTAATGCCCTTAAGATCATGAAGAGTATATCCAATAGTAGCTTGGTGCTTCCTCGGAATTTTCAATAATCTTTCTTCTTCATGTTGTGAAAGGTTAGCACTAATAATAACACGATATATCTTTTTCTTGTCAAGATAAGCAAATTTCAAAGTGTCGGGTAGTTACTTTAATTCAAACACAGGATCACCTTTAGGTGGAGGAGGACCTCCTAGAGTTTCAATAGGTAAGTTGTGTTTAAGCAGAGGTTGTTGTTCAAACAAAATTATGTCCATTTCATTTCTTTCGTGCATATGCAAATCATTTTCATGGTCTAGCAGATATTGTTCTAAAGGATCGGTAGGAGGTACAACAATAGAAGCAAGACCAATAATTTCATCCTTACTAGGTAATTCTTTTTTGTGAGGTTTTCTACTAAACTTGGAAAAAATGAACTCATGAGACTCATCACCAAAGCTAACACCGACCGTTTGTTTAGTACAATCTATAGTAGCATTGATAGTGCTCAAGAATGGTCTACCGAAAATTATGGGACAAAAATCATCTTGTGGGGAACCAAGGACTAGAAAATCTGTAGGGTATTTTGTTTTCCCACAGAAGACTTAAACATCTCGAACAATCCCAATTGGTGTGATGGTTTCTCTATTAGCAAGTTTAATAGTAACATCTATGTCTTCTATTTCAGCGGGTGCTATGTCATTCATAAGTTCTTGGTACAAAGTAAAAGGAGTATCACTTACGCTAGCACCTATACCACATAAACCATGATAGCAGTGATCTCCTATTTTAACTGAGACAACATGCATGCCAACAACGGGTCTATGTTTATCTTTCCCATCGGGTTTGGCAATTCTAGCAGCTTCACCAATGAAGTAAATGATGGAAATATGCCCTAGAGGCAATAATAAAATGGTTATTATTATATTTCCTTAATCACGATAAAGGTTTATTATTCATGCTAGAATTGTATTGATTGGAAACCTAAATAAATGTGTGAATGCATAAACAAATATCGTATCCCTAGTAAGCATCTACCCCCTCTGTTCCGATTTACTCGTCGTGGTTTTAGTTCAAATTTGAACTAAAACCACGACGAGTAAATCGGAATGGAGGGAGTACTACACTAGCTTGTTAATCAAAGATGGTTAAGGTTTCATAACCATGGACATGAGTTGTCATTTGATAATAGGATCACATCATTATGAGAATGATGTGATGGACAAGACCCATCCGTTAGCTTAGCATTTGATCGTACAGTTTATTGCTACTGCTTTCATGTATGTCCAATAAATATTCCTTTTACTACGAGATCATGCAACTCCCGGATACCGGAGGAATACCTTGTGTGCTATCAAACGTCACAACGTAACTGGGTGATTGTAAATATGCCCTACAGGTATCTCCAAAGGTGTTTTGTTGGGTTGGCGTGAATGAAGATTAGGATTTGTCACTCCGGGTATCGGTGAGGTATCTTTGGGCCCCCTCGGTAATGCACATCATAATGAGCCTTGCAAGCAAATGAATAATGTGTTAGTCATGGGATGATGTATTACAGAACGAGTAAAGAGACTTGCTCATAACAAGATTGAACTAGGTATAGAGATAGCGATGATCGAATCTCGGGCAAGTAACATACCGACATACAAAGGGAATTATGTATGTTGTCATAACGGCCCGACCGATAAAGATCTTCGTAGGATATGTAGGAGCCAATATGGGCATCCAGGTTCCGCTATTGTTTATTGACCGGAGAGGTTTCTCGGTCATGTCTACATAGTTCTCGAACCCGTAGGGTCCGCACGCTTAACGTTCGTTGACGATATAGTATTATACAAGTTATGTGATTTGATGACCACTAGTAAAGTGCCATCCTAAACAAACGGTTTAAAACCCCTTTACGCGACGGCATTTGGAACCGTCGCCAAGTGAGTGTGGGTGATAGGGGGGTCCTTCCCACACGACCTAGAAATCGTCGGGGATAGGCCCTTGTGGGACCCAGGCTGAGGCAGTGTGCAATCGGGCGAGGCATGGAAACCCAATCATTTCCGTAGGTATGTACATCCCACATGGTGAATCCCGGAAATCATTTCCGTAGGTATGTACATCCCACACGGTGAATCCCAACATTTCCGTAGGTATGTACATCCCACACGGTGAATCCCATAAATCATTTTCGTAGGTATGTACATCACACACGGTGAATCATAGAAATCATTTCCGTTGGTATGTACATCCCACACGGTGAATCCCAGAAAATCATTTCCGTAGGTATGTACATCCCACACAGTTCTTTGTGTGGAAACGTTTGTGCAAGGTGGCCTAATGCAAACAGTTCGCTACCGGAAGCCGTGTGTGATTGTTAGTTGATCGAACACGCCTACTTTCTAGAAACCGTGTGGGTTGTTTGAGTTCATCGCCCACGGTGCTGTCTGAGTAACCGTTTGCAATAGAAAACCCCAATAAGCAGGGTAATTAGCCTATTATTGATAATCTATGTACTAATCAAACTGATATTTCTTATAAAACACGCCAGATATTTCATATCCATATAAAAGCAACCAGGATTTCATAATCGAATTACATCAGATAGCTTCGGCACTCAGTGACGCCATTACACAACAGCACCAAGTTTCACATGCAGCATCAAAAACCTTTGGAAAGTAGCATCATACACGGTAAATAGAGAGATGAATCTCATCTGGGAAACGGCAGAAGCGGAAGGCAAATATTGAGCCTTCCGTGATGTTGAATGTCCTTGCAACTTTAGGCCAGTGGATATGGATATTTGCCCGCCCAACCTTCGTCCTCTTTAGCAGTTCAATATTGTACCATGGGTGTTGAATGAATACCTTCCTTGCCTCTAGACCATGCAGGTGGTTTGAGAGGTAATCATCGGTGAACTGCTTTGAAAGTACTGAAAATAAAGCTATGCATAAATCGCCGTTTTAAATTTCGAAATGGCGCAAGGGGTAAAAACAAGGTAAAAGAGTTGGTACCATCCTATAGTTGAGTGATGTCTTCTTCATTGTGCAAACAAAGATCTTGCTGTCATTCGTCGCAAGTTTCTTCATCCTAACAATCTTTCTGAGTTTCTTGACTTGACTGATATTCATGGACATCTCATTTCCCCATATGCAAAATGGGTCGAACGGTGGGTCTAAGCCTCTGACAACAGGACCTACATGTGCAAGACCAAATTGTAAGAAACCTAAATATTACAATGATTCCTGCAACTGCACAATAATGTGCTATTAGCCAAAGGACCCTGCTTGAACAAACCTCGATGGTAAACCGCAGTGTCTCCCATTGTTTCCCTGCAACACACATAAGGAAGATCTTGATCAGGTTAACTGAGAGTTGCCATACTATCAGTTGAATATGTATTGAGTACAACCAAATTCGATTGGTGTCACATGCATAACAATACAAAATTGTACCCACAGCAAATGAAAATCAAATTGCAGAACTGAACCAGTTAGTTAACTAAGCATGACATTGCGGAATAGAAACATGTACTAGAAGATCAGACAGTTAACAAAACAAAGAATTCTTGGGAACAGTACTACGAAATGTAGCAATTGTTGAACCAAAGTGTTAACCGAACATTACATTTCAAAGGACCAAACTGTTATCTGAACATCAGATTGCATATTAACATTACAGAGGACAAATCACTAGAAGGCACAGGCGGTGGCCTGATTCGTCCATTTTGCATCATGCTTTTATATTGATATTTATTGCATTATGGACTGTTCTTACTGATTATGTCACAATACTTATGCCTTTTCTCTCATATTTTGCAAGGTTTACATGAAGAGGGAGAATGCTGGCAGCTGGAATTCTGGGCTAGAAAAGGAGCAAACATTGGAGACCTATTCTGCACAACTCAAAAAGCCCTGAAACTCCACGAAAATCAGTTGTGGAAAATATAAAAAATATCTGGCGAAAGAAGTACAAGAGGGGGCCACCCACCGTCCACGAGGGTGGGGGCGCGCCCCTGCCTCGTGGGCCACCTGGCAGCCCCCCGATGCCCATCTTCTGCTATATGAGGTGTTTTGACCTGGAAAAAATAATAAGAAGGCTTTCAGGAAGAAGCGCCACCATCTCGAGGCGGAACCTTGGCGGAACCAATCTAGGGCTCCGGCGGGGCTGTTCTGTCGGGGATACTTCCCTCCGGGAGGGGGAAATCGTCACCGTCGTCATCACCAACAACTCTCCCATCTTGGGGAGGGTTATCTTCATCAACATCCTCACCAGCACCATCTCCTCTCAAACCCTAGTTCATCTCTTGTATCCAATCTTTGTATCAAAACCTTAGATTGGTTCCTATGGGTTGCTAGTAGTGTTGATTACTCCTTGTAGTTAACTCTAGTTGGTTTATTTGGTGGAAGATCATATGTTCAGATCCATTATGCATATTAATACCCCTCTGATTATGAACATGAATATGCTTTGTGAGTAGTTACGTTTGTTCCTGAGGACATGGGAGAAGTGTTGCTATAAGTAGTCATGTGAATTTGGTATTCGTTCGATATTTTGTTGAGATGTATGTTGTCTTTCCTCTAGTGGTGTCATGTGAACGTCGACTACATGACACTTCACCATTGTTTGCGCCTAGAGGAAGGCATTAGGAAGTGATAAGTAGATGATGGGTTTCTAGAGTGACAGAAGCTTAAACCCTAGTTTATGCGTTGCTTGGTAAGGGGCTGATTTGGATCCATATGTTCCATGCTATGGTTAGGTTTACCTTAATACTTCTTTTGTAGTTGCGGATGCTTGCAATAGAGGTTAATCATAAGTGGGATGCTTGTCCAAGTAAGGGCAGCACCCAAGCATCGGTCCACCCACATACCAAATTATCAAAGTAATGAATGTGAATCATGTGAGCGTGATGAAAACTAGCTTGACTATAATTCCCATGTGTCCTCGGGAGCGCTTTCGTTTCTATAAGAGTTTGTCCAGGCTTGTCCTTTGCTACAAAAAGGATTGTGCCATCTTGCTGCACCTTGTTTACTTTTACTATTAGTTACTTGTTACCAATTACCTTATCACAAAACTATCTGTTACCGACAATTTCAGCGCTTGTAGAGAATACCTTACTGAAAACTGCCTATCATTTCCTTCTGGTCCTCGTTGGGTTTGACACTCTTACTTATCAAAAGGACTACGATGGATCCCCTACACTTGTGGGTCATCAAGACTCTTTTCTAGCGCCGTTGCCGGGGAGTGAAGCGCCTTTGGTCAGTGGAATTTGGTGAGGTAATATTTATATAGTGTGCTGAAATTTACTGTCACTTGTTACCATGGAACATAATCCTTTGAGGGGCTTCTTCAGGGTATCTTCACCCCGACCAGTGGAGCAAAGAGTTGCTCCTCAACCTACTGAACCTACTGAAAATGTGTACTTTGAAATTCCTTCGGGTATGATAGAGAAACTGCTAGCTAATCCCTTTATAGGAGATGGAACATTGCATCCCAATTTGCACCTAATCTATGTGGATGAAGTTTGTGGGTTATTTAAGGTTGCAGGTATGCCCGAAAATGTGATCAAGAAGAAGGTCTTCCCTTTATCTTTGAAGGGAGAGGCATTGACATGGTTTAGGCTATGCAATGATATTGGATCATGGAACTACAACCGGTTGAAATTGGAATTTCATCAGAAGGTTTATCATATGCATCAGGTTCATCGTGATTGTAATTATATATATAATTTTTGGCCTCGCGAAGGAGAAAGTATCGCTCAAGCTTGGGGGAGGCTTAAGTCAATGTTATATTCATGCCCCAATCATGAGCTCTCAAGAGAAATGATTACTCAATTTTTTTATGCTCGGCTTTCTCTCAATAATCGCTCCATGCTCGATACTTCTTGCACGGGTTCTTTTATGATGAAGACTATTGAATTCAAATGGGATCTATTGGAAATAATTAAACGCAACTCTGAAGATTGGAATCTAGGCGAAGGTAAGGAGTTAGGTGTAACACCTAAGTTCGATTGTGTTAAATCTTTTATGGATACCAATGTTTTCCGTGACTTTAGCACTAAATATGGACTTGACTCTGAGATAGTAGCTACTTTATGTGAATCATTTGCTACTCATGTTGATCTCCCTAAGGAGAAGTGGTTTAAATATCATCTTCCCATTGAAGTAAAAGTAGTTGAACCCGTTAAAAAGTTGAAGAAAAGACTATCACTTATAATGTTGATCATATTGTTCCTACTGCTTACATTGAGAAACCACCCTTGCCTGTTAGAATACAGGATCATGCTAAAGCTTCAACTATAGTTCGTGAGAGTAGTACTAGAACACCTACACCCTCTGAGCAAATTAAAGTTGAACCTAGTGTTTCTATGGTTAAGGATCTCTTGGTCAATGATATTGATGGGCATGTTATTGACCTCTGTGATGAAGCTGCTAGAATTGCTAGACCCGATACTAAGAATAAACATAGACATGTTGTAGGCATGTCTGTTATTTCTGTTAAAATAGGAGATCATTGCTATCATGGCTTATGTGACATGGGTGCTAGTGCTAGTGCAATACATCATTCCTTATATGAAGAAATTATGCACGATATTGCACCTGCTGAGCTAGAAGGTATTGATGTTACTATTAAGCTTGCCAATAGAGACACTATTTCACCAGTTGGTATTGTTAGAGATGTTGAAGTCTTGTGTGGGAAAGTTAAATACCCTACTGATTTTCTTGTTCTTGGTTCCCCACAAGATGACTTCTGCCGAATTATATTCGGTAGACCCTTCTTGAATACTATTAATGCTAAGATAGACTGCGAAAAGGACATTGTTACTGTTGGTTTAGGGGATATGTCTCATGACTTTAACTTTGCTAAATTTCATAGACAATCCCATGTAAAGCATCACCTAGTAAGGATGAAATTATCTGTCTTGCTTCTATTGTTGTGCCTCCTAACGATCCTTTAGAACAATATTTGCTAGACCATGAAAATGACATGTATATGAATGAGAGAAGGGAAATAGATGAAATATTCTTTAAACAGTGACCTCTATTGAAACACAACTTGCCTGTTGTAATTTTAGGGGATCCTCCTCCACCCAAGGGTGATCCCGTGTTTGAACTCAAACCATTACCTGATACTCTAAAGTACACTTATCTAGATGAAAATAAGATATATCATGTTATTATTAGTGCTAACCTTTCAGAGCAGGAAGAAGAGAAATTATTGAAAACTCTGAAGAAGCACCATGTTGATATTGGATATACTCTTGATGATCTTAAGAGCATTAGTCCCACTCTTTCCCAACACAAAATAAAATTAAAGAAAGACGCTAAACCGGTTGTTGATCACCAACGACGGTTAAATCCTAAGATGAAACAAGTGGTAAGGAAGGAAATACTAAAGCTTCTAAAGGCAGGTATAATTTATCCAGTTGCTGATAGTTAATGGGTAAGTCATGTCCATTGTGTCCCTAAGAAGGGAGGCATTACTGTTGTTCCTAATGATAAAGATGAATTGATCCCACAAAGAATTGTTACAGGATATAGAATGGTAATTGATTTCCGCAAATTAAATAAAGCTACTAAGAAGGACCATTACCCTCTACCTTTTATTAATCAAATGCCAGAAAGGTTATCCCAACATACTCATTTTTGCTTTCTAGATGGCTATTCTAGTTTCTCTCAAATGCCTGTGTCAAAAGAGGATCAAGAAAAGACCACTTTTACTTGCCCTTTCAGTACCTTTGCTTATAGACGTATGCCTTTTGGTTTATGTAATGCACCTGCTACCTTGCAAAGATGCATGATGGCTATATTCTCTAATTTCTGTGAAAAGATTTTTGAGGTTTTCATGGATGATTTTTTCGTTTATGGAACTTCTTTTGATGATTGCTTAAGCAACCTTGATGGAGTTTTGTAGAGATGTGAAGAAACTAATATTGTCTTGAATTGAGAAGAGTGCCACTTTATGGTTAATGAAGGTATTGTCTTGGGGCATAAAATTTCTGAAAGAGGTATTGAAGTTGATAAAGCTAAGGTTGATGCTATTGAGAAGATGCCGTGTCCCAAGGACATTAAAGGTATAAGAAGTTTCCTTGGCCATGCCGAGTTTTATAGGAGGTTCATTAAGGACTTCTCAAAAATCTCTAGGCCTCTGACTAATCTCTTACAAAAAGATGTTCCTTTTGTTTTTGATGATGATTGTGTAGAAGCATTTGAAATACTTAAGAAGGCATTGATCTCTACACCCATTGTCCAGCCTCCTGACTGGAATTTACCCTTTGAGATTATGTGCGATGCTAGTGATTATGCTGTAGGTGATGTTCTAGGATAAAGAGTTGATAAGAAATTGAATGTTATCCAGTATGCTAGTAAAACTCTAGACAGTGCCTAGAGAAATTATGCTACTACTGGAAAAAAATAGCAGTTGTATTTGCTTGTGATAAGTTTAGACCTTATATTGTTGATTCCAAAGTAACCGTTCACACTGATCATGCTGCTATTAAATAACTTATGGAAAATAAAGATGCTAAATCTAGACTTATTAGATGGGTTCTCTTGCTGCAAGAATTTGATTTACATATTACTGATAGAAAGGGAGTTGAGAATCCCGTTGCAGACAACTTATCTAGGTTAGAGAATATTCTTGATGACCCACTACCTATTGATGATAGCTTTCCTGATGAAAAATTAGCCGTCATAAATGCTTCCCGTACTGCTACATGGTATGCTGATTATGCTAATTACATTGTTGCTAAATTTATACCACCTAGTTTCACATACGAGCAAAAGAAAAAGTTCTTCTATGATTTAAGACATTACTTCTGGGATGACCCACACCTTTGTAAAGAAGGAGTTGATGGTATTATTAAACGTTGTGTACCTGAGCATGAACAGGAACAGATCCTACGCAAGTGCCACTCCGAGGCTTACGGAGGACACCATGATGGAGATAGAACCGCACACAAGGTACTGCAATCTGGTTTTATTGGCCTACTCTCTTCAAGGATGCCCATAAGTTTGTTTTGTCCTGTGATGAATATCAAAGAATTGGTAATATTAGTAGACGTCAAGAAATGCCTATGAACTATTCACTTGTTATTGAACCATTTGATGTTTGGGGCTCTGATTATATGGGACTGTTTCCTTCTTCTAATGGGTATACACATATTTTAGTTGTTGTTGATTACGTTACTAAGTGGGTAGAAGCTATTCCAACTAGTGGTGCTGATCATAACACTTCTATTAAGATGCTTAGAGAAGTTATTTTTCCGAGGTTTGGAGTCCCTAGATACTTAATGGCTGATGGTGGTTCACATTTTATTCATGGTGCTTTCCGTAAAATGCTTGCTAAGTATGATGTTAATCATAGAATTGCATCACCTTATGACCCACAGTCTAGTGGTCAAGTAGAACTAAGTAACAGAGAGCTGAAATTAATTTTGCAAAAGACTGTTAATAGATCTAGGAAGAATTGGTCCAAGAAACTTGATGATACATTATGGGTCTATAGAACTGCATATAAAAATCCTATGGGTATGTCTCCGTATAAAATGGTCTATGGAAAAGCATGTCACTTACCTCTTGAACTAGAACATAAGGCATATTGGGCTATTAAAGAGCTCAATTGTGATTTCAAACTTGCCGATGAGAAGAGGTTATTTGACATTAGCTTGCTTGATGAATGGAGAACCCAAGCCTATGAAAATGCCAAACTGTTTAAAGAAAAAGTTAAAAGATGGCATGACAAAATGATACAAAAGCATGAGTTTAACATAGGTGATTATGTCTTGCTATACAACTCTCGTTTAAGATTTTTTGCAGGAAAACTTCTCTCTAAATGGGAAGGTCCTTACGTCATTGAGGAGGTCTATCGATCCGGTGCCATAAAAATAAATAACTTCAAAGGCACAAATCCGAAGGTGGTGAACGGTCAAAGAATCAAACATTATATCTCACGTAATCCCATAAATGTTGAAACCAATGTTATTGAAACCATAACTCCGGAGGAATACATAAGGGATAGTTTCCAGAATGATTCAGACTCCGAAAAGGAAAATGTATGTGGTACGGTAAATAAACCGACTCCAAAACAGTTCTAATGGCAATTTTTCTCTGTTTTGGAATATTTAGAAAAATAGAAAAATAAGAAGCAGTCCGGAAAGGACACGAGGTGTCCACGAGGGTGAAGGGTGCGTCCTACCCCCCTGGGCGTGCCCCCTACCTCGTGGGCACCTCAGGTGCCTTCCGGACTTCATTTTCTTGCACGTTACTTATTTTGGTCGGTAAAAATTCATTATACAATCCCCCGAAGGTTTTGACCACCGTATCACGCCAAAATACCATGTTTTTGTTTCGAGTTGTTTCTGTCACAGATTAGAGCAAGATGTCTTCTCAGGAGTCAGTCGGAGAGAGTCGGATGTCTCATCCGACACTGGGACCAGGAGCAAACAGCGATGCTGAGCACTTTGGGCCATCAACGAAGGAAGAGATGGAGGCTGGCTTGAAAAGGATAGATGCCATGGAGGAAGATCAAGAAGTTACTTCTCGGTTTCGAGCCGGATTCATGATGGGGGAACTACAGAGCTCAGCTATTCCAAATTCGGTCATCCTTTCCAATGTTAGGTTTCTTTCTTATGAAAATATGAAAAAGAGTGTCACTTGTTCTCCCGTAGCTATGCAGCATCCTTGGGTGGAAGGGGCTTTAGCCATCACGGGCAAGCTCCGTAAGGAAATAATGGACCTCAAGCAGCAAGTCAATAAGCTCGAGGAGGAGAATCGTATCCTGAGGGGTATCATCGCCAAAAATATTACATCGCCACCTCTGAAGAAAGAGACATAATCATATGGGTATGGGCACTCCCCTTGGCAACTGCCAAGCTTGGGGGAGGTGCCCCGTTATCGTATCACCATCATACTCCTATCTTTACCGTTTTTCTTAGTTCGATCCTTTTGGTAATATCTTGATCTAGTATAATAAAGTTTAGCATGATCTAGTTGTGAGCTTTGCCTTATGATTCTTATCTATGTAATCGAGCCCGTGAGCTATATATAATAAAGATTAGTTTTGAGTCAAGGGCTTGACTATCTCACTATGATCATGAAAGGATAAAAAGAATCAAAGAGATCATATTGATCTTATGGAAAGTAATGACTTCACATATAAAGAGTATGATGAATAAAAATTGTTGAGAGTTGACAAACATAGTTTTGGTCATCTTTGCAATTAATAGGAAGTAATAAGGAAAGAGAGGTTTTCACATATAAATATACTATCTTGGACATCTTTTATGATTGTGAGCACTCACTAAAATATGACATGCTAAAGAGTTGATGTTGGACAAGGAAGACGACGTAATGGGTTATGTCTTCTTATATCTGAAATAAAGTATATTGACATGGATCAGCCAAGATGTTGAGCTTGCTTTTCCCCCTCATGCTAGCCAAACTCCTTGCACCAAGTAGAGATACTACTTGTGCTTCTAAACATCCTTAAACCCAGTTGTGCCATGAGAGTCCACCATATCTACCTATGGATTGAGTAAAAATCCTTCAAGTAAGTTGTCATTGTTGCAACTCTCTAAAATATGTATGATCTATTAGTGTGGAGAAAATAAACTTTATACGATCTTGTGATATGGAAGCAATAAAAGCGACAAACTGCATAATAAAGGTCCATATCACAAGTGGCAATATAAAGTGACGTTCTTTTGCGCTAAGATTTTGTACATCCAACCATAAAAGCACATGACAACCTCTACTTCCCTCTGCGAAGGGCCTATCTATTATTCTTACCTTATAAGAGTCATGGTGATCTTCACCTTTCCTTTTTATATTTTATCCTTTGGCAAGCACATTGTGTTGGAAAGATCCTGACATATATACCCACTTGGATGTAAGCTATCATGATCTATTATTGTTGACATTACCCTTGAGGTAAAAGGTTGGGAGGCAACACTATAAGCCCCTATCTTTCTCTGTGTTCGATTAAAACTCCATACCCATAAGTATTGGGTGAGTGTTAGCAATTGTGAAAGACTAAATGATAGTTGAGTATGTGGACTTGGTGAAAATCTCTTATATTGACTCTTTTACGATGTTATGATAAATTGCAATTGCTTCAATGACCGAGATTATAGTTTGTTAGTTTTCAATGAAGTTTCTAATTCATACTTGACATTGTGAATAGATTGTTACTTTAGCATAAGAAATCATATGACAATATATATATATGTTGTTGTTATAAGAATGATCATGATGCCTTCATCTCCGTATTTTATTTTATCGATACCTCTATCTCTAAACATGTGGACATATTTTTCGATATCGGCTTTCGCTTGATGACAAGCGAGGTCTAAGCTTGGGGGAGTTGATACGTCCATTTTGCATCATGCTTTTATATTGATATTTATTGCATTATGGGCTATTATTACACATTATGTCACAATACTTATGCCTTTTCTCTCTTATTTTACAAGGTTTACATGAAGAGGGAGAATGCCGGCAGCTGGAATTCTGGGCTAGAAAAGGAGCAAACATTGGAGACCTATTCCACACAACTCAAAATGCCCTGAAACTCCACGAAAGTCAGTTTTGGAAAATATAAAAAGTATCTAGCGAAAGAAGTACAGGAGGGGGCCACCCACCATCCACGAGGGTGGGGGCGTGATGTACCCCATGGGCATGCCCCCTGCCTCGTGGGCCACCTGGCAGCCCCCCGATGCCCATCTTCTGCTATATGAGATGTTTTGACCTGGAAAAAATAATAAGGAGGCTTTCGGGAAGAAGCGCCGCCGTCTCGAGGCGGAACCAATCTAGGGCTCCGACGGAGTTGTTCTGCAGGGGATACTTCCCTCCGGGAGGGGGAAATCGTCACCAACAACTCTCCCATCTTGGGGAGGGTTATCTTCATCAACATCCTCACCAGCACCATTTCCTCTCAAACCCTAGTTCATCTCTTGTATCCAATGTTTGTATCAAAACCTCATATTGGTACCTGTGGGTTGCTAGTAGTGTTGATTACTCCTTGTAGTTGATGCTAGTAGGTTTATTTGGTGGAACATCATATGTTCTGATCCATTATGTATATTAATACCCCTCTGATTATGAACATGAATATGCTTTGTGAGTAGTTACGTTTGTTCCTGAGGACATGGGAGAAGTCTTGCTATAAGTAGTCATGTGAATTTGGTATTCATTCGATATTTTGATGAGATGTATGTTGTCTTTCCTCTAGTGGTGTAATGTGAACGTCGACTACATGACACTTCACCATTGTTTGGGCCTAGAGAAAGGCATTGGGAAGTAATAAGTAGATGATGGGTTGCTAGAGTGACAGAAGCTTAAACCCTAGTTTATGCGTTGCTTCCTAAGGGGCTCATTTGGATCCATATGTTTCATGCCATGGTTAGGTTTACCTTAATACTTCTTTTGTAGTTGCGGATGCTTGCAATAGAGGTTAATCATAAGTGGGATGCTTGTCCATGTAAGGGCAGCACCCAAGCACCGGTCCACCCACATACCAAATTATCAGAGTAACGAACGCGTATCATGTGAGCGTGATGAAAACTAGCATGACGATAATTCCCATGTGTCCTCGGGAGCGCTTTCCTTTATAGAAGAGTTTGTCCAGGCTTGTCCTTTTCTACAAAAGGGATTGAGCCATCTTGTTGCACCTTATTTACTTTTACTATTAGTTACTTGTTACCAATTACCTTATCATAAAACTATCTATTACCGATAATTTCAGTGCTTGCGGAGAATACCTTACTGAAAACTGCCTATAATTTCCTTTTGCTCCTCGTTGGGTTCGACACTCTTAATTATCAAAAGGACTACGATAGATCCCCTACACTTTTGGGTCATCATGGCCTCAAGAAAACACCACGAACTGTATTTTAAAGTAGACAACCGCACGGCGGTGTCGACGGTGGCCTCGAATACGAGGTGCTCCTCCAAGATCTGGCGGTCGACACGCATGTCAGCCATAGCGACCTCGTTCGTGCATGTGGCCGCATGCTACTCAGCTCCATGTTATACTGCGTGTAAAATGGCTATGGGCCGCGCTTAATTGGAGGAGGGGGGTAGTGATTTCGGTGGAAGGTGTCGCTCCGTCAGTCGGGGCATGTGGGGCGGGAAAGGAGGAGGATTTTGTGGGTGGGGTGTGGATTACCTGACCATATCGACGAGGTTGCGCAGCAAGAAGAAGGGTCGGCGGCAAGGAGGCCGCGCAGCAAGAAGAAGGGTCACTGGCGAGGAGGTGGCGCTGCAAGACGAAGGGTCGCCGGTGAGGACACGGCGCTGCAAGAAGAAGGGTAGCCAGCGAGGAAGTGGCGCTGCAAGAAGAAGGATCGCTGGCGAGGAGGCTGAGCTGCTAGTAAGCAGCAGTGAAGGTTTGAACTTGGAAAGCAAGGAGGAACAATGGAAATGTGGCTTTTGGTAGGAGGGAGGGCAAGGAGATAGATATTTCTGCGGTGGCACAAAAAAATTCGCTCGGTGCCGCGAGAAACTGGCGCGCAAGTGTGGTTCAAGCGGGGGCGGTGGACTGTAGATGATGAAGCTTCCCGCGTAAGCCAGGCAAGAGGGTGCGCCAAGAAATTTTATATCGCATCCCACATGATTCTTTCTAGTAAACTGTTTGTGTTATACCTGATTTTTTTCATTATGTTTTGAAAGACAAAATGGTGTTACAGAGGGAAAGGGTGGTGTTTGAATTGCTAGAACATTTACATATAGTGAACATGCAACTAGTACATGAGTGTCATGTTTAAATTTGGAATTATTCCCGGTTCGTTTGGCATTTTTATGCATTAATGGAGTTTTGGGGCATTTAATGTGCATAATTCAAATGTGAACTACAAGCACATGCTCCAATGCACCAAAGTATGCTGAAAAATCACACGTGTGTCTTTGGGTGAATTTATAGGTCCCATGTAAGAAATAGGAACAAAATTCGAACATCTGGGTGTCGTGGCTCGGCCGGAATGATTGAGAAATATGGTTTTTTTAATTCCTGTAATTCCAAAACACGCGTGAAAATCATGAAACTTGGCATGGTGTCATGACATGGCACAAACATGCTACGGTAAGTGTTTTGGCCGAATTGGGACAAGCTTTGGTGTAAGCTTCTTGCAAACCGGAGCTTCCCTCAAGAAGGCTCGTGGTTTCGAGTGGGAACGTGTCACCTCCGTGTGCGAAACGACATACGTACACAGCCTTCTCCTGCCTTAAATTTTTTACATAGCTAGATTAGAACAAATAGGAGTACCGTGCTAAATTTTAGAATTATTCCGGGCACGTTTCGCCTTTTTTATACATTAATTGAGTTTCTGGGCATTTAATGTGCATAATTCAAATTTGAACTACAAGCATAGGCTCCAGTGCACCAAAGTTGTTTGAAAAATCACATGTGTGTCCTTGGGTGAATTTCTAGGTCCCATGCAAGAGATTGGAGTGAAATTTAAACATCTGGGCGTCGTGGCTCGGCCGGAAATATTGAGAAACTTGGTTTTTTAATTCCTGTAATTCCAAAACACACCTGAGAATCATGAAACTTGCCATGGTGTAATGACATGGCACGAACATGCTGCAGTATTTTTTTGGCCGAATTGGGACAGTTTTTGGTGTAAGCTTTTTGCAAACCGGAGCTTCCCTCAAGAAGGCTCGTGGTTCCGAGAGGGAACGTGTCACCTCCTTGTGCGAAATGACATACGTACACAGCCTTCTCCCGCCTTAATTTTTGTACAAACACAGCCGAAATAGGAGTACTGTGCTAAATTTTGGAATTATTCCAGGCTCGTTTGGCCTTTTTTATAAATTAATTGAGTTTCTGGGCATTTGATGTGCATAATCCAAATTTGAACTACAAGCACATGCTCCAGTGCATCAAAGTTGTTTGAAAAATCACATGTGTGTCCTCGGGTGAATTTCTAGGTCCCATGCAAGAGATTGGAGTGAAATTCAAACATCTGGGCGTCGTGGCTCGGCCGGAAAGATTGAGTAACTTGGTTTTTTAATTCCTGAAAATCATGAAACTTGGCATGGTGTCATGACATGGCACAAACATGTTGTGGTATTTTTTTGGCCGAATTGGGACAAGCTTTCGTGTAAACTTCTTGCAAACCGAAGCTTCCCTCAAGAAGGCTCGTGATTCCGAGAGGGAACGTGTCACCTCCTTGTGCGAAACGACATACGTACACAGCCTTCTCCCGCCTTAATTTTTGTACAAACACAGCCCAAATAGGAGTGCTGTGCTAAATTTTGGAATTGTTCCGGGCTCGTTTCGCCTTTTTTATACATTAATTGAGTTTCTAGGCATTTAATGTTCATAAATAAAATTTGAACTACAAGCATAGGCTCCAGTGCACCAAAGTTGTTTGAAAAATCACATGTGTGTCCTTGGGTGAATTTCTAGGTCCCATGCAAGAGATTGGAGTGAAATTCAAACATCTGGGCGTCGTGGCTCGGTCGGAAAGATTGAGAAACTTGGTTTTTTAATTCCTATAATTCCAAAACACGCCTGGAAATCTTGAAACTTGGCATGGTGTCATGACATGGCACGAACATGTTGTGCTATTGTTTTTGGCCGAATTGGGACAAGCTTTGGTGTAAGCTTCTTGCAAACCGGAGCTTCCCTCAAGAAGGCTCGTGGTTCTAAGAGGGAACGTGTCACCTCCTTGTGCGAAACAACATACGTACACAGCCTTCTCCAGCCTTAATTTTTGTATAAACACAACCCAAATAGGAGTACCGTGTCAAATTTTGGAATTATCCCGGGCTCGTTTGGCCTTTTTATACACTAATTGAGTTTCTAGGCATTTAATGTGCATAATTCAAATTTGAACTACAAGCACAGGCTCTAGTGCACCAAATTTGTTTGAGAAAATCACATGTTTGTCCTTGGGTGAATTTCTCGGTCCCATGCAAGAGATTGGAGTGAAATTCAAACATCTTGGCGTCGTGGCTCAGCCGGAAAGATTGAGAAACTTGGGTTTTTAATTCCTGTAATTCCAAAACACGCCTGAAAATCATAAAACTTGGCATGGTGTAATGACATGGCATGAACATGTTGCGGTAATGTTTTTGGCCGAATTGGGACAAGCTTTGGTGTAAGCTTCTTGCAAACCGGAGCTTCCCTCAAGAAGGCTCGTGGTTCCGAGAGGGAACGTGTCACCTCCTTGTGCGAAACGACATACGTGCACAGCCTTCTCCCGCCTTGATTTTTGTACAACCATAGTCGAAATAGGAGTAGCGTGCTAAATTTTGGAATTATTCCAGGTTCGTTTGGCCTTTTTTATACATTAATTGAGTTTCTGGGCATTTAATGTGCATAATTCAAATTTGAACTACAAGCACGGGCTCTTGTGCATCAAAGTTGTTTCATGTGTGTCCTTGGGTGAATTTATTGGTCCCATGCAAGAGAATGGAGTGAAATTCAAACATCTGGGCTTCGTGGCTCGGCCGGAAAGATTGCGTAACTTGGGTTTTTAATTCCTGTAATTCCAAAACATGCCTGAAAATCATGAAACTTGGCATGCTGTCATGACATGGCACCAACATGCTGCGGTATTGTTTTTGGCCGAATTGGGACAAGCTTTCGTGTAAGCTTCTTGCAAACCGGAGCTTCCCTCAAGAAGGCTCATGGTTCTCAGCGGGAACGTGTCACCTCCTTGTGCGAAATGACATACGTACACAGCCTTCTCCCGCCTTAATTGTTGTACAAACACAGCCCAAATAGGAGTACCGTGCTAAATTTTGGAATTACTCCGGGCTCGTTTCACCTTTTTTATACATTAATTGACTTTCTGGGCATTTAATGTACATAATTCAAATTTGAACTACAAGCACAGGCTCTAGTGCACCAAAGTTGTTTGAAAAATTACATGTGTGTCCTTGGTGAATTTCTAGGTCCCATGCAAGAGATTGGTGTGAAATTCAAACATCTGGGCGTCGTGGCTCGGCCGGAACGATTGAGAAACTTGGATTTTTAATTCCTATACTTCCAAAACACGCCTGAAAATCATGAAACTTGGCATGGTGTCATGACACGGCACAAACATGCTGTAGTAAATTTTTTGGCCGAATTGGGACAAGCTTTGGTGTAAGCTTCTTGCAAACCGGAGCTTCCCTCAAGAAGGCTCGAAGTTCTGACAGGGAACGTGTCACCTCCTTGTGCGAAACGACATACGTACACAGCCTTCTCCTGCCTTAATTTTTGTACAAACACAACCCAAATAGGAGTACCGTGCTAAATTTTGGAATTATCCCGGGCTCGTTTGGCCTTTTTTATACATTATATGAGTTTCTGGGAATTTAATGTGCATAAATCAAATTTGACCTACAAGCAGAGGCTCTAGTGCACCAAATTTGTTTGAAAAAATCAGATGTTTCTCCTTGGGTGAATTTCTAGGTCCCATGCAAGAGATTGGAGTGAAATTCAAATATCTGGGCGTCATGGCTCGTCCGAAAAGTTTGAGAAACTTGGTTTTTTAATTCATGTAATTCCAAAACATGCCTGAAAATCATGAAACTTGGCATGGTGTCATGACATGGCACAAACATGTTGCGGTAATTGTTTTGGCCGAATTGGGACAAGCCTTGGTGTAAGCTTCTTGCATACCGGAGCTTCCCTCAAGAAGGCTCGTGGTTCCGAGAGGGAACATGTCACCTCCTTGTGCGAAACGACATACGTACATAGCCTTCTCCCGCCTTAATTTGTGTACAAACACAACCCAAATAGGAGTATTGTGCTAAATTTTGGAATTATTCCAGGCTCGTTTGCCTTTTTATACAATAATTGAGTTTCTGGGCATTTAATGTGCAAAATTTGAACTACAAGCACATGCTCCAGTGCACCAAAGTTGTTTAAAAATCACATGTGTGTCCTTGGGTGAATTTCTAGGTCCCATGCAAGAGATTGGAGTGAAATTCAAACATCTAGGCATCGTGGCAAGGCTGGAAAGATTGAGAAACTTGATTTTTTAATTCCTGTAATTCCAAAACATGCCTGAAAATCATGAAACTTGGCATGGTGTCATGACATGGCACGAACATGTTGCGGTAATTTTTTTGGCCGAATTGGGACAATCTTTGGTGTAAGCTTCTTTCAAACCGGAGCTTCCCTCAAGAAGGCTCGTGGTTCCGAGAGGGAACTTGTCACCTCCTTATGCGAAACGACATACATACATAGCCTTCTCCTGCCTTAATTTTTGTACAAACACAAGCCAAATAGGAGTACCGTGCTAAATTTTGGAATTATTCCGGGCTCATTTCGCCTTTTTTATACATTAATTGAGTTTCTGGGCATTTAATGTGCATAATTCAAATTTGAACTACAAGCACAGGCTCCAGTGCACCAAAGTTGTTTGAAAAATCACATGTGCATCCTTGGGTGAATTTCTAGGTCCCATGCAAGAGACCGGAGTGAAATTCGAACATCTGGGCGTCGTGGCTCGGGTGGCAAGATTGAGAAACTTGGTTTTTTAATTCCTGTAATTCCAAAACACGCCTGAAAATAATGAAACTTGGCATGGTG
Source organism: Secale cereale (assembly GCA_902687465.1). Lineage (NCBI taxonomy): Eukaryota > Viridiplantae > Streptophyta > Magnoliopsida > Poales > Poaceae > Secale > Secale cereale. The sequence goes on from LR738710.1 coordinate 585,903,926, forward strand.
TCATGACATGGCCCGAACTTGCTGCGGTAATTTTTTTGGCCGAATTGGGACAAGCTTTGTTGTAAGCTTCTTGCAAACCGGAGCTTCCCTCAAGAAGGCTCGTGGTTCCGAGAGGGAACGTGTCACCTCCTTGTGCGAAACGACATACGTATACAGCCTTCTCCCACCTTAATTTTTGTACAAACACAGCTCAAATAGGAGTGCCCTGCTAAATTTTGGAATTATTCCGGGCTCGTTTCGCCTTTTTTATACATTAATTAAGTTTATGGGCATTTAATGTGTATAAGTCAAATTTGAACTACAAGCACAGGCTCCAGTGCACAAAAGTTGTTTGAAAAATCACATGTGTGTCCTTGGGTGAATTTCTAGGTCCCATGCAAGAGATTGGAATGAAATTCAAACATCTAGGCGTCGTGGCTCGGCCGGAAAGATTGAGAAACTTGGTTTTTTAATTCCAGTAATTCCAAAACACGCCTGAAAATCATGAAACTTGGCATGGTGTCATGACATGGCACGAACATGCTGTGGTAATTTTTCTGGCCGAATTGGACAAGCTTTGGTGTAAGCTTCTTGCAAACCGGAGCTTCCCTCAAGAAGACTCGTGGTTCCGAGAGTGAACGTGACACCTCCTTGTTCGAAACGACATGCGTACACAGCCTTCTCCCGCCTTAATTTGTGTACAAACACAACCCAAATAGGAGTACCGTGCTAAAATTTGGAATTATTCCGGGCTCGTTTCGCCTTTATATACATTAATTGAGTTTCTGGGCATTTAATGTGCATAATTCAAATTTGAACTACAAGCACAGGCTCCAGTGCACCAAAGTTGATTGAAAAATCACATGTGCATCCTTGGGTGAATTTCTAGGGCCCATGCGAGAGACTGGAGTGAAATTCGAACATCTGGGCGTCGTGGCTCGGCCGGAAAGATTGAGAAACCTGGTTGTTTAATTCCTGTAATTCCAAACACGCGTGAAAATCATGAAACTTGGCATGCTGTCATGACATGGCACCAACATGCTGCAGTATTTTTTTGGCCGAATTGGGACAAGCTTTGGTGTAAGCTTCTTGCAAACCGGAGCTTACCTCAAGAAGGCTCGTGGTTCCGAGAGGGAACGTGTCACCTCCTTGTGCGAAACGACATACGTACACAACCTTCTCCCGCCTTAATTTTTGTACAAACACAACCCAAATAGGAGTACCGTTCTAAATTTTGGAATTATTCCGGGCTCGTTTCGCCTTTTTATACATTAATTGAGTTTTTGGGCATTTAATGTGCATAATTCAAATTTGAACTACAAGCACAGGCTCTAGTTCACCAAAGTTGATTGAAAAATCACATGTGCGTCCTTGGGTGAATTTCTAGGTCCCATGCAAGAGACTGGAGTAAAATTCAAACATCTGGCCGTCGTGGCTCGGCCGGAAAGATTGAGAAACTTGGTTTTTTAATTCCTGTAATTTCAAAACACGCCTTAAAATCATGAAACTTGGCATGGTGTCATGACATGGCACCAACATGATGCGGTAATTTTTTTGGCCGAATTGGGACAAGCTTTGGTGTAAGCTTGTTGCAATCCAGAGCTTCCCTCAAGAAGGCTCGTGGTTCCAAGAGGGAACTAGTCACCTCCGTGTGCGAAACGACATACGTACACTGCCTTCTCCCGCCATAATTTTTTTACACAGCCAGATTAGACCAAATAGAAGTACCGTGCTAAATTTTGTAATTATTCCGGGTTCGTTTGGCCTTTTTTATTTATTAATTGAGTTTCTGGGCATTAATGTGCATAATTCAAATTTGAACTACAAGCACATGCTCCAGTGCACCAAAGTTGTTTGAAAAATCACATGTGTGTCCTTGGGTGAATTTCTAGGTCCCATGCAAGAGATGGGAGTGAAATTCAAACATCTGAGCATCGTGGCTCGGCTGGAAAGATTGAGAAACTTGGTTTTTTAAACCCTATAATTCCAAAACACGTGGAAAATCATGAAACTTGGCATGGTCTCATGACATGGCACCAACATGTTGTTGTAATTTTTCTGTCTGATTTGCGAAGGCACACACATTAACAATCAACAAAGTCATTTTGGAACAAGTGTTGTCACGTTACAAATCGAAAACACAAGTATTATTGAAACCGTGGGCGTTCGACTTACCAATTACATGCGGCCACGCGTCCCCTTTTTTTATTGGCTAGGAGGTGCCGTGCGGGAGGCGTGCAATCAGACCCCTGCACGTGCTCATCGGGAGGAGTGCCCTTTTGACCGCTACCCGCCGTGCACGTCCCTCCCAACGTCTCCATTAATGGCGCCGAGCACCTGTTCTACGGCGTGGCTATATGTCTCACTGGACTGAGATTTAAGATAGAAAAATGAAAATCTGAAAAGAAAGTTTTGCACGGATCTTGATGTAAGATCCGATGGACCTATATTGCATCGACTACGACTCATAGCAAGCATGATGAATGCAAGGACGATGACGTTGGATAATAATTGTCTTACATATTTATAAACATAATTAAAAAAAGCCACATGCGGCAACGCCCGATATACATAAGGGCAAAAGAAGAAGGAAGACAACTAGTCTCCGCAGCGGGTGGCGGCGAGCTCTTTCTTATCCTCAAGATGCTGGTTGAGAGCATCCACGGATTCCTCCACCAGCCTTCTGTGCTCGTTGCGCAGCATGGCACTCTCGTCCATGATTTTCTCGACGATGACACCGGTCCTCTTCAACAAGGCAGTGGTCTGCTCCTGCTGCTCCGCACTTTCGACGATCTTCGCCCTCAGCAGGTCGCGCTCGGCCCGGAGCTTCTCATGGCTCTTAGTTAGTTGCCGAATGACGTTGGCAGACTGTTCAAATGAGGCTTGCAGGTCATCCTGCAACCTTGCCCACCTGGAGATCTGATACGTCTGCCTAAGGACGAGGGCACGCATGTGCCTGTAAGAGTCCTCGCCTGCCCGCGAGGCATTTTCCCAGGCCGCCGCGGCAAGGGAGGACATCTCTGCTGCATTCGCAGCACGGCGGGCCATCTCTTCTGCTTCCGCGGCGTGGCCGGACCATTCTGCTGCATTGACGGCGCGGTGGGTCCTCCGTGCTGCTTCGACGGTGCGGCGGGACCTCTCTGCTGCTACGGCCGTGCGGTGGGACATGTTGGCTGCTATCACGGCGAGGCGAGACATCTCTCCTGCTCCCGCTTCCAGGCTCACCTCTCCCTGGTGGCAATCTCTCGACCCAGAACTCATGCTGGCCATGGCGGACGTGTCACACCATGCATTTTGTAACATGTTATTTGCATCAATGAAGCATGAAAATTTGGACCAGCAATTTTTTTTGGCATTATTTGGCTTTTATTTGGAATTGAGTTTTTCTTCCTATGTTTTTCATGTGCTCATTAAAGTCAACTATTACCTCTTGTAGAATTCATCTCCATACCCAAAACTTTTGCCCAATGATCATGCCAAGTGTTATATAGCAGTATAGTATTTTCTTATAAATTTAATTTGGCCAAAATGCATTTTTAAAAAAATTAGTATTCCAAAAACCCCTGAATTGAGGTTTGCACTGCAAGTGCTTGATTTAGGGTGAGAAAATTATTTCAAAAAGTATATTTGAGACCTAGTAGTCATAGGACTCCCAGAAACCACAAAAGTATAATTTTAAAAGTTATTTTCCTATTTTATTTAAAAGCTTTTTCTTAAGGCCAGAAATGGTCTTTAATAGCGAAAGATTATTTAAGTATTTCAAAAATATTTGCCAAAATTCAGGGAGACTCATAGGACATATATTGTCCATATATAAGAGTTTCAACACTTGGTCATGTTCAAAATAATGGGCTAATCCCTCCAAAACCCTTTCTGGATATTTCAAGCTTTTGAAATATTTACAAAGAAAATATTCTCCTAAAATTCCAGCGAAATTCTATCATATCATATATGACATATTTGATGATCTTGCCAAGCCCCATGCCTTGGGAAGCAAGATAACATCCTCAAAACCCTTCAAAACCCCCACTCCTTTCCTCTTCTTTGGAGTTTGCCATTATCGCAAAAGTGGGACTTGGGAGGTGCCAATGGTAGTACCTCAAGCGGTAGTACCACTGCCTTGCGGCGGTAGTACCGCTCGTGGCCATCAATGGTAGTACTGCTCTGGCTCTACGCTGTTGTCACCTCGACTCAAGACTCGCACCTCTCGTGTCGGGTTCTACGGTGGTAGCAGCAGCAATAGGAGCGGTAGTACCGCACCTACCACCGCTGCTAGTGCCACCCTTGCGCCTCTCTCTCTCTTCCTTTCTCCTTATAAGGCCTTTGCTCCGAGTCTTCACGGTAGTACCGCTGAGGCTCGCAATAGTACTGCTGCAGGCAGTGGCAGTACCACTCCGCTCAACAGTAGTACCGCTCTGTGCGGGCTGAGGAGGGGATAATGATTGGATTGGTCTCCTCACTATAAAAGGAGGTCTTCTTCCCCAAGAAGACCTACCTCTTTTCCCCCAAGCTCCATTGTTGCTCCAAAGCTCTTTTTCGCCCGATCTCTCTCCCTAGCAAATCAAACTTGTTGATTTTCTAGGGATTGGTTGAGAAGGCCCGGATCTACACTTCCACCAAGAGAAATTTGATTCACCCACTAATCCCTTGTGGATCTTGTTACTCTTGGGTGTTTGAGCACCCTAGACGATTGAGGTCACCTCGGAGCTACATTCCATTGTGGCGAAGCTCCATGGTATCGTTGGGATCCTCCAATCAAGTTGTGGAGATTGCCCCAACCTTGCTTGTAAAGGTTTGGTCGCCGCCTTCAAGGGCATCACTAGTGGAATCACGGCATCTCGCATTGTGTGAGTGCATGAGGATAATATGGTGGCCCTAGTGGCTTCTTGGGGAGCATTGTGCCTCCACACCGCTCTAACGGAGACATACTCCCCCCAAAGGGAAGGAACTTCGGTAACACATCCTCGTCTCTACCGGTTCACTTGTGGTTATTTTTTCCCTTTACTTTATGCAAGTTTTGGTGTGTGATATCCTTTGCTTGCACTTGTTGTTGTTGTTGTTGTTGTTGTTGTTGTTGTTGTTGTTGTTGTTGTTGTTGTTGTTGTTGTTGTTGTTGTTTGCGTCATATAGGTTGTTCACCTAGTTGCACATCTATCCAACCTTTTTGTTCCTAAACCTAGTTTGTTAAGAAAAAGCTAAAAATTGGTAGTTGCCTATTCACCCCCTCTAGTCAACCATATCGATCCTTTCAATTGGTATCAGAGCCTCGTCTCTTTATTAAGGGTTTCACCACCCGAAGAGTATGGTTGACACCGATGAGGAAGTGCCCGAGGTCGTGGAGTTGACTTCGATCACTAGAGATGACTTAAATGAAGCCATGGCTTCACTTAAGACTTCTATGACGGCCGAAGTCAAGTCCATGCTTAAAGAATTACTCGAGGGGATAAAATCCACTCTCGATCCCGTGCTTGAGGTTAAACCCATGACATCGAAGTCGGAGGCCAATTCCGCCAAGGAAGTGGCTAAAGGTACTCATATGTCTTCCCCTCACGACAAGAATAGGACGGGAACCTTTGCCTCGGTTCCCCCTTCCCCAGTATATGGAGGACCGGTTCCTACACCTCGCATTAATAATCATGGTCCTCCTCACAAGCTTGTTAAGGGTGATTTTTTACTGGTTGGGTCTTTCGCATTAAGTCTCATTTGAATCATTGCTCTAGTAACCTTTGGAGAATCATTGAGCAAGGCTTTTACCCGCATGATCCAAACAACTTCACCCCAAGAGAAGAAGTGGACAATCAATATAACCACTCCGCTCTATTCATCCTTCAAGATGTGGTCCCACCAGAAGATTTATCTCACCTTCGACCGTTCACTTGTGCAAAGGATTGTTGGGAGCATATTGTTTCCATGCACAAGGGTAGCTCAAGCATCCAATGGTCCAACTTTGAAGTGGTCCTTGATGAGTCCGGTGAATTTGTGATGATCGAAGATGTGGATCCACGTGATCTCTACCCGAGAGTGACAACTCTTGCAATGGCTCTTCAAGATCATGGTAGCAAGCATGTGGATGATATTTGGATCAAGCGCAAGTTTCTCAAGGCCATCATGCCATTCAATAAGGCCATGTCCTCTGTGATTCCTCAAAGACCGGATTTCCACACTCTCTCCTTAAGTGAAGTGTTGGATGAGTTTATTCCCACGAACATCATGAACAAGACCGCCGACAATACTCTAGCATGTGTGCGGTCCAAGAAAAGCTCACCCACTCTTTCCTTGAAGGCCAAAGCTTGTTCAGAGGAAGTTGAGATTGAAGAAGAAGAGTGTTGCCCCAAAGACACCAAATATGATTATCATGAGCACGTGGCTCTTGATTCAAGGCAATTTTGGGGTAAGAGAAACTCAAGACTCAATTTATCCAAGAACAACTCAAGTGGCTCTAAAGGCAAGCAATGGATGAGAACTTGTTTCAATTGTGGAAATGTGAACCACTTTGTTGCAGATTGCCCGTATGAAAATCGACAAGAAAATGGTGGCAAGGTCATTTGTAAGGACAAGGCCAAGCCTCTTGCCAACAAGAACAACTTCATCAAGAAGGTGCCTCAAAAGGCGTCAGCGGTTCATGAAGAGTATCCCTAATATGATGATGATGAAGACACAAGTGGATAAGGAATGCCAATGGCAACCACTGCTATTGCCACATCTTCTCCCTCCAAGGTCTCTCTCTTTGGTGCTCCCAACGAGAACACCTTTGCCAAGTGCCTCATGGCTAAAGGTATCAATAAGGTAACACCCGTCACCAACACCACCATCATTTCTACTATGTCCTTGTTAAATTGTGTAGATAATAGTGAGGAGGTGAATGGTGAAAAGGATGAGTTTAATTTGTTCTTGAGTAAGCTTAAGGGAGAACCCAATTGTGACGCCCCCGATTTGACCGTACACTAATCATGCACGCAAATGTGTACGACCAAGATCAAGGACTCACTGGAAGATATCACAACACAACTCTAGACACAAATTAAAATAATACAAGCTTAATATTACAAGCCAGGGGCCTCGAGGGACCAAATACATAAGCTCGAAAACACAAGAGTCAGCGGAAGCAATAATATCTGAGTACAGACATAAGTTAAACAAGATTGCCTTAAGAAGGCTAGCACAAAAACAACACGATCGAAAAGGCAAGGCCTCCTGCCTGGGACCTCCTAACTACTCCTGGTCGTCAGCTGTCTTCACGTAGTAGTAGCCTCTGTCGGGGGTAGTAGCAGTCGTCAAGTGTGGCATTTGGCTCCTGGACTCCACCATCTGGTTGCATCAACCAGCAAGAAGAAAGAAGGGGGAAAAGGGGGAGCAAAGCAACCATGAGTACTCATCCAAAGTACTCGCAAGCAAGGATCTACACTACATATGCATCGGTATCAATGAAAGGGGGTAGTATCTGTGGACTAAGCTGCAGAATGCCAGAATAAGAGGGGGAGAAACTAGTCCTCTCAAAGACTAGCATCTTCTGGAAACCACCGTCTTGCAGCAAGAGGGGGGAGTAGAGTAGTATAACATAAGTCATATTTTATGTTGGTGTTCCAACGCTCCGGGATCCTTCCTCGACTCCCGAAGCAACATATCAAACAATGCCTCAGCATCCAGTTCTAGTTGTAGCGATCGGGATACAACTCCAAGTGTCCGTTACCGTAGGACAGGCTATCGATAGATGTTTTCTTCCATGCAGGGGTGCACCAACTTACCCAACACACTTGCTTAACTCCTGCCGGACACACCATCAGGTCATGCCCGCCCTCGGCCAAACAAAACGCTGCAACCCGACCTAGGCTTAATAGAGAGGTCATGCACGCCGGACTAAACCCTATGCCCCCAGGGGTCATGGGCCAATCGCCCCGGGAACTCCTGCACGTTGCGTACGCGGCCGGTGAGCAGACCTAGCAACCTCCTTTAAAAAGGTTGGAGCCTAACCAGTCCAACCCGGCGCGCGCCGCTCAGTCGCAATGACGTCAGTTAAGCTTCGGCCGATGCATACGAAGCAGAACGCCCATACTATGCCCACGTGATGGTTAGCGCTATCATGCCAGAGGCCCCTTGGATCAAATATCCAAACCGTTTAGTGTCTTGGGAACGCGCGGTAATGAGCAGAGACTCACGAAAGATGTGACCCCATCGCACCGTCTCAAGAACTTGCGGCAAGGGCGAGTGCCCGGCCACGCCTCGTATTATCTCGCGGGCACCTTCTAGGTCAACCCGACTACACATCACTCACAATTAAGCTCGCACGGGTACCCCTTTGGGTCGACCCGTCTTTAGTAACCAGGTTCAGTGTAAAGTCATAGTAACCTTAGTAACTGTGTGTCTGACACCAAAGGAAAACCTGAGGAAATCACCCTCGATGGAATTCCACCTGATGTTTATCGTCAAGGTGAATGAAAGAGGAGTCACCCTCGAGGTCCACTCTTGAGGAGTTGCATGACAGTGTCGTTATCGGGAGTGGAGAAAGAGGAATCACCCTCGATGACCACAACCGATGAACTAACCTACAAGGTTAACATCAGAAGTGCTGATGAGGTCTCACCCTCGGCACTTGATAGTAACCCGGTAGTGTCGAGCAACTAAGGGGAAAGTGATGTGCGGTGCCGAGTCCTGGTCTTCGATCCCGTTGATCGGGTCTTCTGATGATCCAGCGAGGCAGTCGAGACAAGGTAGGGGGTCACTAGTGGATCTCTAACCAGCCTATACTAAGCAGTTTAGTATAAACATGTAAGGTATGAAAGCAGTATCAACAACAGGCTATGCATCAGAATAGGATCATACAAAAAGTAGTAGCAGTTCTAATGCAAGCATAAGAGAGAAGAGAATGGGCGATATCGGAATGATCAAAGGGGGTTGGCTTTCCTGGTTGCTCTCGCAAGAAGGAGGGGTCGTCAACACCGTAGTCGATCACCGGGGCATCATCGCCTCGGGGTCTACCGGAGAGAAGAGGGCTAAGAAACCGTAAATATAAAGCAAACAGTTGCAACAGAGAAGCACGACATGTTAGCACATAGTGCTAGGGTGCTTTAACGCGGTTGTACACGGTACCGGCGAAGGGGGATAACACTCGGGAAAGTATCCCCGGCATTTCGTGTTTTCGGTCAGATGAATCGGAGGGGGAAAGTTGCAGGTTCACTATGCTAGGGACGTGTGGCGGATAAACGGACCGCGTTTTCGGATTCGTCTCGTCGTTCTGAGCGATTTTCATATATAAAACATTTTCATCCGAGTTACAGATTATTTTATATGAATTTCTAAAGTTTTAAACATTTTTAGGAATTTATTTAAATAATTTAAATCAACATTATCCAGAACAGTAAGTGGTGACGTCAGCATGATGTCAGGGTGATGTCAGCGGGGTCAACAGCCAACTTTGTCTGGTTGACTGATAAAAAGGGGCAGTGGGGCCCACTGTCATAGACTATAGCTAATTAACCTAGATTAATCAAACAGGTTAATTAAGTTAAGTTAATTAACCTAATTTAATTAAGTTAATTAATATATTAATTAATTGATTAAACTTTTTAATTATTATTATTTTTAAAATATTTTATATATATATATTTATTTTTTACGTTTAGGGGCGGGGCCCGTTAGTCAAAGGGCCAAAGGCCTTAACGGGCACGGGCTGTGGGCGCTGGGCGCAGGGCATCGGCGCCCGAGGCCACTAGGGGACGGGGAGTACCCGAGCACCCACGAGGGCGCGCTCGCCGGTGGCCACGGCGCGGTCGGCCGAAGCCGTGGGGAGGCGACGGCGCGGGGGAAGCAGGACAGGCGCTGCAGGCGAGGCGGGTGCAACCGGGGCCTACGGCGGGCGGTGCGAGCAGCCGCAGCGGAGCAGAAGGAGAGAGGAGGTGGCAGCAGCACGCAGTAAGAGCAGCGGCAGCTAGCACGAACAGCAGCATGGGCAGCCGAGCGAGCGGCGTGACGGACGCGCGCGGTCGGCGCGCGGCCAGTGGATGTCCTGGGTGCGCGGTCACGGCAGGGAGGGGCCCAGGTCGCAGGCTGGGCGCGGTGAGTGCGGCCAGAGGCGAGCGGGCACGCGGAGCTCCGGGCGACCTCAAGGGCGGCGGCTACAGCACAAATTCTAAGGGGGGGGGAAGGGGAATTGGATGAGGGCCTCACTGCGGTTCTCGATGACGTGCTCGGAAGGTCGGGGGAGCGCTGACGGAGGAGATCCGGGGCGGGGCAGCGGCGGCTGGACGCGGGGAAGATGCCTGATGGCGAGCACTCGGGGCGTTCCGGCTCGGGCTCCTCGGTGTAGACGAAGGAGCCGACCGCGGGCAGCCTCCTGGACTTGATGGTTCGGCGCGAGGAGGCGCGTGGCCGCGGGATCGACACGGCGACGGCGACGCTACGTTCTGTTGTGCGCGGGGAGAGGAAAACGAGCGAGGGGAAGGGGATTGAGGGCGCGAGGGAAAGGGTGGAGAGGGGCTAGGGTTCTCACGCGGCGGTGAGTAGATATAGGCAAGGGGAATCGCCAGGGGGCCGCCGGATGGCCGCCACGGCAATGGCCGGCGCCGTGGCAGGCATCGGTGCTGCACACGACCCCCCTTGTGAATAGGGAGGGGGAGGCAGTGTGCCTGGGCCGGCCTGCTAGATAGATGAGCCGGATGGCCCAGGGGGAGGGGTTTTGTGTTTTTTTGTTTTTGTTTTAACTTTGCTTTTCTTTTAACAACTTTATGTTATAGCTATTTTAGGCCAGTTAAACAACTTGCAAAAAGTTGGACCACCACCAATATTAACAAAGGATTATTTGGCACATGATGAACATTTTTGTTTTCATGTTCAAACAATTTAGAATTTCACTTAGCATTTGAATTTGCATTCAAAGGGAAAATTGAAAGAAACATGAGACAATAATGATCAGAAACTTGTTTAGCAAAATTATGAACTTAACCCCAAGGGTTACTGTAGCATCATTACACCGGGGTGTTACAACCCAATAAGCACTTTGTTGCTCTGTTGGAACAACTTGGTGAGGCCAATGATATCATTTAGTCGCACGAGGATACTATCTCCAAGATGGAGGGGCATAGTCGTGACTATGCCGATGAGATTGTGGATCTTTCCATTGCTCTTGAGAAAGAGCAAGGTCTTCGTTTAGCTCTTGAGGAGTCACATAACATTGATCTTTCTAAACTTCAAAAAGATCTTGATCATGCTATTGTTCTTACTCGTGTGCTTAAATTTGAGAAGGTTGCACTTGGGGTTGACCGTGATAGACTCAAAGAAGAGTTTGACATTCTTGACAAGGCCCACAAGGTCTTCAAGAGTGCTCATGACTCCCTCAACGAGTCTCATGATCAACTCCAAGTAAAGCTAACTAAGGAAATTGCTACTTGTCCTCCGTTTGTTCTTATTGATAATGCACATGCTACTAACCCGTGTTGTGAGCATCCTCATCTCATGGTGGAGAATGTCAGGCTAAAAGAGCAACTTGAAAAGGGCCTTGTGACTTGTATACAAGGTGAGAAGAGCCTCAATGACCTCTTGAGTAATCAAAAGGAGTTCGTAGCAAAGGAGGGTATTGGGTTTGCACCCAAGTCTAAGAAAAAGAAGAAGAGCAAGGCCAAGCAACCTCTCCCTGTCAAGGATGTCTTTATCAAAGAAGGCAAGGGTGCTCATGTGGAGAAAAAGAACAAGGTGGAGGGTAACAATGGCAAGAAAGGAAAGGCCATCCCTCCCAAGAACTTCCATGACTTCAACCCATCTTATGTTTTATGCCGTGCTAGTGATGGGCATGTTTATGCCAAATTTGTTGGCTCTCCATATGAGTACATTGAATGGTATATTTGGGTTCCCAAGAACCTTGTTGCTAACATCAAAAGACCCATTACTCAATGGGTACCTAAAACCAACCATTAATCTCTTGCAGGTGTTTGCTTCTGGTGGAATGTCATGGTTGCTTGAGCAACAAATCATATGACCGGAAGCAAGGACTTGGTGGTGGACGTGCATCCAATTCCATCTATGCCCACCCATGTCCAATTTGGTGATTCTTCAACATCTAAGGTATTGGGATTTAGTAAGGTGGTCATCTCACAAGACCTATCTATTGAGAAAGTCATGCTAGTTGAGTCCCTTCCATACAATTTCCTTTCCGTTCGTCAACTTGCACTTATGGTCTTTTCAACTTTCTTTGATCTTGATACCATGGCCCTTTTGTGGAGCAAGACTCTTAAAGTAGCCTTTGTTGGGCATGTCGAGAAAACGTCTCTATGTGGTGAACTTTTCAGAGCGACCCACTAAGACCGTGACTTGCCTAATGGCTAAGGTTGATGTGGGTTGGCTTTGGCATCGCCGGCTTGCCCATGTCAATATGAAATCTTTGCAAAGTCTCCTCAAAGGGGACCATGTTCATGGACTAACAAATGTGAGTTTTGCCAAAGATCGTGCTTGGAGTGCTTGGATCGAAGGAAAGCTTCATGAAATAGCTCACTGTCCCACGACTGTTATTTACTTGAAGAGGCCCTTGGAGATCCTTCACACGGATCTCTTTGGTCCTCCATCCTTTGATAGTCTTGGGGGGAGAAAGTATTGCTTGGTGATTGTGGATGCCTATTCAATATACACTTGGGTATATTTCTTCAAGAGGAAGAGTGAGACCCAACAAACCATCATCAACTTTGCTAATGAAGCTAAACATCAACATGAAGCAAAGATTTTGATGATTAGAAGTGACAACGGCACCGAGTTCAAGAACTACACCTTGACGAGTTTCTTAGTGATGAGGGGATCAAGCATCAATATGCCGCACCCTATACCCCTCAACAAAATGGTGTGGAGGAGAGGAAGAACCGACATTGATGGACGCGGCAAGAACCATGATGGCTGAATTCAAGTCTCCGTACAACTTTTGGGCCGAAGCCATCGACACTGCATGTCATGCATCCAATAGGCTCTATCTCTGAAAAAGATTGAACAAGACTCCATATGAGATACTCACCAGCAACAAGCCCAACCCCAAGTACTTTTGGGTGTTCGGTTGTAAGTATTTCATTCTCAAGAAAGGTGTTCGTTTGTCTAAATTTGAACCTAGAGCTCAAGAGGGCATATTTGTTGGTTATGCTACAAACTCATGCTTACCATGTCCTCAACAAGTCCACCGGACTCATTGAGGAGACGTGTAACGTGGAGTTTGATGAAAATAATGGCTCCCAAGTGGAGCAAAGTGGTATTTGTGATGTAGGTCAACCTCAAGCCATAAGAAGAATGGGGATTGGTCAAATACTCCCCATTGAGGTACCCCTTGTGGTCGAAGGAGAAAGACAATGCTCTACTCATGTGGAGCCATCACCTACGCTAGACCCACACGCTTCCAAAGAACAAAGTGAAGGCCCTCAACCCAATGAGCAAGTTCAAGGGCAAGATCAACCCCATGAAGATGGTGATGCACCAATTGATGCCCACGATCAAAGTCATACTTCCGAGCTCGCTCAAGATCAAGAGCTAGCTCAGGATCAAGAGCAAGATGGTGCTCAAGATCAAAAGCTAACTCTAGACGGTGCTCAAGATGTGCAATATGATCCTCAAATACCTATTGAGGAACTTTTGGAGCGTCGTGCCGCTAAGGTTGCTTCCAAGGTCGAGCGTCAACAACATGTCTTGGAGAATGTGATTGGAAGCTTGAGAAAAGGGGTAACTACTCGCAAACAATTGTCAAACTATTGTGAGCATCACGCGTTTGTTTCGTGTGTTGAACCCCAAAAGGTATGTGAGGCACTCGATGGTGAGGATTGGCTTGAAGCGATGCACGATGAATTCAACAACTTCGAGTGCAATCAAGTGTGGGAATTAGTACCAAGGCTAAAAGAGAATCATAATGTCTGTGACGCCCCCGATTTGTCCGTACACTAATCATGCACGCAAATGTGTACGGCCAAGATCAAGGACTCACTGGAAGATATCACAACACAACTCTAGACACAATTTAAAATAATACAAGCTTTATATTACAAGCCAGGGGCCTCAAGGGCTCGAATACAAAAGCTTGAAAGCACAAGAGTCAGCGGAAGCAACAATATCTGAGTACAGACATAAGTTAAACAAGTTTGCCTTAAGAAGGCTAGCACAAAAAGTAGCAACGATCGAAAAGGCAAGGCCTCCTGCCTGGGACCTCCTAACTACTCCTCGAAGCCGAACTCCACGTAGAAACATCCTCGGGATCTTCTGGCTCCTGGACTCCAACAATCTGGTTGCATCATCCGAGAAGAAGGTACAAGAGGGGAAAAGGGGGAGAAAAGCAACCGTGAGTACTCATCCAAAGTACTCGCAAGCAAGGATCTACACTACATATGCAATGATATCTGTGTAAAGGGGTAATATATGTGGACTGAACTGCAGAAAGCAGAATAAGAGGGGGATAGCTGTTCCAAACGAAGACTACGCTTCTCGTAAACTCCATCTTGCAGCAGAAGATGAGGGTAGCTGGAAAGTAACAAGTATCCTCGCGTCTCGCAGCCTCCGTCTTGAAGCAGTAGAAGGGAAATAGATGGTAAGTTCACCAAGTAACAACGTATAGCATAATCCTAATCGGCGATCCTCCCGCACATCACCCTGTGAGAGAGCAACCACCGAGTTATCTCTGGCACTTGTAAGGGTGTGTTTTATTAAGTATCCGGTTCTAGTTGTCATGAGGTCCGAGTACAACTCCGGGTCGTCCTTTTACCGAGGGACACGGCTATTCGAATAGATTAACTTCCCTGCAGGGGTGCACCACATAACCCAGCACGCTTGATCCCATTTGGCCGGACACACTTTCCAGGGTCATGCCCGGCCTCGGAAGATCAACACGTCGCAGCCCTACCTAAGCACAGCAGAGAGGTCAGCACGCCGGTCTAAGTCCTAGGCGCGCAGGGGTCCGGGCCCATCGCCCAACGCACACCTGCACGTTGCGTACGCGGCCGGTGAACAGACCTAGCAACCTCCATTACTAAGGAAGTTGCGTTACGCGGTCCAACCCGGCGCGCGCCGCTAAGTCGCTGACGTCAAGAAGGCTTCGGCTGATACCACGACGTCGAGTACCCATAACTATTCCCACGTAGCTGGTTAGTGCGTATAGACCAAATGGCCAGACTCAGATCAAATACCAAGATCTCGATAAACGTGTTATTATGACATAACCGCGGACAACGACCAGGGCCAGGCCCACCTGTCTCCTAGGTGGTCGCAACCTGCCCTGTCGCTCCGCCACAAAGTAACCATCAGGGGACTGTCGGGAACCCAGGCCCACCACTACCTGGGTGGAACCACCAGCCCCTTCGGCCCCCATATCCGAATCATCAACATGTGTATGTAAAATGTATGTAGTATATACCCGTGATCACACCCAAGTGATCACGGCCCGATAGAATAGCAGGGCAGACGGACAAGGGTGTAGGGCCACTGATGGTATACTAGCATCATATACTAAGCATTTAGGTTTGCAGGTAAAGTATCAACAATGGTAGCAACAATGACAGGCTATGCAGCAGAATAGGATTATCGAAAGCAGTAACATGCTACACTACTCTAATGCAAGAAGTAGAGAGAAGAGTAGGTGATATCTGGTGATCAAAGGGGGGGGGCTTGCCTGGAAGCTCTACAGATGAAAGGAATCTTCGGAATCGTAGCCGTAGTCGAACACCAAAGCATCAACGGTCTCAGGGTCTATCACCGTATCGGAGTCTACCGAAAATAAGCAACGAAGGGGGAAACAAATAAATAACAGAGCAAACAATAGCATCACAAAGCATAACATGGCAAAACGCGGTGCTACGTGTGACCTAACGCGGTGCTCGGTGATACAGACGAAGAGGAAGAACATCCGGGAAAGTATTCCCGGTGTTAGGCATTTCCGGGCAGATGAAACGGAGGGGAATGTCGCATGTTCGGTATGATAGAAATGTGTGGCGGACGAACGGACCGCGTATTTGGATTCGTCTCGCCGTTCTGAGCAACTTTCATATATAAATTATTTTCATCCGAGTTACGGTTTAAAAGATATGATTTTCTAAAGGTTTTATTGATTTCTGGAATTTAATATTTACCTAAATTCAACCTTATCCAGAACAGTGAACGATGACGCAAGCATGACGTCAGAGTGATGTCATCAGGTCAACTAGTCAGTTGACCAGTCAGACCAGACAGGTGGGTCCAGTGGGACCCACATGTCATTGTCAGGGACACTAATAGGGGGTTTAGACTAACTGAAAGGGTTAATTAGCGTGTGGGGCCCAGTAGTCAGTGAGAGATTAAGTGTTTAATTAACTAATTAATTAATTAGCAATTTATCTATTTATTTTAACCGTTTTATGCCGTGGGGCCCGCATGTCATAGACATAGAGGAGCCACGTCAGTGCTGACCGAGTCAAAGGTTCAACGGGGCCCACCCGTCAGCGACACAAGGGGGCCCACGCGTCAGGACAGCTCAGCGACGGCCGGCGAATCGTCGGAATCACGCCGGCGAGCTCGTTCGCGGCGGTGTGTCCTCGGGCACCGTCGGAAATCGCCCACAGGGCGCCATTTTGGTCGCGGCCGGGCGCGTTAGAACGGCAAGACGACGACGCGTCGGTTGGCGGTGGTCTCGCGGGCTGTGGTGGCCGGAGACGAGCAGTACGTCGCCGCCGGCGGTGGGGGGTTATGGGCGAGCAACGGCAACGGCGACGCGACGCACTTTTGGGCAACAGAATGGGTGGGGCGAGGCCTACGTGCGCGCGTGAGCACGACGGCACAAGCCCGGGACCAAATGGGTCACCGGACGGCCGCCGGCGACGAGCGCGTGCGGAGGCGCGTTCGGGCGCCCAACGAGCTAGGGGCTAGGGGCCACGGGGAAGCGTGTGCGGGGGCGCGTTGGGTTCCTGGGAGCACCAGGAACACGATGCCGTGCTCAGGCGAGCACGACGGAGAGCATGGCCACGGCGGCGAGGCGTACAGAGACGGCGGGCTCGGCCAAGCCGTCGGGGGCGAGCTACGGGCGCGGAGAGGGGAAGAGAAGAGAGGGGAGAGGCGACGGTCGCTCACAGCGTTGCAGAGAAGGCCCGGGGAAGGTTCGAGGTGCTCGGGGCAGCGAGTATTCCGGCGATGGCGATGGCGGAGCAGATGGAGAGGAAGAGCTCGTCGTCGTCCTCATAGTGCCGCAGAGCTCGAATTGGGGCCCGGAGTCGAAGTAGTAGAGGCCGATGGTTCTCCTGGAGGCGGTGAAATGTCAAGGCGCCGCCGGTGGCCGCGCGGGCGGCGGTGGCGCGACCATGGGTGCCTCGGGGACAAGCAGAGCACCGAGGGGGAGAGGAGGAAGAGGAGCGGCGCGAGGGAGAGGGGTCTGGGGGCGCTAGGGTTAGGGTTTAGGTCGGGAGCAACCTAGTAGGCGACGGGGGAACGGCGGATGGCCGGCGTGTGGCCTCCTGCGGCCACGGACGGCGCGCGGGCGTCCACCGCGATGGTGAATAGGGGGAAGGGGAAGGAAGGTAAGTGGGCCGGCCTGGAGGTTAACTGGGCCAGCTGGGCCGGCTGGGACAAGGCCCAGATGGCCAGGGGGGTTTTATTTCATTTTGTTTGTTTTTGTTTTGTTTATTATTACCTTTTATTTATTTCTCTTCTGTTTTTATTTTAGTTCCTTTCATTTTAGGTTTTATAAAAATTACCACTAGCACCTAAATTAGTACTTATAAATATACTAGTGCCACACTAATTCTTATCCCTAAATAAAATAGATTAATATTTTATAATTTATGTAATGAATTTAATTAGTTGGTCAAGCCATTGTTCTACTTATCTTAGTGCATTTTAATTATTTTATTAAAAAAAAAATATCTCCACCAATATTACCTATGAATTATTTGCCACAGTTTGAACCTTTTAGTTTTGACTTTTGAAAACTTTAAACTTTGACCTTGATTTAAATTTGAATTTGAACCGGCTTTGACTCGAGTGAGATTAGCAACAGAAATGATGGTGACATGGCATCATTAGCAGGGGATTACTGTAGCTTAATTATCCGGGCGTCACAATGTCATCGGGACCAAATGGATCTTCAATAACAAGCAAGATGTGAACGTTGTGGTCGTTCGAAACAAGGCAAGATTGGTGGCACAAGGCTACTCCCAACTCGAGGGTATTGACTACTGTGAAACCTTAGCCCCCGTTTCTCATCTTGAATCTATTCGCATGTTGCTTGTATATGCTTCTCATCATGATTTTAAATTGCAACAAATGGATGTGAAAAGTGCATTTCTAAATGGTCCTTTGAATGAGTTGGTATATGTCAAACAACCTCCGGGATTTGAGGATCCCAAGTTCCCCACTCATGTATACAAACTCAAAAAGGCGCTCTATGGCCTTAAACAAGCCCCACGTGTGTGGTATGAGCACCTTAATGAGTTGTTGCAAGATCGTGGGTTTGAAATTGGGAAAATCGATCCCACTCTTTTTACTAAGAGAGTCAAAGGGAATTTGTTCATATACCAACTATATGTTGACGATATTATTTTTGGTTCTCCTAACAAATCTTTTAATGATGAGTTTGCCGCACTAATGACTGAGAAGTTTCACATGTCTATGATGGGAGAGTTGAAGTTATTTCTTGGGTTCAAAATCAAGCAAAGAAGAGAAGGAACGTTCATCAACCAAGCCAAGTATACCCAAGACATGCTCAAGAGATTCGAGCTAGATGATGTCAAGCCGGTCAAGTTTCCAATGCCCACCAAATGCAAGCTTGACACTGATCCCAATGGTAAAGCGGTGGATCAAAAGGTATATTGCTCCATGCTTGGATCCTTGCTTTACCTTTGTGCATCTAGACCGGATATCCTGTTGAGTGTGGGAATTTGTGCACGGTTTCAAGTCGCACCTAAGGAAAGTCACTATGTGGCTGTCAAGCAAATATTTCGATATTTGGCTCATACCCCAAACTTTGGCTTATGGTACCCCAAAGGAGCAAACTTTGATCTCATGGGCTACTCAGATTCGGATTGGGCGGGAGATTGTAGGAAGTCAACTTCCAAAGGGTGCCAATTCCTTGGTCGCTCTTTGGTGAGTTGGTCTTTGAAGAAGCAAAATTGTATATCTCTCTCATCCATCGATGCCGAGTATGTTGCTGCCGCAAGTTGTTGTGCACAATTGCTATGGATGAGGCAAACTTTAAAGGATTACAGTGTCACTTGTGACAAAGTGCCTCTTCTATGTGATAATAAAAGTGCTATCAAGATTTCTCTCAATCCGGTGCAACATAGCAAGACGAAGCACATTGAAAGTTGTCATCATTTCATTAGGGATAACATCAAGCGGGGAGATATTGATATCATCTATATCAACACTCAAGAGCAACTAGCGGATATCTTCACCAAGCCTCTAGATGAAGCAAGATTTTGTGAGTTAAGGCATGAGCTAAATATCATTGATTTGAGCAATGTGGCTTCAATCTAGGCACACCCCACCATGCTCATCATTTTATCTTGCTCTAGATGTAGGCATGGACATAGGGGGAGTGTTGTTCTCTCAATGAACTCTTCCTCCCCCCCCCCCACATTATGCATAAATTGATCAAGTCTTTAACATTAGCCATTTTTTATGGTACTTGTGCTTCAAAGATGATTTTTGGTCATGCGCCCAAGGTTAGAATCTTCGCGGTGCCATACGACTTGACTCATACATGGATGGCCTTTGCCACCTCCCTCTCCTTGAGAGGTGTGTGTTTGGTTTGGATTGTGTTCTAGTTGGGTTTCGTCTCTTGTCTCTCCCTCGGTGTTTTTCTGTCTCTTTGATGTGTTTTTGCTTTTAAGTTGCACCCTCGACTCGTATCAGTATTTTATTTTTGCAAAGCCCCTTTTCTGTCTTGTCGAGCCCGTTCTGGGCGGTACTACCTCTGAGGACGGGCGGTACTACCGCTTAGTGGCATCAAGCGGTACTACCGCCCGCCCGAGCGGCACTACCGCTGCGAGGCGGGACTGGGGGGGTTACGTCGGGCAGGGGGAGTTTTATTTCTCCCCGACACCCATACGCCTCTCCCCTCTTGTTCCTCTTTTTCCCAGCGACAAACTCGCCGCGGGAGGTCGCTGCCAGGCCGCCTTCTCCTGGCCGTCCTTTGCAACTCCGTCCGGTGGAATCAATCCCCACCTCTCCCTCTTGCCAAGGATGCTGGTATTGTCCCCATTCTTCTCTTCATTGCTTCCAGTTTTCAGATCTAGGAATTTGAGGCAATAGACTTAGCATTCATCGATTTTTGGCCAAATCGAGGCTTGAGTAGGATGTTGTAGGCGGCTAGACTATTGTATTGGATTTTGGTAGGAGCACTTTTGAATTTGGCACCCCTGGTAGTATCGGATTAGGTCGCGGCAATAGTCAAACCTACGTCCTCTGCCTCGGGCGGTACTACCGCTCTCCTGGAGTGGTATTACCGTTTGAGGCGGTACTACCATTGCCTTGTCGTGGTACTACCGCTGGGATGCCAGTGTCCATATTCCTCCTAAATTTTTTGATCTTTGTTGTTTTTTCTGCCGCCTTATGCTTGTGTTTCTTTTGCTTTCTATTCGGTGTGTGTGGTTCCAGGTGATGACACTTCTGAGCCCCCCGTTCATCGTGTCAACCCCGGGCATACTAGGTCCAAGCGCTATCGCACTTCTGAGGCAGCAGGTGCATCTTCAAGTGTTCCTCCATCTCAACCAAAACCTTCGTCCAAGCAAGTTGCTAGCAAGCCCAAGCAGAAGACCAAGTCCGTGATAGAGATGTCCTCCAAGGAGTTCTGTGTGGCTTGGCACCGCAATGTTGGAAATATGCCCTAGAGGCAATAATAAAAGAGTTATTATTATATTTCCTTGTTCATGATAATCGTTTATTATCCATGCTATAACTGTATTGATTGGAAACTCAGTATTGATTGGAAACTCAAATACATGTGTGGATGAATAGACAGACTTTGTGTCCCTAGTGAGCCTCTACAGGACTAGCTCGTTGATCAAAGATGACCGCGGTTTCCAGGTCATAGACATGAGTTGTCATTTGATAACGGGATCACATCATTAGGAGAATGATGTGATGGACGAGACCAAAACGTTAAACATAGCTTTTGATCGTGTCAGTTATCGCTATAGTTTTCTGCATGTCAAGTATAAGTTCCTATGACCATGAGGTCATGTAACTCACTGACACCGTAGGAGTGCTTTGTGTGTGCCAAACGTCACAACGTAACTGGGTGACTATAAAGGTACTCTACAGGTATCTCCGAGGGTGTCTGTTGAGTTGACATGGATCGAGACTGGGATTTGTCACTCCGTGTGACGGAGAGGTATCTCCGGGCCCACTCGGTAATACGTCATCTCAATGAGCTCAAAGTGACTAAGTAGTTGGTCACGGGATTATGTATTACGGTAACGAGTAAAGAGACTTGCCGGTAACGAGATTGAACTAGGTATAGAGATACCGACGATCGAATCTCGGGCAAGTAACATACCGATGAGACAAAGGGAACTGTATACGGGATTGCCTGAATCCTTGACATCGTGGTTCATCCGATGAGATCATCGAGAAACGTGTGGGAACCAATATGGGTATCCAGATCCCGCTATTGGTTATTGACCTGGGAGTGTCTCGGTCATGTCTACATGGTTTCCGAACCCGCAGGGTCTACACACTTAAGGTTCGGTGACGCTAGGGTTGTTAGTGAGAACAGTGCATGGTTACCGAAGGTTGTTCGGAGTCCCGGATGAGATCCCGGACGTGACGAGGGTCTCCGGAATGGTCCGGGGACGAAGATTGATATATAGGATGAAAGGTTTCGGAGTCCGGAAGTGTTCCGGGGAGCATCGGGAAATCGGCGGATTACCGAAAAGGGTTTCGGGGGTCCCGGAAGTGGTTCTGGGCCTAATGGGCCACAAAGGGGGGACACCACAGCCCTCATAGGGCTGTGCGCCCCCCCCCCTTGGGCCCTCTCCTATGGCGCATGGGGGGCTGGCCCCTCCTAGGGCAGCCGCACCCCCTGGCTTGGGGGGCAAGGCACCTAGGGGGGAAAACCCTAGGGCCTGGCGCAGCCCTTGGCCGCCGCCCCCCCTCTGCCCTGGCCGCCGGCCCCCCTAGGGGAAACCCTAGGGCGCCCCCCTCTCCTCCTTCCCCCTATATATAGAGAGGTAGAGGGAGGGCAGCCAACACACGTTTGTGCCTCGGTGCTGCCCTCCCTCTCCCATAACATCTTCATCTCCCGCGGTGCTTAGGCGAAGCCCTGCTGGAATCCTCTTCCACCATCACCACCACGCCGTCGTGCTGCCGGTCTCTCCATCAACCTCTCCTCCACCCCTTGCTGGATCAAGAAGGAGGAGACGTCCCCGAGCCGTACGTGTGAAGAACGCGGAGGCACCGTTGCTTCGGTGCTAGGATCTTCGGCGATCTGAATCGCGGCGAGTACGACTCCATCAACCGCGTTCTTAACGCTTCCGCTTAGCGATCTACAAGGGTATGTGGATCCTACTCTCCCCTCGTAGTTGCATCTCCTAGATTGATCTTGGTGAACGTAGAGAAAAATTTTTGTTTTCCATGCAACGTTCCCCAACAGTGGCATCATGAGCTAGGATCTTGCGTAGATGCTTTCTCGAGTAGAACACAAAAGGGTTTGTGGGCGTTGATGTTTAAATTGCTGCCACCTTAGTCTTTCTTGATTCAGCGGTATTATGGGATGAAGCGGCCCAGACCAACTTTACATGTCCACGTACATGAGACCGGTTCCATCGACAGACATGTGACTTTTGTTGCATAAGATGGCTGGCGGGTGTCTGTCTCTCCTATCTTAGTTGAATCGGAATAGAACAAGGCGGTCCTTATAGAAGGTTAAATAGCAACTTGAATATCACCGTTGTGGCTTTGCGTAGGTAAGAAGCGTTCTTGCTAGATACCCGTAGCAGCCACGTAAAACATGCAACAACAAATTAGAGGACGTCTAACTTGTTTTTGCAGGGTATGTATGTGATATGATATGGCCAATGACATGATGAGATATATTTGATGTATGAGATGATCATGTTGTAATAGTTAATATCGACTTGCATGTCGATGCATACGGCAACCGGCAGGAGCCATAGGGTTGTCTTTAATTTTTGTATGACCTGCGTGTCAATCATTAAGCGCTTTGTAATGCTTTACTTTATCGCTAAACGGTAGCAATAGTAGTAAGAGCATGGTGGGCGCCGACAACCCCGATGGCGACACGATGATGGAGATCATGATGATGGGGATCATGGTGTGGCGCCGGTGACGATGGAGATCATGCCGGTGCTTTGGAGATGGAGATCAAAAGCACGAGTTGATGGCCATATCATGTCACTTATGATTTGCATGTGATGTTAATCCTTTTATGCATCTTATTTTGCTTAGGGCGACGGTAGCATTATAAGATGATCCTTCACTAAAATTTCAAGATAAAATTGTGTTCCCCCCGAGTGTGCGCCGTTGCGAAGGTTCGTCGTTTCGAAGCACCACGTGATGATCGGGTGTGATAGACTCTACGTTCGCATACAACGGGTGCAAGCCAGTTTTGCACATGCAGAACACTCGGGTTAGACTTGACGAGCCTAGCATGTACAGACATGGCCTCGGAACACGGAGGACCGAAAGGTCGAGCATGAGTCATATAGTAGATATGATCAACATGTTGATGTTCACCATTGACACCACCTCATCTCACGTGATGATCGGACTTGGGTTGGTGAATTTGGATCATGTCACGCTCGAATGACCAGAGGGATGTCAATTTGAGTGGGAGTTATAATTAATTTGATTAGGTAATAACTCACTTATCATGAACAATAGTCTAAAATGTCTTTGCAAATCTTTTGTTGTAGATGGCTCGCGCAGTAGCTCCCCTGAATTTTAATGCGTTCATAGAGAAAGCTAAACTGAAAGATGATGGGAGCAACTTTGTGGACTGGCTCCGCAATCTGAGGATCATCCTCACAGCTGCCCAAAAGGTTTATGTCCTAAATGCACCGCTAGGTGACCCCCCCCCCGCTCCTACAGCCCCTGCAGACGTTTTGAACGTCTGGCAGTCGCGTTCGGATGACTATTCGATAGTGCAGTGTGCCATGTTGTACGGCTTGGAAGGAGGACTTCAAAGGCGTTTTGAACGTCATGGTGCATATGAGATGTACCAGGAGTTGAAGTTCATCTTTGAAAAGAATGCTAAGATCGAGAGGTATGAGACCACCGATAAATTCTTTGCTTGCAAGATGGAGGAGAATTCGTCTGTCAGTGAACACTTACTGAAGATGTCTGGGTACTATACCCGCATAGCTGATCTGGGACTTGTGTTCCCGGATGAGGCTATCATTGACAGAATTCTCCAGTCACTCCCGCCAAGCTACAAGAGCTTCGTACAGCAGTACAACATGCAAGGGATGAATAAAACCATCGCCGAGCTGTTTTCAATGCTGAAAGTCGCTGAGGCAGACATCCAAAAGGAGTATCAAGTGTTGATGGTCAATAAAACCACCAGTTTCAAGAAGAATGGCAAGGGCAAGAAGGGTAACTCTAAGAAGGGTGGCAAAGCAGTTGCTAATCCAGTGAAGAAACCCAAGGCTGGGCCCAAGCCAGAGACTGAGTGTTTCTATTGCAAGGGGAACGGCCACTGGAAGCGGAACTGCCCCAAGTATCTGGCGGACAAGAAGGGGGCCAACAACAACAAAGGTATATGTGATATACATGTTATTGATGTGTACCTTACCAACTCTCGTTGTAGTGCCTGGGTATTTGATACCGGTTCGGTTGCTCACATTTGCAACTCTAAACAGGAACTGCGGAATAAACGGAGGCTGGCGAAGGACGAAGTGACGATGCGCATGGGAAATGGTTCCAAGGTTGATGTGATCGCCGTCGGCACGCTCGCTCTTCGATTACCATCGGGATTAGTTATGAACCTGAATAATTGTTATTTAGTGCCTGCGTTAAGCATGAACATTATATCTAGATCTTGTTTATTGCGAGACGGTTACTCATTTAAGTCAGAGAATAATGGTTGTTCTATTTATATGAGTAATATCTTTTATGGTCATGCACCCGAAGTTAGGGGTTTATTCTTATTGAATCTCGATAGTGATGATACACATGTTCATAACATTGATGCCAAAAGATGTAGAGTTGATAATGATAATACCACTTTCTTGTGGCACTGCCGTCTGGGTCATATCGGCGTGAAACGCATGAGGAAGCTCCATGCTGATGGACTTTTGGAGTCTCTTGATTTTGAATCACTTGACACGTGCGAGCCGTGCCTCATGGGCAAGATGACAAGGACCCCGTTTTCAGGGACAATGGAACGGGCAAGTGACTTATTGGAAATCATACATACTGATGTGTGCGGTCCGATGAGTGTAACGGCGCGCGGTGGATATCGTTATTTTCTCACCTTCACTGACGACTTAAGTAGATATGGGTATATTTACTTGATGAAGCATAAGTCTGAAACTTTTGAAAAATTCAAGCAATTTCAGAGTGAAGTTGAAAATCATCGTAACAAGAAGATCAAGTTCCTACGATTTGATCGAGGGGGAGAATATCTGAGTTATGAGTTTGGTGATCACTTAAGAAAATGTGGAATTGTTTCACAGTTGACGCCACCTGGAACACCACAGCGTAATGGTGTGTCCGAACGTCGTAATCGAACCCTATTAGATATGGTACGTTCTATGATGTCTCTTGCCGATTTGCCACTATCGTTTTGGGGATATGCGTTAGAGACAGCTGCATTCACTTTAAATAGGGCTCCATCTAAGTCCGTTGAGACAACACCGTATGAACTGTGGTTTGGTAAGAAACCTAAGTTGTCTTTTCTCAAGGTTTGGGGTTGCGATGCTTATGTCAAAAGGCGTCAGCCAGAAAAGCTCGAACCCAAAGCGGACAAATGTGTCTTCATAGGATACCCAAAAGAAACAGTTGGGTACACCTTCTATCTCAGATCCGAGGGCAAAGTGTTTGTCGCTAAGAACGGGTCCTTTCTCGAGAAAGAGTTTCTCTCGAAAGAATTGAGTGGGAGGAAGGTAGAACTTGATGAGGTTATTGAACCTCTGCTTCAACCAGAGAGTAGCGCAGCACAGAAAGATGTTTTTGTGGAGCCTGCAGAGGTTGAAGAGGAAGCCAATGATGATGATCAAGGAGCTTCTGATCAAGTTACTACCGAACCTCGTAGGTCGACAAGGGTACGCACTACACCTGAGTGGTATGGTAACCCTGTCTTGGAGGTCATGTTGTTAGACAACGGTGAACCTACGAGCTATGGAGAAGCGATGGTGGGCCCGGATTCCGACAAATGGTTAGAGGCCATGAAATCCGAGATGGGATCCATGTATGAAAACAAAGTATGGACTTTGGAAGTATTACCTGAAGGGCGGAAGGCCATTCAGAATAAATGGATTTTTAAGAGGAAGACGGACGCTGACGGTAATGTCACCGTGTATAAAGCTCGACTTGTGGCAAAGGGTTTTTCACAAGTTCAAGGGATTGACTACGATGAGACTTTCTCACCCGTAGCGATGCTTAAATCCGTCCGAATCATGTTAGCAATAGCTGCATATTTCGATTATGAAATTTGGCAGATGGATGTCAAAACAGCGTTCCTTAACGGTTTTCTTAAGGAAGAGTTGTATATGATGCAACCAGAGGGTTTTGTCGATCCAGAGAATGCTGACAAAGTATGCAAGCTCTAGCGTTCCATTTATGGGCTGGTGCAAGCATCTCGGAGTTGGAATCTTCGCTTTGATGAGGTGATCAAAGCGTTTGGGTTTATACAAGTTTACAATGAAGCTTGTATTTACAAGAAAGTGAGTGGGAGCTCTATAGCGTTTCTAATATTATATGTGGATGACATATTGCTGATTGGAAACAATATAGAATTTTTGGATAGCGTGAAGGGGTATTCGAACAAGAGTTTTTCGATGAAAGATCTCGGTGAAGCTGCTTTCATATTGGGCATCAAGATCTATAGAGATAGATCAAGACGCTTGATAGGACTTTCACAAAGCACATACCTTGATAAAGTTTTGAAGAAGTTCAAAATGGATCAATCCAAGAAGGGGTTCTTGCCGGTATTGCAAGGTACGAAGTTGAGTAAGACTCAATGCCCAGTGACTGCGGATGACAGAGAAAAGATGAGTGTCGTCCCCTATGCTTCAGCCATAGGCTCTATCATGTATGCAATGCTGTGCACAAGACCAGATGTCAGCCTTGCCATAAGTATGGCCGGAAGGTTTCAAAGTAATCCTGGCATGGATCACTGGACAGCGGTCAAGAATATCCTAAAGTACCTGAAAAGGACTAAGGATATGTTTCTCGTTTATGGAGGTGATCAAGAGCTCGTCGTAAAGGGTTACGTCGATGCAAGCTTTGACACTGATCCGGATGACTCTAAGTCTCAAACCGGATACGTATATATACTCAACGGGGGAGCGGTAAGCTGGTGCAGTTCCAAGCAGAGCGTGGTAGCTGATTCTACATGTGAAGCGGAGTATATAGCTGCCTCGGAGGCGGCGAAGGAAGGTGTCTGGATGAAGGAGTTCATGACAGATCTTGGAGTTGTGCCTAGTGCACTGAACCCAATGACTCTGTTCTGTGACAACACTGGTGCCATTGCTCTAGCCAAGGAACCAAGGTTTCACAAGAGGACCAGACACATAAAGCGACGCTTCAATTCCATCCGCGATTCGGTCAAGGAGGAGGACATAAACATTTGCAAAGTACACACGGATTTGAATGTTGCAGATCCGTTGACTAAGCCTCTTCCACGGGCTAAGCATGATCAACACCAAGACTCTATGGGTGTTAGATTCATTACCTTGTAATGCTAGATTATTGACTCTAGTGCAAGTGGGAGACTGTTGGAAATATGCCCTAGAGGCAATAATAAAAGAGTTATTATTATATTTCCTTGTTCATGATAATCGTTTATTATCCATGCTATAACTGTATTGATTGGAAACTCAAATACACGTGTGGATGGATAGACAGACTTTGTGTCCCTAGTGAGCCTCTACAGGACTAGCTCGTTGATCAAAGATGACCGCGGTTTCCAGGTCATAGACATGAGTTGTCATTTGATAACGGGATCACATCATTAGGAGAATGATGTGATGGACGAGACCCAAACGTAAACATAGCTTTTGATCGTGTCAGTTATCGCTATAGTTTTCTGCATGTCAAGTATAAGTTCCTATGACCATGAGATCATGTAACTCACTGACACCGTAGGAGTGCTTTGTGTGTGCCAAACGTCACAACGTAACTGGGTGACTATAAAGGTACTCTACAGGTATCTCCGAGGGTGTCTGTTGAGTTGACATGGATCGAGACTGGGATTTGTCACTCCGTGTGACGGAGAGGTATCTCCGGGCCCACTCGGTAATACGTCATCTCAATGAGCTCAAAGTGACTAAGTAGTTGGTCACGGGATTATGTATTACGGTAACGAGTAAAGAGACTTGCCGGTAACGAGATTGAACTAGGTATAGAGATACCGCCGATCGAATCTCGGGCAAGTAACATACCGACGAGACAAAGGGAACTGTATACGGGATTGCTTGAATCCTTGACATCGTGGTTCATCCGATGAGATCATCGAGAAACGTGTGGGAACCAATATGGGTATCCAGATCCCGCTATTGGTTATTGACCTGGGAGTGTCTCGGTCATGTCTACATGGTTTCCGAACCCGCAGGGTCTACACACTTAAGGTTCGGTGACGCTAGGGTTGTTAGTGAGAACAGTGCATGGTTACCGAAGGTTGTTCGGAGTCCCGGATGAGATCCCGGACGTGACGAGGGTCTCCGGAATGGTCCGGGGACGAAGATTGATATATAGGATGAAAGGTTTCGGAGTCCGGAAGTGTTCCGGGGAGCATCGGGAAATCGGCGGATTACCGAAAAGGGTTTCGGGGGTCCCGGAAGTGGTTCTGGGCCTAATGGGCCACAAAGGGGGGGACACCACAGCCCTCATAGGGCTGTGCGCCCCCCCCCCCTGGGCCCTCTCCTATGGCGCATGGGGGGCTGGCCCCTCCTAGGGCAGCCGCACCCCCTGGCTTGGGGGGCAAGGCACCTAGGGGGGAAAACCCTAGGGCCTGGCGCAGCCCTTGGCCGCCGCCCCCCCCTCTGCCCTGGCCGCCGGCCCCCCTAGGGGAAACCCTAGGGCGCCCCCCTCTCCTCCTTCCCCCTATATATAGAGAGGTAGAGGGAGGGCAGCCAACACACGTTTGTGCCTCGGTGCTGCCCTCCCTCTCCCATAACATCTTCATCTCCCGCGGTGCTTAGGCGAAGCCCTGCTGGAATCCTCTTCCACCATCACCACCACGCCGTCGTGCTGCCGGTCTCTCCATCAACCTCTCCTCCACCCCTTGCTGGATCAAGAAGGAGGAGACGTCCCCGAGCCGTACGTGTGAAGAACGCGGAGGCACCGTTGCTTCGGTGCTAGGATCTTCGGCGATCTGAATCGCGGCGAGTACGACTCCATCAACCGCGTTCTTAACGCTTCCGCTTAGCGATCTACAAGGGTATGTGGATCCTACTCTCCCCTCGTAGTTGCATCTCCTAGATTGATCTTGGTGAACGTAGAGAAATTTTTTTGTTTTCCATGCAACGTTCCCCAACACGCAACCCATATGCTCAAGATCAAGATCCAACTCTTGTCAACCGCCACTTCTGGAACAGGTTTCAGTGGTCTGTGTACTTCGATGTGCTCAAAGCTATGAATAATCTCTACGTTGATGTTCGTTCCATCGACATTGAGTACTTGAAGAAGGATATGGCCTATTTTTGCGAGGCTCTAGACATGTGTAGTCAGTTAAACATCCTTGAGCTCATGTCCTTCAACAAGGATTTTTATGCGGACTTGGTGGCTTACTTTTATGCCACGGTCCATCTCGGCACAGATGAAGAAAGGTCTCTTACTTGGATGACCAATGGCAAAACTCTCTTAGTCAAGTGGAAGGTGTTCATGGAACTTTTGGGTGTTGAATATCAAGGGTTTGACAACCCGGTTGGCTTTCGTCCTCATCAAAAAGCTACTTCCACTCACAAGCAAGCACTTTAGCAGTACAACACTGTGATGGTAAACCCCGAGACACAGAAGAAGACTTATGGGCTATTTCCCTTTCTGGATATCCTTCATCGCATCTTCAAGAACACCCTTTTTCCTTGCATTGGGAACTTGGATATGGTTCATTCCTACTTAGTGGACCTGTTGCTCTTCTGCCAGCATGAGAAGGAGGCCACCACAGGAGAGTCCTTGGATATCTCTCATGTCATGTGGTCTGAACTCCTCTCTGCCATTACTGAGCGTAAGTGCCCCATCTATGGCCGGCTGGAAACCGATGACTTGGTCTCCCATGAGATCAAGCATCTGAGGTAGAAGGAGCACTGGAACACTTCCGTTCCTGAGTCTGCGATTCCTCCTGGAGCTGATGCGGCTGAGGCCGAAGATGATGATGATGATTATGTGCCCCCTAGTGCCGAGCCCTCTTGGGCTAAGAAGCTCAAGCTCAAGATGAAGAAGTGTTTCTGCATGCTGTCCCATGGGCAGTATATGGCTCATGTGTATGAGAAGAAGTCTCGCACTCGTCAGAAGAAGCTTATGCGTCAGCTTGGTGTTGAGGTTACCAGTGGATCTGAGGATATAGTCACTGATGAGGAGGCGTGAATTTCTCAGCATTACTTGTGGACCGATTCAGAGACTGGCCAGCATGCCACTGCCGATGACGGAGCTGCAGACGACCACGCGAGGCTGTGAGGCGCTCATTCTCGGAAGTTGCTATCACCTATGTTTCTCTCACTTTTTGGCGTCTCGATGCCAAAGGGGGAGAGCGTCGAGGGATTTGTCGTGTCTTATTTGTCGTGTTTGTCATGTCTCTGATTTTCTCTCGTGAACTCGTTTATTGTTTGTTTGTTCATGCTTGCGAGACCTGACTATCCTATCATATGGTGTAAGACATATGTTGCGCTATCTTTATTATCTTATGTGTGTCTAGTACTTTGATAGTATGTGAGTTGCATGCTCATCTTATATTTCTTGTTTGCTCACTTACTATCCTCTTGCATCCTAGCCTATCTTTCTCTTATTTTAGATGCAGGTGTTGTCTGGCTGTAAAATATAGGGGGAGTGTTGATCCTAGTGTGTGCACTTTGCATTCCAAAGGCAATCCTAATTAAGTGCACACATCTAGGGGGTGCCCGTCTATATTTTGCAGTCATTGAGGTTTGCTTATTCTCTTGTCATATCTCTACGCAAATCCCGTGTTGTCATCAATCCACCCAAAAGGGGGAGATTGTTAGGGCATGTCTCTCTCTAAGTGGTTTTGGTGATTGATGACAATGCGTTTACGGACTAACCGTGTGCATTGATCATGTCAGATATTCATCTATATGGCACGAGACAATTTCTACCCCTCTGTGTTTAAATAGAAGATGGCGTTGTTTGCTTCGTTTCTTTTTTGGTGGACTTGAGTCGTAGGAAACACCGTACTAACAAGAGGGGGCCCTTATCAGAAAGGTTAGGGTGGAATCAACACGTACACATCTATCTTGCACCCCCAGCTCCTTTCCTATTCTTTGGAGTTTGTCGTTATCGCGAAAGTGGGACTTGGGAGGTGCCAGCGGTAGTACCACTAGACCAGAGCGGCTGTACTGCTTACAGCCTCAAGCGGTAGTACCGCTGCCTTGCGGTGGTAGTACCGCTCGTGGCCATCAGCAGTAGTACAACTACGGCTCTGCATTGCTGCCGCCTCGACTCGAGACTCGCACTTCTCGTGCCGGGTTCTGCGGTGGTAGCAGCGGCAGTAGGAGCGATAGTACCGCTCGGGAGCGGTAGTACCACACCTACCACCGCTGCTAATGCCGCCATGGCCTCTCTCTCTCTCTCTCTCTCTCTCTCTCTCTCTCTTCCTTTCTACTTCTAAGGCCTTCGCTCCGAGTCTCCGCGGCAGTACCACTGAGGCTCGCGGTAATAACACTGCTGGCAGCGGCAGTACCGCTGCATGCAGCGGTAGTATTGCTCTGCTTAGTGGTAGTACCGCTCTGTGCGGGCTGAGGAGGGGATAACAATTGGATTGGTTGCCTCACTATAATAGGAGGTCTTCTTCCCCAATAAGACCTACCACTTTTCCCCAAGGCTCCATTGTTGCTCCAAAGCTCTTTTTAGCCCAATCTCTCCCTCGCTATCCAATCAAACTTGTTGATTTTCTAGGGATTGGTTGAGAAGGCCCCGATCTACACTTCCACCAAGAGAAATTTGATTCCCCACTAATCCCTTGCGGATCTTGTTACTCTCAGGTATTTGAGCACCCTAGACGGCTGAGGTCACCTCAGAGCCACATTCCATTGTGGTGAAGTTTTGTGGTATTGTTGGGAGCCTCCAATCTAGTTGTGGAGATTGCCCCAACCTTTTTGTAAAGGTTCGGTCGCCGCCTTCAAGGGCAACACTAGTGGAATCACGACATCTCGCATTATGTGAGGGCGTGAGGAGAATACGGTGGCCCTAGTGGCTTCTCGGGGAGCATTGTGCCTCCACACCGCTCTAACGGAGACGTACTTCCCCCAATGGGAAGGAACTTCGGTAACACATCCTCGTCTCCACCGTTTCCACTTGTGGTTATTTCTTCCCTTTACTTTATGCAAGTTTTGTTGTGTGATATCCTTTGCTTTCACTTGTTGTTGTTGTTTGCATCATATAGGTTGTTCACCTAGTTGCACATCTAGACAACCTTTTTGTTGCTAAACCTAATTTGTTAAGAAAAACTAAAAAATGGTAGTTGCCTATTCACCCCCCTCTAGTCAACCATATTGATCCTTTCAGAGGGAATATTATTCCCCCTTCCTTCCCCTCCCCCCTCTTTCCTTCCCCTTCCGTATACAAGGAAAGGGGGGCTCAGGGCAAGGCAGGGCCCCTAGGGGCGGCGGCCAAGCCCTAGGGCGCCCTGGCTGCCTCCCCTCCCCTCCCACCTATATATATGTGGTGAGGGGGCGCCTCACAAAGACACAACATCGATTGTTAGCCATGTGCGGCACCCCTGTGACGCCCGAAGACCGACGTCCCAGAAGATTCCAGACGATTCCAGAAGATTCCAGATGTCCCGGGTTGCCCGTGTGTTTCTTTTGAGCTTGTGTTATTTATTTTTGCATTGCATCATGTCATCATGCCATCATGTCATTTTATTTTGCATATCAACCTAAATAAATTGTGTGGACCTTCGGTCTATTTAAATCGAGGGAAGAAGGTCTTCTCTTTATAACATATAAAAGCCTCCTAATAATTATGGAGCTATATTAATAAATATTCCATTCTTGGAATTAAGCATAACACACTTGCATATTTCCCCATGCTTTTCCTACTTCGAGTTCACCGTCAAAACCTTGCCAATATTTCTTTTCCCTTGTTTCGAGGTTCCTCCGAAAATTCGAACATTTTTGGACACCTCAATAATCAAGTCTTAGTTCAAACCCTTTTGAATTAAATTCAAATATGTTTGAATTTTTTTTTCCAATCACGCCTTTTCTATTTTTCTCGGTCCTTGCTCATTTTATGATGCCCGAGAAAAATGCTCCCATGTGTTATCTTTTCCCTAACCCCCTCCTCTTTTTCGTTCTTCTCTTTTGTTTCTGCTAAGAAATAAAAAAAGAAAGAAAACTCCTCCAGCCGGCCATCCTTCCTTTGGCCCAAGCCGCAGCTGGACTCCTCCTGGCCCATCTCCTCCCTTCTCCTCCTTTCCCTCTATTCGGCCCAGCAACAGGCCCAGCTTCTCCCACCGAACCCTAGCCCGTCTCATCCCATCGAGCGCTCCTCCTCATCCCCTCCTGCGCCGCCGGTTTCTTCCATCAAGCCCCGCACCCCCTTTCTCCTCGTCCCCGATTCCCTCTCCCTCTGTCCCTCGAGCAGCGCCCGATCCTTGCGCTCCACCCTCGAGGCTCCCAGCCGACCGCTCCCTCCGTTCTCCTTCCAGCCCCGTGGCTCCCTCCAGCCAAGGCCGAGCCTCGCGACCTCCTCCTCTGGCACGAGCCGCCCCGCGCGCGGGCTCCCTCCTCCGCGTCGCGCAGCCACGCAGCCGCGCCCCTGCCTCGTCCTCCCTGCGTCGCTGAAGCCCGTGGCGCCCGGCTCTCATCCCCAAGCTCCCTTCGTTCACCAGGAGCAGCCGCCCCAAGCCAGCGACGCCGCCCGGCCTCAGCCTCCAGCGCCCAGGAGCTGCGCATCCCTCCAAGCCCGCGGCCAGAGCGCCCGCACGCCGCGAGCCGCGCCCGTCCCCGACGCGTGGTCACCGCGGCCCCTCTTCCTCTCTTCAGCGCCTCCTGCGCACCCCAAGGCCGCAACCCTCCGGCCTCCCTTCGTCCCGGCCGCGAGCTCCATCCGCGCGAGTCCCGCGCCGAGCCTTCCTTCCTGCAGCGCCTGGCCCCGACGCCCAGCAGCCTGGAGCCTGCGGCTCCCTCCGTTCCAGCTCGCCCTCGAGCCTCCATCCCCAGTTCGCCCGTCCAGCGCCTCCTCAAGCTCTGCCCGGCGCCCGTGCTGCCCTTTTTGTTCTGTTCCTGCGTGTTTTGTTTTTTTTGTTTTGTGTTGCCGTGTGCTGTTGCAAGTGTCCAGGAACCGTTCGTTGGCCAAGTGGAGACCGGAAAAACGGGGATGCATCAAGTTCCTCTACGGAAAACCCGAACGTCTACGAACCGTGACGAGTACGGCTACACGACGATACGACCAAGTACCCCGACATCGATGACATGAACGACTACGAACGAACGACTACTCGGATTCAAGTACCACTACCGTCGCGAGATCGAGAACCCCCAAGTACCACGACGACCCGAACCTCTACGGGAAAACGAGCTCCAAGTTCGACTACTTCACGGGACCCGTCAAGTCCGACTACTACATGAACGAGTACCTCGACGCCCGATATCAAGTTCGACTCCACGGCGAAACGTCAAGTTCCACTACCTTCGGAAGAAACGAGTACCCCTACCGATGTCAAGTTCGACTACCGTCGCCCCGAGGACGTCCGATGCCGCGACAAGTACCCCTTCGGAAACGAGAACGTCTACTTCCCCCTACGGAACGTGTACCACTACCGTCGCCCCGAAGATGTCCGACGCCGCAAGTATCACGACCCGATTTCGGAACAACTACTTCCTCTTCGGAAACGTGAACAACTACTTCCTCTACGACCGCGAGTACCACTACTTCCACTACGATCTCGAACCGCCCCGTGAACGTTTGTTCCGAAGGTATAACCCCGAGACGTGACCCGTGTGATGTTTGTTGTGGTTGTATGAAATGTTTCCTTGTGTGCACCGTGTCCGTTTCGCCCCTTTTGTCATGTTCCTCGGTTGCCTCGTCGCCGACTCGTGGGAACCCGGTGACGGGATTACCCCCCACCTTTCATCTTGTTCCGCTCGATCTCCGTCATCTTTTGCACCGGTCTCTCAACGAGTTACCGGAACCCATATGTTGCAGTGGCATCATTTTCGGTTATCGTTGCCGTGGCACCCTTTTCCTTCCACCGCGGTGACAATGCTTCTTATCATCTTCTTGTCAACCTTTTAATAAACTTGCATAAACTTGATCATGTCATCCGCATCATTTAACAACACTAAAATGTTTAATTGTTGTGTGCTTATAATTACTAAACATGCTTATGGGGATTTTCCGGATATTGTTGTTGTTATTCTCCGGCCTCATTTAAATTGCCTAGTTAGTGTAGTTTTATTATGCTTCACCTCTTGCCATGTTAACCAACATTTAATCTTGTCTTGTAAATAATGAGAGTCAACTAAATAATTAAATGTGGTGTTTCGTCAATATGCAACTCGTTGCATATTGAGCTCCACTTAACTTGTAGTGTTGTTTGTGCACTTTGCCATGCCTTGCTTATTTAAACCGGACATGCATCATACTTGTTTGTGCATCGTATGCCTTGTTTAAGCTTGTGTGTTTACCGTGTTGTTTCCTTCTTTCCGGTTGCTTCTCTTGTTAGCTTCGGTTTCGTTCCGGAGTTGTGAGGATCCGCTCGTCTGTTGCTCCGTCTTCTTCTTGGATCAGTTCTTCTCCCTTGTGGAATTCCAGGCAAGATGATCATACCCTTGGATACCTTTACTACCATTGCCATGCTTAGTTGTCTCGATGCTATCGTTACATGTCGCGCTACCCATCTTTATGTCAGCCTCTCCTTGTTGCCATGAAACCTCTAACTTTGAAACCTTCCTAGCAAAACCACTGTTTGGCTATGTTACCCGCTTGCTCAGCCTCGCTTGCTCAGTCCCTCTTATAGCGTTGTTAGTTGCAGGTGAAGATGAAGTTCGTTCCAGGAGGGAACTTGTTGTTGGTATATCACAATATCTATAATTATTATTAACACACCTATATACTGGGCATGGGTGGAAGGCTTGGCCTTTTGCTCGGTGTTTTGTTCCACTCATGCCACCTTAGGAGCCGATAAACCGGCATTATGTTCCTTGATTTTGCGTTCCTTACACGATGGGTGGATGGGGACCCCTTGACAGTTCGACTTTGAATAAAACTCCTCCAGCAAGGCCCAACATTGGTTTTAATTTGCTCATAATAACAACTTAATTAATTAATTAAATTGCATAGGGAGTTAGCGCTACCCGAGGATTCTTAATTCTACATAGCAGGGGGGGCCAGTGCTGATGGTGTTGGTCCCAAACGGGGAGTCTGCGGGGCCGCCTTGGGGAAACCCGAGGTATCTGGTATACCTGTAGAATCGCCCATTCGGTAGTGTCCTGAGACGAGATACGCGCGGCTACTATCAGGGTGTCGACACACCGGGAGGTCTTGCTGGACTTGTTTTACCATTGTCGAAATGACTTGTGCTACCGGGATGCCGAGCCTGATCGGATTTTCCCTAAGATAAGGGGTGATGATATTATATTTATCACTTCAGCTAATCGTGAGAGCTTGTGATGGGCTAAGTTGGGACACCCCTGCAGGGTTATGATCTTTCGAAAGCCGTGCCCGCGGTTATGTGGCAGATTGGAATTTGTTAATGTCCGGTTGTAGAAAACTTGACAGAGGATCCGAAGTAAAACACACAACTGTGTGAGTAACCGTGACTGTCTCTTTTCACTTTGAGAAGAGAACACGGTGGGGTTATGTTTGACCGTATGTAGTTCAGGATCTTTAGCGATCACTACTTTTGCGACCGTTTGCGTAGCTTCTCATCTTATTCTGGTACTCGTAAGTTAGCCACCATATTATGCTTAGCCGCTGCTGCAGCCTCACCACCTTACCTCTTCCTACCCACAAAGCTTTGCTAGTCTTGTTACCCATGGTTATGGGATTGCTGAGTCCTCTGTGGCTCACAGTTACTTCACCACACCAGATGCAGGTTCAGCCGAGTTTGATGCAGGAGATGGATCAGAGCTCCACCGGGAGTTCGATGAAGAGCGTGGCCGTTTGCTTGAGTTGTTTCGACGATCAGTAGTGGTTTCTACTAGGACTCGATCCTGACCTGTGGCTTTATGTTGTTTTGGTATCTTTCTTTTGATCTTCGCCCGTAGTCGGGTTGTGATGTTTTGAATGATGAATTGCTTATGTAATGTATTGTGTGAAGTGGCGAGTGTAAGCCAACTATCTTATTTTGCAATTTAATCCCTCTTTTACATGAGTCGTGCAAAGATACCAAACTTGAGATCATTCTAGGATGGGCTTATACCTTTAAGTCGTGCCTCGACACGTAGGAGGTATAGTCCCATCCTGGGCATTACAAGTTGGTATTCAGAGCCTTCTCCGACCTAGAAGCCCCCACTGTTTGATCGAATCGTTGACGGTCGAGTCTAGGCACACACTGAAAACTTTTTGAGTCCTGTATTTTATATCGGAGAGTAGGATTTCTTTGCTTCTCATCCCCTTTCTCTCTGGTGAGGACTCCTGACGACTACTCTTGTCTCTTCTACCTTCAAAAATTGCACCAAATTTTTTTTTAGGATCCCGCGAGTATTCTGGGATTGTTTCGATGTTCTTGTGACAAGGATATTGTTCTCGATGCCTCCTGTTTCCGGGGAGTTGAGCTTCGGGGTATTGTTGTCACAAGCATATCGCGGCAGTACTAAATACTTAAGACGGCCGACATCGAAAATCTCTCCTATACGGCCAGTGGCAAGATAACCCCGACATCACCCAGTACTGGGGAGGTAGTTCGAGAGTATTGCCATAGCTTGTATAGTGGATGCTTTTCGAAGGTCCGAGGTAAACAGTTTCCGAGAAAGACTGGTTATGTGTTGAAGGATGGATACACCTGGATGTAGGTTTAGAGTTGATTGCGCGGTGCTTCCCGTGTATCCCCAACACCTGATTGCATAACTGGAATCTTTCAGAAATCTATAGGTGGGTTCATCAAGTAGTTCTAGGCATTCTTCCAACGGATGCACGATATGAAGTTCGGGGTTCTACATTGAGTGAAGTGGTTTTATGGACTTGTTCTGATCGGGAGTTGCATCTTAAAGGGTCCTTGGCTATGCTGATCCGGGGATAACAAAACCCTTTTGTAACACGTTCCATGAGCTTTCAGCACGAAGATGTCGAACGAAGCTTCTATCTTGTATTTGTTCTATCTGTTCCTTGTTCCTTTTTATTTTCATTTTGCTCTTCAAGTGGCTTCTCGTCAAGTTGATGTATCTGCGGAATTCATTCGTTCAATCCTCTGTTCGAATGATATTGTGAAGATGATGCTGCGACTTATCTATCCTTTGTTTTTGTTTTGATTCTGGTATTCGAGTTGCTTCGATGTCAAATGTTGATTCCATACCTGTCCTAATCGGTGTTCTCATATTTCTATGGGAGTGCTAATCCTTCTTGACCATCGAGATATTCATGTTAATCCTTTTCAACCGGTGTGCCTTCTCTTCAAGTTATTCCATACGGACGTCGTTGAGAAATCTGACGATTGTTTGTTTCATTCATCTCAAGTTGTCTTTGTTTTCCCCACCCTCCCACCCTTCTTCTTCTTCTCGGAGCAAGAAATTCTCAAATGAATTATCCATTTTATTCATGTGATATTTTCTTCATTCTTTTCCTTCAATGTTCTTATCCGGTGATTTATCGTGAAGATGCTCAAGAACTTCAAGTTCATCATTATTTTGTTCTCTAATTCTGCAGGTGGATGTAATTCAAGATTTCGGTGTTGATCTTACCCTTTTCCTCTTTTCACAATGCTTTCTTATTCCGGTGCACCAATTAATCATTCTCCTCTTGTTATTCATATCCGGAGTGCTGAAGATTCGTAATTCCATTCTTAATCCATTCAAGCCTTTTGAGGATTGTTATCTTATTCAAGCCATTTAATTCAACCGGTGCAATATCTCTTAAGCTATCTTTTCCAATGGTGATTTCTTTTGAGTGGGCCCTAACACATAGGTCTTTTCCCAGGATCTTACCTGACTCTTCTTTTTCTGGAGAATTCTTTTCAAAGTGTGACGTAAGAATGATCTCCATCAGTCACATGCCTTCTCCAAGCTTGTTTTCAATTATTTTCATCTTTAGCTCCACCTTCCTCTTGTCATTCGTCCGGAGTATCTCGTAATTCTTCAGGGCATTTCTCGTCTTCACTCTCAACATTTGGAGACCGGAGAAGAATTTCTCTTAAATCTTGGCCCATCTTCTTGAAGATTTGTGGTTCTAGCTTCATGCCATCCTCATTATTGTTCCGATTATGAGGAATTCTTTTATACCGTCCGGAGCATTTCATGAATTCTTTTCTTTGTGATCCTCCGAAGGCCATCATTTCAGAATACTTCTTCGTTCTCAGTTTTCAACTTCGCCCTCCCAATATTCTTCATTGATGTCTCATCGTTCGTCTCCTAATTCTTACGGTGGTTCATTCAAGTTTACCCTTCCGTTGTTATCGTTTTAATTCATTTGTTCTTTTCATAATCCTACCGGTGGTTCGTTGAATCCGAGGTTGTACTAGACCTCTCTTTAATTCTTTGCATCTTTCACTTCCCGTCCTTTTGTTACCGGAGTTCTTCATGGTGGTTCATCATCATTTAATTCATCCTCGAAGTCTTCATCAAGATTCTTGTTGGAGCTCAAGCATTCTTCATCATGCTTTCCAATTGCAATTCTTGCTACCTTATCTTTGAGATGGTGTTATGTCATTCTTGACAATTCCTTCATGTTTCATGATTCACGAGTTATCAAGAATGAGATATTTAAAACCCATAATTTTCCTTGTTCAGGAGATCTTTTCAACCCTTCAATTATTCGTTGGAGTTATCTTGGGTTGTATTTCACCTAAAAGCTTTTCCCTAAGGATGTTGCTATTATGGTGCTTATAAATGACCCAAGTTCTTCATTTATCATTCCGGTGAGATAACTCTTTCGTCTCCTTGTTGATCTCAATCCAAGCAAATGTTTCTGTCAGTGGCTGGTTGTCACCTCTTAATTTTGAGATATTTTCCATAAGCCCACATCAAGCTTATTCGTTTTTCGTTGTTGATTTTTTTTTAAATCAACTCTGTTCAACCCTTCCTTGTAAGGATGCTCTTTCAAATTCAATTGTGGGAGAAGTTGTCATTTTTCTTCTTCCTTCTTTTCCTTCGTTGAATTATATGCTATCCTTTTGTTCCGGAGGTTTTGTGATGTTCATCTCTTTGACCATCATCTCGTTTTTATCAAGATCATATTCTCCCTTGCTTGTCTATTTAACCGGAGTGTTGTATTCTTCATTTCAGTTCCGTCATCTTATCTAGTTTTTTTTGCCTATCTTTTAACCGGATTGTTGTCCGAATCTTTCTTACCCCTTGTGCCTTCTTTCAATTGTTTCAGAGGCAGTGTGTTGTTGTTTTCATCAAGTATCATTCCAACTTGGCAAGTTCTTGTTCTTTTCCTTCCATTTTCAGACGGAGTGCTGCCCAAATTTTGTCATTCTTATTCCTTGGCTATACCATTGCAGTCTCATATTCTTTTGGTTCGTGAGCTCTTGTTTCATGTCTTTCAACCTTCAAGGTTCTCATAGTGCTCCTTGTTCCTCTTTTGTAACGGAGTGTTTCATATTCATTCATCTCCGTTGCTTTCTTTCTTTCAACTTGTTTAACCTCTCAAGGTTCTTGGTTTCACTCGTCCGTCAAAGAAGCAACTTTGTTTTACCTCTTCCTCTTCCGTTTTAACCCGGTGATATCTCTAGGATCTCGGGTCGAGATCCTCTGTTAGTGTGGGAGAGTTGTGACGCCCGAAGACCGACGTCCCAGAAAATTCCAGAAGATTCCAGATGTTCCGGGTTGCCCGTGTGTTTCTTTTGAGCTTGTGTTATTTATTTTTGCATTGCATCATGTCATCATGCCATCATGTCATTTTATTTTGCATCTCAACCTAAATAAATTGTGTGGACCTTCGGTCTATTTAAATCGAGGGAAGAAGGTCTTCTCTTTATAACATATAAAAGCCTCCTAATAATTATGGAGCTATATTAATAAATATTCCATTCTTGGAATTAAGCATAACACACTTGCATATTTCCCCATGCTTTTCCTACTTCGAGTTCACCGTCAAAACCTTGCCAATATTTCTTTTCCCTTGTTTCGAGGTTCCTCCGAAAATTCGAACATTTTTGGACACCTCAATAATCAAGTCTTAGTTCAAACCCTTTTGAATTAAATTCAAATATGTTTGAATTATTTTTTCCAATCACGCCTTTTCTATTTTTCTCGGTCCTTGCTCATTTTATGATGCCTGAGAAAAATGCTCCCATGTGTTATCTTTTCCCTAACCCCCTCCTCTTTTTCGTTCTTCTCTTTTGTTTCTGCTAAGAAATAAAAAAAGAAAGAAAACTCCTCCAGCCGGCCATCCTTCCTTTGGTCCAAGCCGCAGCTGGACTCCTCCTGGCCCATCTCCTCCCTTCTCCTCCTTTCCCTCTATTCGGCCCAGCAACAGGCCCAGCTTCTCCCACCGAACCCTAGCCCGTCTCATCCCATCGAGCGCTCCTCCTCATCCCCTCCTGCGCCGCCGGTTTCTTCCATCGAGCCCCGCACCCCCTTTCTCCTCGTCCCCGATTCCCTCTCCCTCTGTCCCTCGAGCAGCGCCCGATCCTTGCGCTCCACCCTCGAGGCTCCCAGCCGACCGCTCCCTCCGTTCTCCTTCCAGTCCCGTGGCTCCCTCCAGCCAAGGCCGAGCCTCGCGACCTCCTCCTCTGGCACGAGCCGCCCCGCGCGCGGGCTCCCTCCTCCGCGCCGCGCAGCCGCGCCCCTGCCTCGTCCTCCCTGCGTCGCTGAAGCCCGTCACGCCCGGCTCTCATCCCCAAGCTCCCTTCGTTCACCAGGAGCAGCCGCCCCAAGCCAGCGACGCCGCCCGGCCTCAGCCTCCAGCGCCCAGGAGCTGCGCATCCCTCCAAGCCCGCGGCCAGAGCGCCCGCACGCCGCGAGTCGCGCCCGTCCCCGACGCGAGTCGCGCCCGTCCCCGACGCGTGGTCACCGCGGCCCCTCTTCCTCTCTTCAGCGCCTCCTGCGCGCCCCGAGGCCGCAACCCTCCGGCCTCCCTTTGTCCCGGCCGCGAGCTCCATCCGCGCGAGTCCCGCGCCGAGCCTTCCTTCCTGCAGCGCCTGGCCCCGACGCCCAGCAGCCTGGAGCCTGCGGCTCCCTCCGTTCCAGCTCGCCCTCGAGCCTCCATCCCCAGTTCGCCCGTCCAGCGCCTCCTCAAGCTCTGCCCGGCGCCCGTGCTGCCCTTTTTGTTCTGTTCCTGTGTGTTTTGTTTTTTTTTTGTGTTGCCGTGTGCTGTTGCAAGTGTCCAGGAACCGTTCGTTGGCCAAGTGGAGACCGGAAAAACGGGGATGCATCAAGTTCCTCTACGGAAAACCCGAACGTCTACGAACCGTGACGAGTACGGCTACACGACGATACGACCAAGTACCCCGACATCGATGACATGAACGACTATGAACGAACGACTACTCGGATTCAAGTACCACTACCGTCGCGAGATCGAGAACCCCCAAGTACCACGACGACCCGAACCTCTACGGGAAAACGAGCTCCAAGTTCGACTACTTCACGGGACCCGTCAAGTCCGACTGCTACATGAACGAGTACCTCGACGCCCGATATCAAGTTCGACTCCACGGCGAAACGTCAAGTTCCACTACCTTCGGAAGAAACGAGTACCCCTACCGATGTCAAGTTCGACTACCGTCGCCCCGAGGACATCCAATGCCGCGACAAGTACCCCTTCGGAAACGAGAACGTCTACTTCCCCCTACGGAACGTGTACCACTACCATCGCCCCGAAGATGTCCGACGCCGCAAGTACCACGACCCAATTTCGGAACAACTACTTCCTCTTCGGAAACGTGAACAACTACTTCATCTACGACCGCGAGTACCACTACTTCCACTACGATCTCGAACCGCCCCGTGAACGTTTGTTCCGAAGGTATAACCCCGAGACGTGACCCGTGTGATGTTTGTTGTGGTTGTATGAAATGTTTCCTTGTGTGCACCGTGTCCGTTTCGCCCCTTTTGTCATGTTCCTCGGTTGCCTCGTCGCCGACTCGTGGGAACCCGGTGACGGGATTACCCCCCACCTTTCATCTTGTTCCGCTCGATCTCTGTCATCTTTTGCACCGATCTCTCAACGAGTTACCGGAACCGATATGTTGCCGTGGCATCATTTTCGGTTATCGTTGCCGTGGCACCCTTTTCCTTCCACCGCGGTGACAATGCTTCTTATCATCTTCTTGTCAACCTTTAAATAAACTTGCATAAACTTGATCATGTCATCCGCATCATTTAACAACACTAAAATGTTTAATTGTTGTGTGCTTATAATTACTAAACATGCTTATGGGGATTTTCCGGATATTGTTGTTGTTATTCTCCGGCCTCATTTAAATTGCCTAGTTAGTGTAGTTTTATTATGCTTCACCTCTTGCCATGTTAACCAACATTTAATCTTGTCTTGTAAATAATGAGAGTCAACTAAATAATTAAATGTGGTGTTTCGTCAATATGCAACTCGTTGCATATTGAGCTCCACTTAACTTGTAGTGTTGTTTGTGCACTTTGCCATGCCTTGCTTATTTAAACCGGACATGCATCATACTTGTTTGTGCATCGTATGCCTTGTTTAAGCTTGTGTGTTTACCTGTTGTTTCCTTCTTTCCGGTTGCTTCTCTTGTTAGCTTCGGTTTCGTTCCGGAGTTGTGAGGATCCGCTCGTCTGTTGCTTTGTCTTCTTCTTGGATCCGTTCTTCTCCCTTGTGGAATTCCAGGCAAGATGATCATACCCTTGGATACCTTTACTACCATTGCCATGCTTAGTTGTCTCGATGCTATCGTTACATGTCGCGCTACCCATCTTTATGTCAGCCTCTCCTTGTTGCCATGAAATCTCTAACTTTGAAACCTTCCTAGCAAAACCACTATTTGGCTATGTTACCTGCTTGCTCAGCCTCGCTTGCTCAGTCCCTCTTATAGCGTTGTTAGTTGCAGGTGAAGATGAAGTTCGTTCCAGGAGGGAACTTGTTGTTGG
Organism: Secale cereale; assembly: GCA_902687465.1. Classification (NCBI taxonomy): domain Eukaryota; kingdom Viridiplantae; phylum Streptophyta; class Magnoliopsida; order Poales; family Poaceae; genus Secale; species Secale cereale. The sequence goes on from LR738710.1 coordinate 585,948,394, forward strand.
TATATCACAATATCTATAATTATTATTAACACACCTATATACTGGGCATGGGTGGAAGGCTTGGCCTTTTGCTCGGTGTTTTGTTCCACTCATGCCACCTTAGGCGCCGATAAACCGGCATTATGTTCCTTGATTTTGCGTTCCTTACACGATGGGTGGATGGGGACCCCTTGACAGTTCGACTTTGAATAAAACTCCTCCAGCAAGGCCCAACATTGGTTTTAATCTGCTCATAATAACAACTTAATTAATTAATTAAATTGCATAGGGAGTTAGCGCTACCCGAGGATTCTTAATTCTACATAGCAGGGGGGGCCAGTGCTGATGGTGTTGGTCCCAAACGGGGAGTCTGCGGGGCCGCCTTGGGGAAACCCGAGGTATCTGGTATACCTGTAGAATCGCCCATCCGGTAGTGTCCTAAGACGAGATACGCGCGGCTACTATCAGGGTGTCGACACACCGGGAGGTCTTGCTGGACTTGTTTTACCATTGTCGAAATGACTTGTGCTACCGGGATGCCGAGCCTGATCGGATTTTCCCTAAGATAAGGGGTGATGATATTATATTTATCATTTCAGCTAATCGTGAGAGCTTGTGATGGGCTAAGTTGGGACACCCCTGCAGGGTTATGATCTTTCGAAAGCCGTGCCCGCGGTTATGTGGCAGATTGGAATTTGTTAATGTCCGGTTGTAGAAAACTTGACAGAGGATCCGAAGTAAAACACACAACTGTGTGAGTAACCGTGACTGTCTCTTTTCACTTTGAGAAGAGAACACGGTGGGGTTATGTTTGACCGTATGTAGTTCAGGATCTTTAGCGATCACTACTTTTGCGACCGTTTGCGTAGCTTCTCATCTTATTCTGGTACTCGTAAGTTAGCCACCATATTATGCTTAGCCGCTGCTGCAGCCTCACCACCTTACCTCTTCCTACCCACAAAGCTTTGCTAGTCTTGTTACCCATGGTTATGGGATTGCTGAGTCCTCTGTGGCTCACAGTTACTTCACCACACCAGATGCAGGTTCAGCCGAGTTTGATGCAGGAGATGGATCAGAGCTCCACCGGGAGTTCGATGAAGAGCGTGGCCGTTTGCTTGAGTTGTTTCGACAATCAGTAGTGGTTTCTACTAGGACTCGATCTTGACCTGTGGCTTTATGTTGTTTTGGTATCTTTCTTTTGATCTTCGCCCGTAGTCGGGTTGTGATGTTTTGAATGATGAATTGCTTATGTAATGTATTGTGTGAAGTGGCGAGTGTAAGCCAACTATCTTCTTTTGCAATTTAATCCCTCTTTTACATGAGTCGTGCAAAGATACCAAACTTGAGATCATTCTAGGATGGGCTTATACTTTTAAGTCGTGCCTCGACACGTAGGAGGTATAGTCCCATCCTGGGCATTACAAGTACTTGTAACGCCCCGGACACACCCGCCGGTGGTCGTTACTCCTGGCGGGATCTAGACTGGTCTCACATATCAATACTAGTCTTTTCTGCGCACTTTGTCCTCACTTGTGCGCACCCGGGAACAACTTCCCGGTCGGTCACCCATCCTGAAACTACTCCAAGCTGAGCACGCTTAACTTTGGAGTTCTATCCGAATGGGCTCCCGAAAAAGAAGGAATTCCTTATTGATATGAGTAGTCTATCATCCCTATTAAGCCAGGCTATCACATACACCCACACTCAGAGGAACCGACGTCCTCGTCGGGCCACATGAACGTTCCCTCTTGGAACAACCGTCTGTGCTTCCAGGACAGCACATGTGCCATGCCGTGTGCCATGATGGGTCACAAACGTCATGCACAACATGACTGCAAACTGTCCGCAAACATCCGTGTAACCGCGAGAGTCGGCTCTGATACCAACTTGTAACGCCCCGGACACACCCGCCGGTGGTCGTTACTCCTGGCGGGATCTAGACTGGTCTCACATATCAATACTAGTCTTTTCTGCGCACTTTGTCCTCACTTGTGCGCACCCGGGAACAACTTCCCGGTCGGTCACCCATCCTGAAACTACTCCAAGCTGAGCACGCTTAACTTTGGAGTTCTATCCGAATGGGCTCCCGGAAAAGAAGGAATTCCTTATTGATATGAGTAGTCTATCATCCCTATTAAGCCAGGCTATCACAACCCCCCCTCCATAGTTTGCACCCTTGGTCATATTTTTGTAGTGCTTAGGCGAAGCCTTGCGGAGATCACTTCATCATCACCGTCACCACGCCGTCGTGCTGACGGAACTCATCTACTACCTCAACATCTTGCCGAATCAAGAAGGCGAGGGACATCATCGAGCTGAACGTGTGCAGAACGCTGAGGTGCCATTCGTTCGGTACTTGATCGGTTGAAGCGCGAAGAAGTTCGACTACATCAACCAGGTTGTGAAATGCTTCCGCTTACGGTATATGAGGGACACACTCTCCCCCTCGTTGCTATGCATCTCCGTAGATAAATCATTGCGTGTAAGTAGAATTTTTTTGTTTTCCATGCAACATTTCCAAATAGTGGCATCAAGAGCCAGGTCTGTGCGTAGATGATATGCATGAGTAGAACACAAAGAGTTGTGGGCAGTGATCATCATGCTTCTTACCACCAAAGTCTTATTTTGATTCGGCGGCATTGTAAGATGAACCGGCCGAGACCAACCTTACATCTCCACGACATGAGACCGGTTCCACCGACAGACATGCATCTTGTTATGCATAAAGGTGGCTGGCGGGTGTCTGTTTCTCCTACTTTAGTTGAATCGAATTTGACTGCGGCCGATCCTTGTTGAAGTTTAAAACAACAAACTTGATAAATCACCATTGTGGCTTTGTGCCGTAGGTAAGAACGGTTCTTGCTAAAAGCCCATAGCAGCCACGTAAAACTTGCAACAACAAAGTAGAGGACGTCTAACTTGTTTTTGCAGGGCATGTTGTGATGTGGTATGGTCAAGACGTGATGAGTTATACGTTATTATATGAGATGATCATGTTTTGTATATTATCAACAACCGGTAGGAGCCTTATGGTTGTCTCTTTATTGTATGAAAGGCAAGAGCCATGTAATTGCTTTCCTTTATCACTATGAGTTAGCAATAATCGTAGAAGCAATAGTTGGCGGGACGACCATGACACAACGACAATGATCAAGGTGTCGAGCCGGTGACGATGGAGATCATGACGGTGCTTTGGAGATGGAGATCAAAAGAACAAGATGATGATGGCCATATCATGTCACATATTTTTGATTGCATGTGATGTTTATCTTTTATGCATATTATTTTGCTTAGTACGGCGGTAGCATTATAAGATGATCCCTTCACTAAATTTGAAGATAATAGTGTTCTCCCCGAGTATGTGATGTCTACTACACAACTTGTTCTTGTAGACTCGTGTTGGGCCTCCAAGCGCAGAGTTTTGTAGGACAATAGCAAATTTCCCTCAAGTGGATGACTGTAACGCCCGGATAATTAGACTACAGTAAATCTCTGATAATGATGCCACGTCATCTTGTTATTATTGCTAATCACGTGTTAGCTCAAAATGTTTCAAATTCAAAAAATGAATTAATGACAAACAACTAAAGTTTTCAAATGTTAGAAACAAAAATTTCGGACTATGCAAAATATTGCATAAGTAATTTTGGTGAAGAAAACACATTTTTAGAAAATGCCTAAATGCTCTAAAACAAATAAAATAGAAAGATTAAATAAATAAAATAAAAGGGAAAATACTAACAGAAAAATAAAATAAAAGGTAAATCCCCCCCC
>LR738710.1:585952269-585972984 GCA_902687465.1 Secale cereale
CCCCACTTTCCCCACGTCTCCCTCCTCTTCCCTCGATCCCCTTCTAGATCGGGGCATCACCCGTCGCCGTACGACGCCGCTGGACCCCGCCGTCGCCGGAGCACCACCACCACCACCCGGACCTCCTCGTCGGACTGCTCGTCGTCCTCATCTCCTTCCCAACGGCTCCACCGAGCCTCGCCGCCCAACTCCCCTGCAACCGGGGTGAGAACACCATTCCCCCTGCTTCCCTCTTCTTGTCGTCCCGCACGTCCTCGTCGCGCCCGCAAACCGGCCCCCTCGCCATGTAACCGCACCACGCGTGCCCCTCGCCGCACTGGCCGCGCGCCCCATGCCTGTTGGCGCCCGCCCTGCTCGCCACACTGCATTGCAGCTACCGCCTGTGGTCGCGTCCGCCTGTACCCGCACATGCCCCACTCGCAAAACCTCACAACTAGATCATGCTAACTTTATTCTACTAGATCAAAATACTACCAAAAGGATCGAACTACGAAAAATGGTAAAGATAGGAATGTGATGGTGATACGATACCAGGGCACTCCCCCAAGCTTGGTAGTTGCCAAGGGGAGTGCCCATACCCATATGATTATGTCCCCTTCTTCGGAGGTGGTGATGATGGAGTTGTTGATGATGTAGGCTTGTTGTCCATCTTCCAAGGCATGGGCTCGCCATCGTAGAATGATGATCGAGTCTCCGGGATACTCAAATCTGCAGCCAAACTCATCTTCTTGAATCTATATTCATAATCACAGTTTTGGTTTTGCAGGTCATGGATCTGGGCTTGAAGATGTTAGATTTTCTCTTGGAGATTGGAGATGGCTTCCCCGAAGATCCTTGCGTCCAACTTGTAGTTGTTGGCGAGCTCCGTGATCATCATGTAATGCCCAGGATGGGACTATACCTCCTACGTGTCGAGGCACGACTTAAAGGTATAAGCCCATCCTAGAATGATCTCAAGTTTGGTATCTTTGCACGACTCATGTAAAAGAGGGATTAAATTGCAAAAGGAGATAGTTGGCTTACACTCGCCACTTCACACAATACAATACATAAGCCAAAACACCATTCAAAACATCACAACCCGACTACGGGCGAAGATCCAAAAGAAAGATACCAAAACAACATAAAGCCACAAGTCAGGATCGAATCCTAGTAGAAACCACTACTGATCGACAAAAACGTCACAAGCATACGACCACGCTCTTCATCGAGCTCCCAGGGAAGCTCTGAACCCACTCCTGCTTCATACTCGGCTGAACCTGCATCTGGTGTTGTAGTAACTGTGAGCCACGAGGACTCAGCAATCCCATAACCATGGGTATCAAGACTAGCAAAGCTTATGGGTAGGAAGAGGTAAAGTGGTGAGGTTGCAGCAGCGGCTAAGCATAATATGGTGGCTAGCTTACGAGTACCAGAATAAGATGAGCATCTACGCAAACGGTCGCAAAAGTAGTGATCGCTAAAGATCCTAACTACATACGATTCAAACATAACCCCACCGTCTTCTCTTCTCAAAGTGAAAAGAAACAGTCACGGTTACTCACACAGTTGTGTGTTTTACTTCGGATCCTCTATCAAGTTTTCTACAACCGGACATTAACAAATTCCAATCTGCCACATAACCGCGGGCACGGCTTTCGAAAGATCATAACCCTGCAGGGGTGTCCCAACTTAGCCCATCACAAGCTCTCACGATTAGCTGAAGTGATAAATATAATAGCATCACTCCTTATCTTAGGGAAAATCCGATCAGGCTCGGCATCCCGGTAGCACAAGACATTTCGACAATGGTAAAACAAGTCCAGCAAGACCTCCCGGTGTGTCGACACCCTGATAGTAGCCGCGCGTATCTCGTCTCGGGACACGACCGGATGGGCGATTCTACAGGTATACCAGATACCTCGGGTTTCCCCAAGGCGGCCCCGCAGACTCCCCGTTTGGGACCAACACCATCAGCACTGGCCCCCCCTGCTATGTAGAAAAGAATCCTCGAGGGCGCGACCCCCTATGCAGATTTAATTAATTAATTAAGTTGTTATTATGAGGCAAATTAAAACCAATGTAGGGCCTTGCTGGAGGAGTTTTATTCAAAGTCGAACTGTCAAGGGGTCCCCATCCACCCATCGTGTAAGGAACGCAAAATCAAGGAACATAATGCCGGTTTATCGGCGCCTAAGGTGGCATGAGTGGAACAAAACACCGAGCAAAAGGCCAAGCCTTCCACCCATGCCCAGTATATAGGTGTGTTAATAATAATTATAGATATTGTGATATACCAACAACAAGTTCCCTCCTGGAACGAACTTCATCTTCACCTGCAACTAACAACGCTATAAGAGGGGCTGAGCAAGCGGGTAACATAGCCAAACAGTGGTTTTGCTAGGAAGGTTTCAAATGTTAGAGGTTTCATGGCAACAAGGAGAGGGCTGACATAAAAGATGGGTAGCGCGACATGTAACGATAGCATTGAGACAACTAAGCATGGCAATGGTAGTAAAGGTATCCAAGGGTATGATCATCTTGCCTGGGATTCCACAAGGGAGAAGAACAGATCCATGAAGTAGACGGAGCAACAGTCGAGCGAATCCTCACAACTCCGGAACGAACCCGAAGCTAACAAGAGAAGCAACCGGAAAGAAGCAAACACTTGGTAAACACACAATCATAAACATGGCATGATTGCACAAACAAGTATGATGCATGTCCGGTTTAATTATGCATGGCATGGCAAAGTGCACAAACAAGTACTACAAGTTAAGTGGAGCTCAATATGCAACGAGTTGCATATTGACGAAACACCGCATGATATTTATTTAGTTGACTCCCGTTATTTTCAAGACAAGATTAAATGTTTTTAACATGGCAAGAGGTGAAGCAAAAACAAACTACCTATTTAGACATTTTAAATGAGGCCGGAAATAACAACAACAAATTTCGGAAAATCCCCATGAGCATGTTTAGCAATTATTAAAGCAACAACAATTCACACATATTAATGTTGTTAAATGATGCGGATGACATGATCAAGTTTATGCAATTATATTAAAAGTTGACAAGAAGATGAGATGAAGGGATTGTCCCAGTGGTGGAAGGAAAGGGTGCCACGGCAACGATCCGAAAATGATGCAACAGCAACATCTCGGTTCCGGTAACTCGTTGAGAGACCGGTGCAAAAGGAAAGATGGCGTGAGCGAGTCAAACTAGATGAAAGATGGGGCGATCCCGTCACCGGGTTCCCATGAGTTGGTGACGAGGCAACCGAGGAACATGACAAAAGATGAACGGGCACGGAGCACAAGGGCAAACATTCATACAACACAAGCATTCTACGGTCACGTCTCGGGGTTATACCTTCGAAGCGTTCTCTCTCGAAGCGGTTCGAGATCGTAGAGGAAGAAGTCATTCACGTTCGGAGAGGAAGTAGTCGTTCATTCCGTAGAGGGAAGTAGTGGTACACGGGGCGACGGTAGACGTTCGGGCGTCGAGTTCGTAGATGTACTTGGCGCATCCATCGTTTCCGTGCGACGGTAGTGGTACTCGCGGTCGTCGAGCGACGGTAGTGGAACTTGGCGCATCACACATGTAGTCGTACACATTTCTTCACCGAAGGTAGTCGTGCACGGAGCTCGTAGCTGTTCGGTCATCGTGGTACTTGGTCGTATCGTCGTGTAGTCGTACTTTCATAGCGGTCTTGTGTAGAGGTACTCGACTCGGCGATGCACTTGACAAAATTTGCTGGACCAAAACAAAAACACGAAGTCGATGGACGAAACACAGCAGCAGCAGGTCTTGGCACGGGCGGCGCACGGACGAGGTGGAGGAGGCTGGACGAGGCCTCCTGGCGGCTGGAGAAGAGGCCCTGGCGCTTGGCGCGGAGGAAGGCCGAAGGGAGACCGGCGCTCGGGGCTGGAGGCGCGTCGGACTTGACCTAGGCGACTGCGGACTGGCTGGCGGACGGGCGCGCAGCTCCTGGAGAAGAGGATGGGCTTGGGGCTGGCCATGGCGACGGCCGGAGCATGGAGGACGGGCGTTGTCGCGGCGAGGAAGAGGGGCGGCCGGCTTCGCGCGCTGGAGGGACGAGGCAGGGGCGGCGTCCTGCCTTGGCGACGGAGGGGGCCGGCGCGAGGGAACGGAGGGAGGTCGCGGCCGGGACGGCCTGGGCGCGCGTCGGGCGCGGGATGGAGGCGCTCGGCGCTGCTGCGCCTTGGCGACGTAGGGGAAGTCTCCTGGCGCGGGGAGGGGCGGCTTGGGGCGGCCGGCTTGGTGATGCAGGCGAGAGGAGGGAGTCGAGGCAAAGGGATCGGGGAGAGATGGAGGGTGGGAGACGGGAGAGAGGTGGAGGCAGCATCGCGAGGGAGAGGGAATCGGGGAGATCGGGGCACGAGGGGAAAATCGGGCAGAGGGCGAAGGAAGTGGCGGCGGCTTGCGGGAGAGGGAGTGAGCGAGAGGAGCGATGCGGTAGGGTTAGGAGCAGGGAGGCTGATGGGCCGCTGGGAGGTGGGCCGGCCTAGGAGCCTGGCTGGGCAAGCCTAGAGGCCTGGAGGCCGGCTGGGCTGGCTGCTCCTCTTCTTCTAATTATTCCCTTAGCAGAAAACAACTAAGAGAAAAAAAAAAGAGGAGGGGGGTTAGGGCAAAAACACAAGAGGTTATTTTTCTCGGTCATCATAAAATGAGCACGGTCCGAGAAAATAGAAAAGGCATGAACGAGATTTAATTCAAACTTATTTGAATTTAATCAAATGGGTTTGAACTAAGACTTGATTTATGAAGTGTCCAAAAATGTTCGGATTTTTGGAAGAGCCTCGATAAAATGGAAAGAATTATTGGCAATGTTTTGACGGTGAAACTTGAATTAAGAGGCATGGGAAAAATATGCAAGTGTGTTGCGGTTAATTCCAAACAAATGGAATATTTAATATAGCTCCCTAAATAATATTGAGAGGCTTTTATATGTTATAAAGAGAAGTCACCTTCCCTCGATTTAAATGGACCGAAGGCCCACACGCTTTATTTAAGTTGAGATGCAAAGATGAATGACATGATGACATGATGACATGATGCAATGCAAAAATAAACAACACAAGCACAACTGAAACACACGGGAGAACCCGGAACATCTTGAAGCTTCTGGAATCTTCTGGGACGTCGGTCTTCGGGCGTCACAACTCTCCCACACTAACAGAGGATCTCGACCCGAGATCCTAGAGATAGCACCGGGTAGAAACGAAAAAGAAGAGGTAAAACAAAGTTGCTTCTTTGACAGACGAGTGAAACCACGAACCTTGAGAGGTTAAACAAGTTGAATAAAGAATACAATGGAGATGAACGAAGATGAAAACTCCGTTAGAAAAGAGGAACAAGGAACATAACAAGAACCTTGTAGGTTGAAAGACATGAAGCAAGAGCTCACGAACCAAAAGAATAAGAAACCGCAATGGTATAGCCAAGGAATAAGAATTACAAAATTTGGACAGCACTCCGTCTGAAAATGGAAGGAATTGAACAAGAACTTGAGGAGATGGAATGATACTTGATGAAATCAACAGCATAATGCCTCCGAAACAATTAAAAGAATGGCTCAAGGTAAAGAATGATTCAGACAGCACTCCGGTTGAAAAGAGAGGCAAAACTAGATAGATGACGGAACTTGAATGAAGAATACAACACTCCGGTTAAATAGACAAGCAAGGGAGAATATGATCTTGATAAAAACGAGATGATGGTTAAAGAAAACAACATCACAATGCCTCTGGAATGAAAGAATAGAATATAAATCAAAGAAAGAAAAGAATGGAGAAGAAAAATGACAACTTCTCTCAAAATTGAATTTGAAAGGCATCCTTACAGAGAAGGGTTGAATGGGGTTGATGGAAAAATCCACAACAAAAACGAATAAGCTTGATGTGGGCTTATGGAAAACATCTCAAAATTATGAGGTGGCAACCAGCCACTGACGGAAACATTTGATTGGATTGAGATCAACAAGGAGATGAAAAACTTATCTCCCAGAAGGATAAATGAAGAACTTGGATCATTTATAAGCACCATAATAGCAACAATTCTCAAGGAAAGCTTTTAGGTGAATTATAACCCAAGATAACTCCAACGAATAAATTGAATGGTTGGAAAGATCTCCTGAACAAAGAAAATGACGGGTTTAAATATCTCATTCTTGATAACTTGTGAATCATGAACATGGAGGAAAAACTATCACGAACGACATAACACCATCTCAAAGATAAGGTAGAAAGGATTGCAATTGGAAAGCATAATGAAGAAAGCTTGAGCTCCAACAAGAATCTTGATGAAGACTTCGAGGATGAATTAAAACATGATGAACCACCATGAAGAACTCCGGTAATGAAAGAATGAGAAGTGAAAGATGAAAACAATAAGATTAAAGGCCTGCGATGAAGTAGATGGAGCTTTGAAATGATATAATTGAAATAACTTAGAGCTCCGGAAAACAAGGTGAACAACTTGAAACCTAGAATTTATTCCTCATGAATAAACTCTAAACGAAGGGATTAACCCACTTGGATGAAATAAGAATAAGAATTAGGTCATGCATCTCCTTCACCAATTTAAATTGATGACAACCAAAGGATTTGGCATACTACTTATTCTCGTTGGGAAGAATTAAAGAGAGATCTAGTACAACCTTGGATAAGTATTCAACGAACCACCGGTAGGATTGTGAAAAGAACAAATGAATTAAAACGATAACAACGGAAGAGTAATCTTGAAAGAACCACCGTAAAAATATGGAGACGAACAAAGAGACATCGATGAAGAATAATTGGAGGACGAAGTTGCAAACAGAGAACGAAGAAATCTTCTGAAATGATGGCCTTCGGAGGATCACAAAGAAAAGAATTCATGAAATGCTTCGGATGGGTATAAAAAGAAATCCTCACAATCGAAACAATAATGAGGATGGCATGAAGCTAGAACCACGAATCTTCAAGAGAACGGGCCAAGATTTAAGAGAAACACTTCTCCGGTCTCCAAATGTTGAGAATGAAGACGAGAAATGCCATGAAGAATTTCGAGATACTCCAGACGAATGACAAGAGGAATGTGGAGCAAAAGATGGAAATAATTGGAAACAAGCTTGGAGAAGGCATGTGACTGATGGAAATCATACTTACGTCACACTTGAAAAGAATTCTCCGGAAAAAGAAGAGTCAGGTAAGATCCTGGGAAAAGACCTGTGGGTTAGGGCCCACTCAAAAGAAATCACCGTTGAAAAGATTGCTTGAGATATTGCACCGGTTGAATTAAATGGCTTGAATAAGATAACCATCCTCAAAAAATAGCTTGAAAGGATTAAGAATGGAATTATGAATCTTCAGCACTCCGGATATGAATAGCAAGAGGAGAAATGATTAATTGGTGCACCGGAATAAGAAAGCATTGTGAAATGAGGAAAAGGGTAAGATCAACACCGAAATCTTGAATTACATCCACCGGCAGAATTTGAGAACAAAAGAATGATGAACTTGAAGCTCTTGAGCATCTTCACGAGAAAACACCGGATAAGAACATTGAAGGAAATGAATGAAGAACCTCACATGAATAAAATGGATATTTCATTTAGAATTCTGGCTCCAAGAAGAAGAAGGGTGGGAGGGTGGGGAAACAAAGACAACTTGAGATGAATGAAACAGACAAATCGTCAGATTTCTCAACGGCGTCAGTATGGAATAACTTGAAGAGAAGGCACACCGGTTGAAAAGGATTAACATGAAGATCTTGATGGTCAAGAAAAATTAGCACTCCCATAGAAATATGAGAACATCACTTAGGAAAGGTATGGAATCAACATTTGACATCGAAGCAACTCGAATACCAGAATCAAAACAAGAACAAAGGATAGATATCCAACATGATCTTCACAATATCATCTGAACAGAGAATTGAACGAATGAATTCCGCAGGTACATCAACTTGTCGAGAAGCCACTTGGAGAACAAAAGGGTAAATAAAAAGGAACAAGGAGCAGATAGAACAAATACAAGATAGAAGCTTCGTTCGACATATTCGTGTTGAAAGCTCATGGAACGTGTTACAAAAGGGTTTTGCAATCCCCGGATCAACATAGCCAAGGACCCTTTAAGATGCAACTCCCGATCGGAACAAGCCCATAAAACCACTTCACTAAATGTAGAACCCCGAACTTCATATCATGCACTCGTTGGAAGAATGCCTGGAACTACTAGATGAACCCACCTATTAATTTCCGAAAGTTTCCAGTTATGCAATCAGGTGTTGGGGATACAGGGGAAGCACCGCGCACTCAACTCTAATCCTACATCCAGCTGTATCCATCCTTCAACACATAACCAGTCTTTCTCGGAAACCGTTTACCTCGGACCTTCGAAACGCATCCACTATACAAGCTATGGAAATACTCTCGAACTACCTCCCCAGTACTGGGTGATGTCGGGGTTATCTTGCCACTAACCGCATAGGAGAGTTTTCGATGTCGGCCGTCTTAAGTATTCTAGTACTCCCGCGATGGATTTGTGACGACAACACCTCGGAGCTCAACTCCCCGGGACACTGCCACAACCCCTAATGTCAGGAGGCATCGAGAACAACGTTCTCGTCACAAAAACATCGGAACAATCCAAACAATACTCGCGAGATCCTAAAAAAAATTTGGTGCATTTTTGAAAGTAGAAGAGGCACGAGTAGTCGTCAGGAGTCCTCACCAGAAAGAAAAGAGATGAGAAGCAAAAGAAATCCTACTCTCCGATATATATATAGGACTCAAAACATTTTCAGTGTGTGCCTAGACTCAACCGTCAACGATTCGATCAATCAGTGGGGGCTTCTAGGTCGGAGAAGGCTCTGATACCAACTTGTAATGCCCAGGATGGGACTATACCTCCTACGTGTCGAGGCATGACTTAAAGGTATAAGCCACCATCCTAGAATGATCTCAAGTTTGGTATCTTTGCACGACTCATGTAAAAGAGGGATTAAATTGCAAAAGTAGATAGTTGGCTTACACTCGCCACTTCACACAATACAATACATAAGCCAAAACATCATTCAAAAGATCACAACCCGACTACGGGCGAAGATCCAAAAGAAAGATACCAAAACAACATAAAGCCACAGGTCAGGATCGAATCCTAGTAGAAACCACTACTGATCGACAAAAACGTCACAAGCATACGACCACGCTCTTCATCGAGCTCCCAGGGAAGCTCTGAACCCGCTCCTGCTTCATACTCGACTGAACCTGCATCTGGTGTTGTAGTAACTGTGAGCCACGAGGACTCAGCAATCCCATAACCATGGGTATCAAGACTAGCAAAGCTTATGGGTAGGAAGAGGTAAAGTGGTAAGGTTGCAGCAGCGGCTAAGCATAATATGGTGGCTAGCTTACGAGTACCAGAATAAGATGAGCATCTATGCAAACGGTCGCAAAAGTAGTGACCGCTAAAGATCCTAACTACATACGATTCAAACATAACCCCACCGTGTTCTCTTCTCAAAGTGAAAAGAGACAGTCATGGTTACTCACACAGTTGTGTGTTTTACTTCGGATCCTCTGTCAAGTTTTCTACAACCGGACATTAACAAATTCCAATCTGCCACATAACCGCGGGCACGGCTTTCGAAAGATCATAACCCTGCAGGGGTGTCCCAACTTAGCCCATCACAAGCTCTCACGATTAGCTGAAGTGATAAATATAATAGCATCACTCCTTATCTTAGGGAAAATCCGATCAGGCTCGGCATCTCGGTAGCACAAGACATTTCGACAATGGTAAACCAAGTCCAGCAAGACCTCCCGGTGTGTCGACACCCTGATAGTAGTCGCGCGTATCTCGTCTCAGGACACGACCGGATGGGCGATTCTACAGGTATACCAGATACCTCGGGTTTCCCCAAGGCGGCCGCGTAGACTCCCCGTTTGGGACCAACACCATCAGCACTGGCCCCCCCTGCTATGTAGAAAAGAATCCTCGAGGGCGTGACCCCCTATGCAAATTTAATTAATTAATTAAGTTGTTATTATGAGGCAAATTAAAACCAATGTTGGGCCTTGCTGGAGGAGTTTTATTCAAAGTCGAACTGTCAAGGGGTCCCCATCCACCCATCGTGCAAGGAACGCAAAATCAAGGAACATAATGCCGGTTTATCGGCGCCTAAGGTGGCATGAGTGGAACAAAACACCGAGCAAAAGGCCAAGCCTTCCACCCATGCCCAGTATATAGGTGTGTTAATAATAATTATAGATATTGTGATATACCAACAACAAGTTCCCTCCTGGAACGAACTTTATCTTCACCTGCAACTAACAACGCTATAAGAGGGGCTGAGCAAGCGGGTAACATAGCCAAACAGTGGTTTTGCTAGGAAGGTTTCAAATGTTAGAGGTTTCATGGCAACAAGGAGAGGGCTGACATAAAAGATGGGTAGCGCGACATGTAACGATAGCATCGAGACAACTAAGCATGGCAATGGTAGTAAAGGTATCCAAGGGTATGATCATCTTGCCTGGGATTCCACAAGGGAGAAGAACAGATCCATGAAGTAGACGGAGCAACAGTCGAGCGAATCCTCACAACTCCGGAACGAACCCGAAGCTAACAAGAGAAGCAACCGGAAAGAAGCAAACACTCGGTAAACACACAATCATAAACATAGCATGATTGCACAAACAAGTATGATGCATGTCCGGTTTAATTATGCATGGCATGGCAAACTGCACAAACAAGTACTACAAGTTAAGTGGAGCTCAATATGCAACGAGTTGCATATTGACGAAACACCACATGATATTTATTTAGTTGACTCCCGTTATTTTCTAGACAAGATTAAATGTTTTTAACATGGCAAGAGGTGAAGCAAAAACAAACTACCTATTTAGACATTTTAAATGAGGCCGGAAATAACAACAACAAATTCCGGAAAATCCCCATGAGCATGTTTAGCAATTATTAAAGCAACAACAATTCACACATATTAATGTTGTTAAATGATGCGAATGACATGATCAAGTTTATGCAATTATATTAAAAGTTGACAAGAAGATGAGATGAAGTGATTGTCCCAGTGGTGGAAGGAAAGGGTGCCACGGCAACGATCCGAAAATGATGGAACGGCAACATCTCGGTTCCGGTAACTCGTTGAGAGACCGGTGCAAAAGGAAAGATGGCGTGAGCGAGTCAAACGAGATGAAAGATGGGGCGATCCCGTCACCGGGTTCCCACGAGTCGGCGACGAGGCAATCGAGGAACATGACAAAAGATGAACGGGCACGAAGCACAAGGGCAAACATTTCATACAACACAAGCATTCCACGGTCACGTCTCGGGGTTATACCTTCGAAGCGTTCTCTCTCGAAGCGGTTCGAGATCGTAGAAGAAGAAGTCGTTCATGTTCGGAGAGGAAGTAGCCGTTCACGAGGTCGCCAACGAATAGTCGTTCCGTAGAGGGAAGTAGTGGTACACGGGGCGACGGTAGACGTTCGGGCGTCGAGTTCGTAGATGTACTTGGCGCATCCATCGTTTCTGGGCGACGGTAGTGGTACTCGCGGTCGTCGAGCGACGGTAGTGGAACTTGGCGCATCACACATGTAGTCGTACACGTTTCTTCACCGAAGGTAGTCGTGCACGGAGCTCGTAGCCGTTCGGTCATCGTGGTACTTGGTCGTATCGTCGTGTAGCCGTACTTTCATAGCGGTCTTGTGTAGAGGTACTCGACTCGGCGATGCACTTGACAAAATCTGCTGGACCAAAACAAAAACACGAAGCTGATGGACGAAACACAGCAAGCAGCAGGTCTTGGCACGGGTGGCGCACGGACGAGGTGGAGGAGGCTGGACGAGGCCTCCTGGCGGCTGGAGAAGAGGCCCTGGCGCTTGGCGCGGAGGAAGGCCGAGGGGAGACCGTCACTCGGGGCTGGAGGCGCGTCGGACTCGACCTAGGCGACTGCGGACTGGCTGGCGGACGGGCGCGCAGCTCCTGGAGAAGAGGATGGGCTTGGGGCTGGCCATGGCGATGGCCGGAGCATGGAGGACGGGCGTTGTCGCGGCGAGGAAGAGGGGCGGCCGGCTCCGCGCGCTGGAGGGACGAGGCAGGGGCGGCGTCCTGCCTTGGCGACGGAGGGGGCCGGCGCGAGGGAACGGAGGGAGGTCGGCCGGGACGGCCTGGGCGCGCGTCGGGCGCGGGATGGAGGCACTCGGCGCTGCTGCGCCTTGGCGACGGAGGGGAAGGCTCCTGGCGCGGGGAGGGGCGGCTTGGGGCGGCCGGCTTGGTGATGCGGGCGAGAGGAGGGAGTCGAGGCAAAGGGATCGGGGAGAGATGGAGGGTGGGAGACGGGAGAGAGGTGGAGGCAGCATCGCGAGGGAGAGGGAATCGGGGAGATTGGGGCACGAGGGGAAATCGGGCAGAGGGCGAAGGAAGTGGCGGCGGCTTGCGGGAGAGGGAGTGAGCGAGAGGAGCGATACGATAAGGTTAGGAGCAGGGAGGCTGATGGGCCGCTGGGAGGTGGGCCGGTCTGGCAGCCTGGCTGGGCAAGCCTAGAGGCCTGGAGGCCGGCTGGGCTGGCTGCTCCTCTTCTTCTAATTATTCCCTTAGCAGAAAACAACTAAGAGAAAAAAAAGAAAGAGGAGGGGGGTTAGGGCAAAAACACAAGAGGTTATTTTTCTCGGTCATCATAAAATGAGCACGGTCCGAGAAAATAGAAAAGGCATGAACGAGATTTAATTCAAACTTATTTGAATTTAATCAAATGGGTTTGAACTAAGACTTGATTTATGAAGTGTCCAAAAATGTTCGGATTTTTGGAAGAGCCTCGATAAAATGGAAAGAATTATTGGCAAGGTTTTGACGGTGAAACTTGAATTAAGAGGCATGGGAAAAATATGCAAGTGTGTTGCGGTTAATTCCAAACAAATGGAATATTTAATATAGCTCCCTAAATAATATTGAGAGGCTTTTATATGTTATAAAGAGAAGTCACCTTCCCTCGATTTAAATGGACCGAAGGCCCACACGCTTTATTTAAGTTGAGATGCAAAGATGAATGACATGATGACATGATGACATGATGCAATGCAAAAATAAACAACACAAGCATAACTGAAACACACGGGAGAACCCGGAACATCTGGAATCTTCTGGAATCTTCTGGGACGTCGGTCTTCGGGCATCACACATCATGTGGTTGGCGTTGAGTCCTTGATCCACCATACCTTGTCACTTGAAAACTTGCTGCTTCGTTGCTTCGAGTCTCGTCTCCATGCTTCCGGTCCTCCTTGGCCCCTCAACATCGCGAATGTGCAGCACCCCTTCACGCAACTCCATGGTTTGAGGGTGATGCAGCACCTCCGCGAGGTAGGGGTTGATGACCTTCTCGAAGAACTTGTCCTTGGGGGTGCTGGAAGACGCCATGATGATCTAGATCTGTCAGAAACAACAGCTCAAAACAAAAACAAAGGATTTTTGCGTGATACCGAGGTCAAAACCTTCAGGAGAATATATAATGAATTTTTACCGACCAAAAGGAGTAACATACAAGAAATCGAAGTCCGGGAGGCACACGAGGGCCAACAAGGCAGGGGGCGCGTGTCGGTACGAAATGACACCTATGGGATCACTGGAATCCCTTCTACGATTGGCGGGCGCAAGGTTGTACAAAGAGCAGGTCTAAGAGTCGGCACAGCAATCGTTTACCCCGGTTCGGTCCGCGAGGATGTGTAATACCCTAGTCCTGATTTGGTGTATATTTGAGTACTCTTGAGTTCTTGAGCTAGCTACGGTGCCTGCCCCGTTTTCCAGGATCCGAATCCTTCTCCAGTATGTCGCGCGCCTCCTTTTATAGTCTAAAGGGGCTTCCATAGTGGCACACAAGAGGTGGAAAAATGTACAGTGTATAGGCTTATCCCATGCCATTATGGGACAAGGCGCATTAAATGCGCTGCTTAGGTGTCTATATACTTTATCGGGGACGGAAAAGAAATCCGTCCCGTCCGTGGCCGCTCCGTCTGGTCGCGACGCGCATCTAGGCCAACGAGGCAGGCAGCTGAGGTGGCGTCGTGGTAGGGCCTTCACGAAGATCTGCATGCCGCCACGCAGGTGCTTGACTAGCTGGCCCAGGAACCATGCATCGCCACGTGGGTGCCTGCCTGGGCCAGCGGGTCGGCCACCGAGCTAGGGCGGGTCGGGGCGGCAAAGGCTTGCCGCGGTCTTGCTTCTGTTCTCGGCAAGGGTCTTGCGGGGGCCTTTGTGGGTGTCTCGCAGCAAGAGGCTTGCTGGGGCTCCGGGTTGTCTTCGGCAAGGAGCCTTGTCGGGGCCTCGTGGGCGTCCTCGGCAAGGAGCCTTGTGATCGCCATGCCTTCTGGTTCTTATCGTGGGGAGTCATAGATCTTTGTCTTCACAAAGATCTGCATGCCATCACGTGCGCGCTTCCCGAGCCTTGGCTCCAATGTTGTTGGTACCGTTGGAGCCCATAGGTTTCAAGGGTGGCTGCGACGGAGGCGTCAGCGTGGATCGCCCCGGCAAGAGCCCTTGCCGGGGGCGCGTGGGCCGCCCCGGCAAGAGTCCTCACCGGGGGAGAGCATGTCCCCTTGCTTGGTCTTCTCGTGCCATCATCTTGGCATTGTTCTGGTAACTCCGCGTCCTTGGCTTCCCCCCTCTGCTCCGTTATATTTGGCCACAGGCATGGCTCTGACTGCCCGTGCATAAGTAAGGAGTAAAAAAGAGCGCCCCTACTTTTGTACATCGACAGGAGCCCCCGGGCCTGGGCCATTCATAAGCGCAACGGTGCGCGGGCAGGGAGGTTGGATTCCTTTTACCGCAGTAACTCCTCCGGTGGTTGCGCTTCCACACGATCTGCGCTGATGTGGGGGTCGTGCGTAGGGCGGTTTTGCTGCGTGCTAGTGTCATGTCGCAGTAAATGGTAAGGAAGGGCGGCCCGCGCCTTCCCCACAAAAAGGGGAAAAACCGCAAGCACGCCTCTCATTTACCTCTTCCACTCCTCCAATCTCGCGCTCGCCGTTCTTCTCCTTCTTCCCTAAGCCAGTTCCTTCGTCTCCGCCCGCCGCCGCCGTGCTCCCCTTTCGCCTCTGATCCTTCTAATGGCGCCCAAGTCCAGCAAGGGGAAGGCAGTGGTCGAGGGCGCGGGGGAAAAAGAGCTTCCGGAGAGCGAGTTGGCGGTGCTTCGAACGAAGCACGCCTACTTTCCTCTGTCGGTCGACGCGTTCCATCTTAGGGACTACTTCAGGCCATTGTGGGGGTGCGACACGACGGGGCATCCAGCCACACATGTCATCCCTGCCCAATTTGCAGAGGCCAGCCCGAATCGGTACCCTTTCTTTGTTGATTACTTCTATTGCGGCCTTTGTCCTCCTTTCTCCGATTTCTTCTGCGACATCATGCACACCTACGGCTTCCATCTCCTGGATTTCACGCCGAACATTGTGGCGTGCATGGATTTCTTTGCCCACCTCTGCGAGGGTTTCGCCGGGGTGATTCCAAGCACGACGCTCTTCCACCATTACTTCTTCCCTCGTATCGAGGGAGGGGACGCCATCTCCGGCTGCGTCACCTGGATTCCACGGGCCCAGGAGAAGGGCACGTATCCAGATGGCGCGCAAAAGGAGAGGTAGGATGAGTGGAGGAGCCGGTGGTTGTGGATAAAGAAAGAAGACCCACCGGAGTTCTACCGAGTTCGTCAGAGCCCGCCGGTCTGCAAAGGAGACTAGGGGCACGTCGACATCAACGAAAAGAAGCTCTCCATCGCCACCACCAGGATCCACCATCTTGCCCAGGCCGGGCTCACCCTCGAGATGATTGGGGTTGATTTCATTCGCCGCTGCACAACAAGGGGAGGCCAGCTTGGCTTTTCGAGAACGCGGTCGACGTAATGAGGCTTTGCCCCGGCCTGAAACACAACTTCACGATGATGGAGCATGCCCACATCTGCCAAAAGCTCTTTCAGCTTGACGTGGATCGCAACGGCAGGGCCGAGAGGACCGGCAAGGCTGTCAAGGCTGGCAAGGTCATCAAGGGGCCCCTGTTTGGGTTGCCGACGGGAGTGGTCCCGCTAAGCAATAACACTCGCCAATCCAACATCATCGCCATGATGCCGGATTTCAATGCGCACGGCCTTGACCCGTCTTGGGTCGAGCCATCGTCAGATCAGGTGGAGGAGTTCTTCGATACTTTGTCGGAGAAGCGCATCCGCGACGAGCCGGTGCTCGTCCATGACACCACCCAGGCGGAGCTCAATTACATCACCGCCAGGGCGGCGGAGGCGGCGCTTGCCCTGGAGGCCGGCAGCGCCGGCCATGTGGAGGACGAGGCCAATGTGGCTGCTGAAGAGGAGGAGCTCGCCGAGTGGGTGAAGTCTGCCGGGGAGGCCAGCCACGCGGGCATCGACGCCAATGCTCCCCTTGTCGAAGGCGTTGTCGAGGAGTCCACCGACTAGGAGGCCAAGGCTGCCGACACTCCCGCCGTGGCGAGGCGGCGGGTCCTGCAGCGAGCTGGTTCGGGCGAGCCAGTATGGCCTGTCAGCATCGTGCGGCGGCAACAGCCCCCAGAGCCGCGGCGGCAATAGTCCCCGGAGCAGCTCGTGCGTGAGATGAGGTCGATGGCGGCCGCGACGGGTAGGAAGACGGGGAAGACCGCAGTGGCGAAGAGGACGGCGGCCGCCTCCTCTTCCTCCAGGCGTGGCCAGACCCCATCTCCTTCTCTCCCTCCCACAGGCGTTGCTATGGACGTCGACTTCGACCTTGGGTCTCTTAGCCCAAGGAGGAAGAGGAGGCAGCCAGAGGAGGAGGGGGAGACGTAGGATGAGTAAGCACCTCGCCCCTCACGTTATCTCCTGGTTCCATCTCTGTATTATCTCTCTCTGATCCAATGCCATCTCTGTAGGTATATGGAGACGCTGGCCCAGAGGGCGATGAAGAGGGCCAGGGCGTCGCCCGCCGACAAGCCCCCGACGGGTACTTCAGGCATGCCGCTGGTGGTGGAGAGCAGCCCAGACAACAGCCCCCGGCGTAAATTCACTACTCCCTCTTCCATGGATGAACACTGGGGCGTGAATTCTCGACGCTGACCTTGTCGGCTTTGTAGGTGGGACCGGCAGCAGCAGGGCC
This sequence comes from Secale cereale, assembly GCA_902687465.1. Classification (NCBI taxonomy): domain Eukaryota; kingdom Viridiplantae; phylum Streptophyta; class Magnoliopsida; order Poales; family Poaceae; genus Secale; species Secale cereale. Next base: position 585,969,395 of record LR738710.1, read on the forward strand.
CGCAGGGGGCCACCCCCAACATGCCGCCCCCCTCAACTACATCGCCCCGAGCAGTGTCTCCAGCAAGGGAACCGACCGCCGAGCCCGCGCCCATGGAGGAGGAGGAGAGGGACTTGAGCGTCGGCGGCTCTCCCCCGGCAATGGTTGTTGGCGAGGAGAGCGTCGCTCCTCTCCAGCCTGGTATGGATGCTTTGCCTTTGTTCTCCAAGTTGAGGCTTGACCTTGGGCACCGCCTCACTTTTTCTTTTGACTTTTAGACCCTCCCTTGATAGACCGGGTGGGTGTTGATCCCACCGTCGAGGAGGTCGCCAAAGACGCTAAGGCCGAGGCTGACAGGATTGCTACCGAGCAAGCCGTGAAGGCCACAGCAGAGGAGGCGACCCAAGGGTCTGCCGGAGGGACCAGCGACGCCAGCGCCGAGGAGGCCGGCAAAGGGCCTGCCGGAGGAAATGGCAAGGCTACTTCCAAGGAGGCCGGCAAGGCCGCTGCCGGGAAGGCCGCTGCCGCCGAGGACCAGCCTTCCTCCTCCGCCACCTCTGGCTCGGGCCACTACCTGAAGGTGAGTGATGACTTGTTCGTCCACCTCCCCTGGACGGCAAGCAGTAGGGCGCTAACCGAGGGGGGGTGTTTGATGATGAGGCACTCGTCGCTGTCGGCCTTGAGGTTGTCGATGAGCCGGGCGCCGGCGGCAACGGTTCTCAAGAGGAGCTGCTTCTTCGGGCCATGAGCGCCAGCTTCCAGAAGCTCCAGGTGCTTTACTGCACCCGCCTGGACAAGGAAAAGTCTAGGTCGTCAGTGGTGGATAAGGCAGAGGACGACTTCTAGGAGCGCGTCGCCCAAACAAAAGTCTGGTTTGACGAGGCCCGGAGTGAGTTGAGGGCTTCCCAGGAAAAGCTGGACGAGCGCGCCCGAGACCTCATGCTGGCGCAGTTTGATTTCGAGAAGGCCCAGGAGGAGGCCAAGGAGCAAGCCGCCAATGATGAGGCTACCCACAACCAGTGCCAAGCTCAACTAAACTCTCAGGAGAAAGACCTCATCGCCCGTGAGTAGGCGCTTGCCACCACACTCCATGGCAAGGATGAAGAGATTGACAGGCTTGTCGCGTAGCAGACCCAAGAGATGGAACAAAAGCACATTGAGGCTCTCAATGCTCAGGCTCGGGTCCACGCCGGCAAGGTAAAGGACCTGGAGGTGGAGTGGGAGGGCTTGAACAAGCGGGTACTGGGGCTGACCACAGAGAGGGACACGATCCATGATACCTGGATGGATGCGCAGTCTGAGGTCCTCGGCAAGGCCGAACAGATCTCCAGGGCCCAGGATTCCATCAAGGATCTGAAGCTGGAATTGGAGGGCCTCAAGGGGATGCTCATAGAGGCCAAAGTTCGGGCGGAGACTCTGAACAAGGGCCTAGAGGAGGAGAAGCGGCTGCGCAAGGATGACGCCGCTAGCTACGCAGAGCACATAAAGGGCGAGAACCTTTGGATCAGCTGCCTCATCGCTGTTGCGGAGGAGCTCACTGCGCAGCTGGCCGCCATGGGCATGCCAAGCTTCAGGTTCTCCCGGGAGGTGAACCTCTCCATCCACGCCAGCTTGACTGTGTTCTTCGAATGCATTCTTGAGGCCCTGGGAAAGCTCCACTCTGACCGGGTGGCTTGTCTAGCCGACAAATCCCGGAGGCTCTGTCGGGGTGCCCTGACCAAGGTTCTCATCAAGATGGCCTACTGGAACCCCGACCTCGACTTCGACGCCGCGCTGGATAGCTTGCCGGATGATGTAGATCTCACAGCACTCAAGGAGCGTATCAAGCCTATCATCCATTGCGTCGGCGGAATTCTGAGGATAGAAGGCCAGCGTCGGGATTAGGCACCCCGTTTCTTGTTGCCGCTGCAGGTTCAGAACCGAGACAATTTTTATCTTAGTCAAAACTGCAGCAACAATTTATGTAATATAACTCTGCAACATTTTGTAGCGATGCATGTTATTTCCCTGTTTGATCCTTCTTTGTATATCTACCCTATGCTTAATTGGGAGGGCTTGCCAGCGCGTAAACCCAGGCCGCGGCGTTCTGAGGACGGATCCTCGATAGCCTGTCGGGTATGCTTGCTGCCAGGCAAACCACCATACTGTTCTTAGCACGGCCATTTGAACCGTTGAGCGGGCTCGAAACAGGACAAAAGCATTACTAGTAACGGAAAGGCTTCCCTGCCGTTCTCGACGCGGCCACTTGAACTGTTGAGCGGACTCGAAACAGGACGAGGGGTTTGCCAATAGTGGAAGGGCCCATTGCATACAGGTTTATCATACAGAGAGCAAGATCTCTAGGGAGAGTAACCTTCATGTAAAAAGGAATTACTCAAAGTCTTGCATGAATTATCTTTTTTTGTCATCGCGTGGGCGTCCACCGTACTCGCTGATGATGCCCTGCACTTGGTCATTTCCTTCTTGGCAAATCATGGCCATGAAGAACTGTTATACTAACTGCTAGACCAGATTTTCACAACGGCGCCCCCTACCTGGCGCGCCAAAGATGTCGATACGAAACGACACCTATGGGATCACTGGAATCCCTTCTACGGTTGGCGGGTGCGAGGTTGTACAAAGAGCAGGTCTAAGAGTCAGCACAACAATCGTTTACCCAGGTTCGGGCCGCGAGGGTGCGTAATACCCTAGTCCTGCTTTGGTGTATATTTGAGTGTTCCTGAGTTCTTGAGCTAGCTACGATGCCTGCCTTGTTTTCTAGGATCCGAATCCCTCTCCAGTATGCCGCGGGCCTCCTTTTATAGTCTAAAGGGGCTTCCACAGTGGCACACAGGAGGTGGAAAGGCGTATAGTGTATAGGCTTATCCCATGCCATTACGGGACAAGGCGCATTAAATGCGTTGCTTAGGTGTCTATATACTTTATCGGGGACGGAAAAGAAATCCGTCCCGTCTGTGGCCGCTCCGTCTGGTCGCGACGCGCGTCTAGGCCAGCGAGGCAGGCAGCTGAGGTGGCGTCGTGGAAGGGCCTTCATGAAGATCTGCATGCCGCCAGGCAGCTGCTTGACTAGCTGGCCGAGGAACCTTGCATCACCACGTGGGTGCCTGCCTGGGCCAGCGGGTCGGCCGCTGAGCTGGGACGATGTCGGGGTGGCAAAGGCTTGCCGCAGTCTTGATTCTCTTCCCCACAAGGGTCTTGCCGGGCCTCCGTGGGTGTCCCGTGGCAAGAGGCTTGCCGGGGCTCCGGGGTGTCTTTGGCAAGGAGCCTTGCCGGGGCCTCGTGGGCGTCCTCGGCAAGGAGCCTTGTGATCGCCATGCCTTCTGGTTCTTATCTTGGGGAGTCATAGATCTTTGTCTCAAAAAGATCTGCATGCCATCACGTGGGCGCTTCCCGAGCCTTGGCTCCAATGTTGTTGGTACCGTTGGAGCCCATAGGCTGCAAGGGTGGCTGAGATGGAGGCGTCAGCGTGGATCGCCCCGGCAAGAGCCCTTGCCGGGGGCGCACAGGCCGCCCCGACAAGAGTCCTCGCCGGGAGAGAGCCTGTCCCCTTGCTTGGTCTTCTCGTGCCGCCGTCTTGGCGTTGTTCTGGTAAATCCGCGTCCATGGCTTCC
>LR738710.1:585981283-586012987 GCA_902687465.1 Secale cereale
GAAAACTCATAAGGAGGTACTTGGAAGCAATAGAGTGAGAAGGGCAAGAAATGGAGACAAGATAATCTGCGTTCTTCATAATGGCCCTTTAAATCTAATTGATTTAGAGACAAACGCCATCTTGTTTTATGCCATTTTATCTTAGAAAATTGCTACGTAGTAGAAGTTGTATGGTCGATAATGATGTGTAAGACTTATTATTTAATACCTATGTTGAGTTTTTATTATTATTATGATCGATGATGCATGATGCTAAGTTGTTCTATGAGCTATTATATACTCCCTCCGTTCCGATTTACTCGTCGTGGTTTTAGTTCAAATTTGAACTAAAACCACGACGAGTAAATCGGAACGGAGGGAGTAGATTCTAATAGTTTCGATGTGCGTACCATATATGTTGGCTCCACGAGAAATTATATTTATATATATGCATAACCTGTGCAAAAAACAGAAAAAAAAATTCATACTAATGGCGCATCACTGCAGAGTGCGCCATTAGTATGCCAAAGCACCTGGCCCCTGGGAGGCATACTAATGGCGCACCACTGTGCATACTGATGGCGCATCAGTGGTGCGCCATTAGTATACCAGATACTAATGGCGCACCAGAGGTGCGCCATTAGTAAAGTATACTAATGGCGTGCTAGTAATGGCGCACCACCAACGCGCCATTAATGGCCAAACTAGGTGCGCCATTAATAGGCCTTTTCCTAGTAGTGCAAGTAACAAAAGGTAAAAGTAAATAAGGTGCAGCAAGGTTGCCCAATCCTTTTTGTAGCAAAGGACAAGCCTGAACAAACTATTATATGACGGAAACCGCTCCTGAGGACACATGGTAATTATCGTCAAGCTACTTTTCATCACGATCATCTAATTCGCGTTCGGTACTTTGATAATTTGGTATGTGGGTGGACCGGTGCTTGGGTGTTGTCCTTACTTGGACAAGCCTCCCACTTATGATTAACCTCTAACGCAAGCATCCGCAACTACAAAAGAAGTATTAAGGTAAACCTAACCATATCATGAAACATATGGATCCAAATCAGCCCCTTACGAAGCAACACATAAACTAGGGTTTAAGCTTCTGTCACTCTAGCAACCCATCATCTACTTATTACTTCCCAATGCCTTCCTCTATGCCCAAATAATGGTGAAGTGTCATGTAGTCGACGTTCACATGACACCACTAGAGGAGAGATAACATACATCTCATCAAAATATCGAACGAATACCAAATTCACATGACTACTTATAGCAAGACTTCTCCCATGTCCTCAGGAACAAAAGTAACTACTCACAAGACATAATATTGTTCATGATCAGAGGGGTATTAATATGCATAATGGATCTGAACATATGATCTTCCACCAAAGAAACCAACTAGCATCAACTATAAGGAGTAATCAACACTACTAGCAACCCACAGGTACCAATGTTAGGTTTGGATACAAAGATTGGATATAGTAGATGAACTGGGGTTTGAGAGGAGATGGTGCTGGTGAAGATGTTGATGAAGATAACTCTCCCTAAGATGGGAGAGTTTTTGGTGATGACGGCGGTGACGATTTCCCCCTCCCGGAGGGAAGTATCCCGGCAGAACAGCTGTGCCGGACCCCTAGATTGGTTTCCGCCAAGGTTCCGCCTCGAGACGGCGGCGTCTGGTGCCGAAAGCCTCCTTCTGATTTTTTTCCAGGTCAAAACACCTCATATAGGAGAAGATGGGCATCGGGGGACCATCATGTGGCCCACGAGACAGGGGGCGCGCCCAGAGAGGGGGGGCGCCCCCCCAACCCTCGTGGATGGGTGGTGTCCCCCTGGTGAATCTCTTTCGCCAGATATTTTTTATATTTTCTAAAACGGTGTCCCATGGAGTTTCGAAGCTTTTTGAGTTGTGCAAAATAGGTTTCCAGTGTTTGCTCCTTTTCCAGCCCAGAATTCCAGCTGCCGGTATTCTCCCTCTTTATGTAAACCTTGTAAAGTAAGAGAGAAAAGGCATAAGTATTGTGACATAATGTGTAATAACAGCCCAAAGTGCAATAAATATCAACATAAAAGCATGATGCAAAATGGATGTATCAGCAAGCAAGTTGGATGCACACCCACTTAGTTTCTTTTGTTGAGCTTTCATACATTTATAGCTCTAGTGCATCCGTTGCATGGCAATCCCTACACACTCACATTGATATCTATTGATGGGCATCTCCATAGCCCATTGATACGCCTAGTTGATGCGAGACCGTCTTCCTCTTTTTGTCTTCTCCACAACCACAATTCTATTCCACCTATAGTTCTATATCCATGGGTCACGCTCATGTATTGCGTGAAAGTTGAAAAAGTTTGAAAAAAAATTAAGTATGAAACAATTGCTTGGCTGAAACCGGGGTTGTGCATGATTTGAGTATTTTGTGTGACAAAGATGGAGCATAGCCAAACTATATGACTTTGTAGGGATGAACTTTCTTTGGCCATGTTATTTTTTGAAGACATAATTGCTTTGTTAGTATGCTTAAAGTATTATTATTCTTATTTCAATATAGACTTTTGTCTTGAATCTTTCGGATTTGAACATTCATGCCACAATAAAGAAAACTACATTGAGAATTATGTTGGGTAGCATTGCACATCAAAAATTTTGTTTTTATCATTTACCTACTCGAGGGCGAGCGGGAATTAAGCTTAGGGATGCTTGATACGTCTCCAACGTATCTATAATTTTTTTGTTGTTCCATGCTATTATATTATCTGTTTTGGATGTTTAATGGGCTTTATTATATACTTTTATATTATTTTTGGGACTAACATATTAACCCAAGGCCTAGTGCAAATTGTTGTTTTTTGCCTATTTCAGTGTTTCATAGAAAAGGAATATCAATCGGAGTCCAAACGGAATGAAACCTTTGGGAGAGTCATTTTTGGAACAATTGCAACACAAAAAACTTGGAGTACACGCCAGGAAGCGAACGAGGCGGCCACGAGGGCAGGGGGCGCGCCCGGGGGTGTAGGCGCGCCCCCCACCCTCATGGGCCCCTCGTGGCTCCCCTGACGTGCCTCTTCCTCCTATATATACCTATGTACCCCGAAAATGGAGCACCACGAAACCCTGATTCCACCGCCGCAACCTTCTGTACCCGCGAGATCCCATCTTGGGGCCTGTTCCGAAGCTCCACCGGAGGGGGCATCGATCACGGAGGGCTTCTATATCAACACCTTAACCTCTCCCATGAGTTATGAGTAGTTTACCACAAACCTTCGGGGTCCATAGTTATTAGCTAGATGACTTCTTCTCTCTCTTTGGATCTCAATACAAAGTTCTCCTCGATCTTCTTGGAGATCTATTTGATGTAATTCTTTTTGTGGTGCGTTTGTCGAGATCCGATGAATTGTGGGTTTATGATCAATATTATCTATGAACAATATTTGATTCTTTTCTGAAATCTTTTATGCATGATTTAAATATCTTTGCAAGTCTCTTCGAAATATCAGTTTGGTTTGGCCTACTAGATTGCTAGTTCTTGCAATGGGAGAAGTGCTTAGCTTTGGGTTCAATCTTGTAGTGTCCTTTCCCAGTGACAGCAGGGGCAGCAAGGCACGTATTGTATTGTTGCCATCGAGGATAAAAAGATGGGGTTTATATCATATTGCTTGAGTTTATCCCTCTACATCATGTCATCTTGCTTAAGGCGTTACTCTGTTCTTATGAACTTAATACTCTAGATGCATGTTGGATAGGGGTCGATGTGTGGAGTAATAGTAGTAGATGCAGAATCGTTTCGGTCTACTTGTCACGAACGTGATGCCTATATACAATGATCATGCCTAGATATTCTCATAACTATGCACTTTTCTATCAATTGCTCGACAGTAATTTGTTCACCAACCGTAGAAATCTGCTATAATGAGAGAAGCCACTAGTGAAACCTATGGCCCCCGGGTCTATCTTCATCATATTAATCTTCCATCAACTATTTATCTTTACTTTACTTCTGTTTTGCAATCTTTACTTTCAATCTACATATCAAAAATACCAAAAATATTATCTTATCATCTCTATCAGATCTCACTTTTGCAAGTGGTCGTGAAGGGATTGACAACCCCTTTATCGCGTTGGTTGCAAGGTTCTTATTTGTTTGTGTAGGTACGAGGGACTCGCGCGTGGTCGCCTACTTGATTGATACCTTGGTTCTCAAAAACCGAGGGAAATACTTACGCTACTGTGCTGCATCACCCTTTCTCTTCGAGGGAAAACAACGCAAGCTCGAGAAGTAGCAACTCAAAGAATATAGCTATGCTCCCCGGCAACGACACCAAAAAATAGTATTGATAACCCACAAGTATAGGGGATCGCAACAGTTTTCGAGGGTAGAGTATTCAACCCAAATTTATTGATTCAACACAAGGGAGCCAAATAATATTCCCAAGTATTAGCAGTGGAGTTGTCAATTCAACCACACCCGAAAGACTTAATATCTACAGCAAAGTATTTAGTAGCAAAATAGTATGGAAGTAACGGTAACGATGGCAAAAGTAACAGTAGCAGTTTTGTAGTAATTGTAACAGTAGCAGCGGAAAAAGTAACTAAGCAAGGACCAATATGTGAAAAGCTCGTACGTATTGGATCAGTGATGGATAATTATGTCGGATGCGATTCCTCATGCGATGGTTATAACATAGGGTGACACAGAACTAGCTCCAGTTCATCAATGTAATGTAGGCATGTATTCCGAATATAGTCATGCGTGCTTATGGAAAAGAACTTGCATGCCATCTTTTGTCCTACCCTCCCATGGCAGCGGGGTCCTATTGGAAACTAAGGGATATTAAGGTCTCCTTTTAATAGAGTACCGTACCAATGCATTAACACTTAGTGAATTCATGAACTCCTCAAACTACGGTCATCACCGGGAGTGGTCCTGATTGTTGTCACTTTGGGATTGCTAGATCATAACACATAGTAGGTGACTATTGACTTGCAAGATAGGATCAAGAACTCACATATATTCATGAAAACATAATAGGTTCATATCTGAAATCATGGCACTCGGGCCCTAGTGACAAGCATTAAGCATGGCAAAGTCATAGCAACATCAATCTTACAACATAATGGATACTAGGGATCAAACCCTAACAAAACTAACTCGATTACATGGTAAATCTCATCCAACCCATCACCGTCCAGCAAGTCTACGATGGAATTACTCACGCACGGCGGTGAGCATCATGAAGTTGGTGATGGATAAAGGATGATGATGACGACGGCGACGATCTCCACTCTCCGGAGCCCCGAACGGACTCCAGATCAGCCCTCCCGAGAGAGATTAGGGCTTGGCGGCGGCTCCATATCGTAAAACGCGATGAATCCCCCTCTCTGGTTTTTTTCTCCCCGAACGTGAATATATGGAGTTGGAGTTGAGGCCGGTGGAGCCTCAGGGGGACCATGAGACAGGGGGGCGCGCCCAGGGGGTAGGCGCGCCCCCACCCTCGTGGGCAGGGTGTGGGCCCCCTGGTCATGATTCTTTCGCCATTATTTTTTTATATATTCCAAAAATATTCTCCGTGGATTTTTAGGTCACTCCGAGAACTTTTATTTCTGCACAAAAATAACACCATGGCAATTCTGCTGAAAACAGCGTCAGTCCGTGTTAGTTCCATTCAAATCTTGCAAGTTAGAGTCTAAAACAAAGGCAAAAGTGTTTGGAAAAGTAGATACGTTGGAGACGTATCATGGTACTACGAGCATTAGTAAGGTACACATCAATAACATGTATATCAAATATACCTTTGTTCACCTTGCCATCCTTCTTATCCGCCAAATACTTGGGGCAGTTCCGCTTCCAGTGTCCAGTCCCTTTGTAGTAGAAGCACTCAGTTTCAGGCTTGGTTCCAGACTTGGGTTTCTTCGCGGGGGTAGCAACTATCTTGCTATTCTTCTTGAAGTTCCCCTTCTTTCCCTTGCCCTTTTTCTTGAAACTAGTGGTCTTTTTAACCATCAACACTTGATGCTCCTTTTTTATTTCTACCTTTGCAGCTTTGAGCATAGCAAAGAGCTTGGGAATTGTCTTATGTATCCCTTACATTTTATATTTCATCACGAAGCCTTTATAGCTTGGTGGTAGTGATTGAAGAACTCTATCAATAACACTATCTTCGTCAACTTTGCAACCAAGTTGAGTCATATGATTGTAGTACCCAGACATTCTGAACAAGTGTTCACAGATAGAACTGTTCTCCTCCATTTTGCAGTTATAGAACTTATTGGAGACTTCATATCTCTCAATTCGGGCATTTGCTTGAAATATTAACTTCAACTCTTGAAACATCTCATATGCTCCATGACGTTCAGAATGTCGTTGAAGTCCCGATTCTAAGCCGTAAAGCATGGCACACTGAACTATCGAGTATTCATCGAAACGAGCTTGCAAGACGTTCATAACGTCCGGAGTTGCTTCTGCAACAGGCCTGTCACCTAGCGGTGCTTCCAGGACATAATTCTTCTGTGCAGCAATGAGGATAATCCTCAAGTTACGGACCCAGTCCGTGTAGTTGCTACCATCATCTTTTAACTTAGCTTTCTCTAGGAATGCATTAAAATTCAATGGAACGGTAGCTCGGGCCATGGATCTACAACAACATAGATATGCAAAAACTATCAGGACTAAGTTTATGATAAATTAAAGTTCAATTAGTCATATTACTGAAGAACTCCCACTCAGATAGACATCCCTCTAGTCATCTAAATGATCACCTGATCCAAATCAACTAAACCATGTTCGATCATCACGTGAGATGGAGTAGTTTTCAATGGTGAACATCTTATGTTGATCATATCTACTATATGATTCACGCTCGACCTTTCGGTCTCCGGTGTTCTGAGGCCATGTATGTACATGCTAGGCTCGTCAAGTTTAACCCGAGTATTCTGCATGTGCAAAACTGTCTTACACCCGTTGTATTTGAACGTAGAGCTTATCACACCCGATCATCACGTGGTGTCTCGGCATGACGAACTTTCGCAACGGTGCATACTCAGGGAGAACACTGGTACCTTGAAATTTTGTAACGGGTCATGTTATAATGCTACCGTCGTACTAAGCAAAATAAGAAGCATAATAAGATAAACATCACATGCAATCAAAATATGTGACATGATATGGCCATCATCATCTTGTGCTTTTGATCTCCATCTCCAAAGCATCGTCATGATCTCCATCATCACCGGCTTGACACCATGATCTTCATCGTAGCATCCTGGTCGTCTCGCCAACTATTGCTACTACTACTATCGCTAACTCATAGTGATAAAGTAAAGCAATTACATGGCCTTCGCAATTCATACAATAAAGAGACAACCATAAGGCTCCTGCCGGTTGCAGATAATTTACAAAACATGATCATCTCATACAATAACGTATAACTCATCACGTCTTGACCATATCACATCACAACATGCCCTGCAAAAACAAGTTAGACGTCCTCTACTTTGTTGTTGCAAGTTTTACGTGGCTGCTACGGGCCTAGCAAGAACCGTTCTTACCTACGCATAGAAAAGCCAGAACAATTTTTCGTCAAGTATGTGTTGTGTTAACCTTCACAAGGACCGGGCGTAGCCACACTTGATTCAACTAAAGTTGGAGAAACTGACGCCCGCTAGCCACCTGTGTGCGAAGCACATCGGTAGAACCAGTCTCGCGTAAGCGTACGCGTAATGTCGGTCCAGGCTGCTTCATCCAACAATACCGCCGAATCAAAGTATGACATGCTGGTAAGCAGTATGACTATTATCGCCCACAACTCATTGTGTTCTACTCGTGCATATCATCTACGCATAGACCTGGCTCATGATGCCACTATTGGGGAACGTAGTATTTCAAAAATTTCCTATGATCACGCAATATCTATCTAGGAGAAGCATAGCAATGAGAGGGGAGAGTGTGTCTACGTACCCTATTAGACCGAAAGCTGAATCGTCGAGTGAAGCGGTTGATGTAGTCGAACGTCTTCGCGATCCAACCGATCCAAGCACTAAACGTACGGCACCTCCGCGTTCAGCACACGTTTATCTCAATGACGTCCCACGAACTCTTGATCCAGCTGAGCGTCACGGGAGAGTTTTGTCAGCACGACGGTGTGGCGACGGTGATGATGAAGCTATCGGCGCAGGGCTTCGCCTAAGCACTGCAACGATATGACCGAGGTGTGTAACTGTGGAGAGGGGCACCGCACACGGCTAAGACAAATCTTGGAGTGCCTTTGGGGTGCCCCCTACCCACGTATATAAAGGAGGGAGGAGGAGGAGACCAGCCCTAGGGGGCGCGCCAAGCATGGGGAGTCCTACTAGGACTCCCAAGTCCTAGTAGGATTCCCCTTTTCCTTTCCGGAGTAATTCCGGAGTAAGAGAGAAGAAAGAGGGAAAGAGAGAGGGAGTAGGAAAGGGCAAGGGGGGCACCACCCCCTTTCCCCTAGTCCAATTCGGACCCATGGGGGGCGCCTCCTTCCCTTTGGCCTGTCTCATCTATTACCGTATGGCCCAATAAGGCCCAAATACTTCTCCCGGTGAATTCCCGTAACTCTCCGGTACTCCGAAAAATACCTGAATCACTCGGAACCTTTCCGATGTCCGAATATAGCCTTCCAATATATTGATCTTTATGTCTCGACCATTTCGAGACTGTTCGTCAGGTCCGTGATCTCGTCCGGGACTCCCAACGAACGTCGTTCATCAAATCACATAACTCATAATACAAATCGTCATCCAACGTTAAGCATGCGGACCCTATGGGTTCGAGAACTATGTAGACATGACCGAGACACATCTCCGGTCAATAACCAATAGCGGAACCTGGATGCTCGTATTTGAAGGAAATATGCCCTAGAGGCAATAATAAAGTTATTATTTATTTCCTTATATCATGATAAATGCTTATTATTCATGCTAGAATTGTATTAACCGGAAACTTAATACATGTGTGAATACATAGACAAAACAGAGTGTCCCTAGTATGCCTCTACTAGACTAGCTCATTGATCAAAGATGGTTATGTTTCCTAGCCATAGACATGAGTTGTCATTTGATCAACGGGATCACATCATTAGGAGAACGATCTGATGGACAAGACCCATTCGTTAGCTTAGCACTATGATCGTTTAAGTTTTACTGCTATTGCTTTCTTCATGACTTATACATGTTCCTATGACTATGAGATTATGAAACTCCCGAATACCGGAGGAACACTTTGTGTGCTACCAAACGTCACAACGTAACTGGGTGATTATAAAGGTACTCTACAGGTGTCTCTGAAGGTACTTGTTGGGTTGGCGTATTTCGAGATTAGGATTTGTCACTCTGATTGTCGGAGAGGTATCTCTGGGCCCACTCGGTAATGCACATCACTATAAGCCTTGCAAGCATTGCAGCTAATGAGTTAGTTGCGGGATGATGTATTACGGAACGAGTAAAGAGACTTGTTGGTAACGATATTGAACTAGGTATTGAGATACCGACGATCGAATCTCGAGCATGTAACATACCGATGACAAAGGGAACAATGTATGTTGTTATGCGGTTTGACCGATAAAGATCTTCGTAGAATATGTGGGAGCCAATATGAGCATCCAGGTTCTGCTATTGGTTATTGATCGGAGACGTGTCTCGGTCATGTCTACATAGTTCTCGAACCCGTAGGGTCCGCACGCTTAAGGTTTCGATGATAGTTTTATTATGAGTTTATGAGTTTTGATGTACCGAAGGAGTTCGGAGTCCCGGATGAGATCGGGGACATGACGAGGAGTCTCAAAATGGTCAAGACGTAAAAATCGATATATTGGACGACTATATTCGGACATCGGAAAGGTTCCGAGTGATTCGGGTATTTTCGGAGTACCGGGGAGTTACGGGAATAGAGGAGAGAGGCCAAAAGGAAGGAGGCGTGCACCCCCCTTCTGGTCCGAATTGGACAAGGGGTGCAGCCCCCTTTTCCTTCTCCCTCTCCCCCTCTTTCCTTCTCTCCTACTCCGGAAAAGAAAGGGGAATCCTACTAGGACTTGGGAGTCCTAGTAGGACTCCCCACACTTGGTGCGCCCCCTCTAGGGCCGGCCTCTCCCTCCCTCCTTTATATACGGGGGCAGGGGGGCACCTCTAGACACAACAATTGATCTCTTGATCTCTTAGCCGTGTGCGGTGCCCCCATCCACCATAGTTCTCCTCGATAAATATTGTAGCGGTGCTTAGGCAAAGCCCTGCGACGGTAGAACATCAAGATTGTCACCACGCCGTCATGCTGACGGAACTCTCCCTCGACACTCGGCTGGATCGGAGTTCGAGGGACGTCATCGAGCTGAACGTGTGCTAGAACTCGGAGGTGTCGTAGTTTCGGTGCTTGATCGGTCGGGCCGTGAAGACGTACGACTACATCAACCGCGTTGTTCTAACGCTTCCGCTTTCGGTCTACGAGGGTACGTAGACTCACTCTCCCCTCTCGTTGCTATGCATCTGGTAGATAGATCTTGCGTGATCGTAGGAAAAATTTAAAATACTACGTTCCCCAACAGTGGCATCATGAGCCAGGTCTATGTGTAGATGATATGCACGAGTAGAACACAAGTGAGTTGTGGACGATACTAGTCATACTACTTACCAGCATGTCATACTTTGATTTGGCGGTATTGTTGGATGAAGCGGCCCGGACCGACATTACGCGTACGCTTACGCGAGACTGGTTCTACCGACGTGCTTCGCACACAGGTGGCTGGCGGGTGTCAGTTTCTCCAACTTTAGTTGAATCAAGTGTGGCTACGCCCGGTCCTTGTGAAGGTTAAAACAGCACATACTTGACGAAATATCGTTGTGGTTTTGTATGCGTAGGTAAGAACGGTTCTTGCTAAGCCCGTAGCAGCCACGTAAAACTTGCAACAACAAAGTAGAGGACGTCTAACTTGTTTTTGCAGGGCATGTTGTGATGTGATATGGTCAAGACATGATGAGTTATACGGTTTTGTATGAAATGATCATGTTTTGTAAAGTTATCGGCAACTGGCAGGAGCCATATGGTTATCGCTTTATTGTATGAAATGCAATCGCCATGTAATTGCTTTACTTTATCACTAAGCGGTGGCGATAGTCGTAGAAGCAATAGTTGGCGAGACGACAACGATGCTACGATGGAGATCAAGGTGTTGCGCCGGTGACGAAGGTGATCATGACGGTGCTTTGGAGATGGAGATCAAAAGCACAAGATGATGATGGCCATATCATGTCACATATTTTGATTGCATGTGATGTTTATCTTATTATGCTTCTTATTTTGCTTAGTTCGACGGTAGCATTATAAGATGATCCCTTACTAAATTTCAAGGTATAAGTGTTCTCCCTGAGTATGCACCGTTGCAAAAGTTCGTCGTGCCGAGACACCACGTGATGATCGGGTGTGATAAGCTCTACGTTCAAATACAACAGGTGTAAGCCAGTTTTGCACACGCAGAATACTCGGGTTAAACTTGACGAGCCTAGCATATGCAGATATGGCCTCGGAACACTGGAGACCGAAAGGTCGAGCGTGAATCATATAGTAGATATGATCAACATAAGATGTTCACCATTGAAACTACTCCATCTCACGTGATGATCGGACATGGTTTAGTTGATTTGGATCACGTGATCATTTAGATGACTAGAGGGATGTCTATCTAAGTGGGAGTTCCTAAGTAATATGATTAAATTGAACTTTAATTTATCATGAACTTAGTCTTGGTAGTATTAGCATATCTATGTAGTAGATCAATAGCTCGCGATGTTTCTCCCCGTTTATTTTATATGTTCCTAGAGAAAACTAAATTGAAAGATGTTAGTAGCAATGATGCGGAATTGTTCCGTGATCTGAGGATTATCCTCATTGCTGCACAGAAGAATTATGTCCTTGATGCACCGCTAGGTGACAGACCTATTGCGGGAGCAGATGTAGACGTTATGAACGTTTTGACAAAAGCTCGGTATGATGACTACTTGATAGTTTAGTGCACCATGCTTTACGGCTTAGAACCGGGACTTCAAAAATGTTTTGAACGTCACGGAGCATATAAGATGTTCCAAGAGTTGAAATTAGTATTTCATACTCATACCCGTGTCGAGAGGTATAGGACCTCTGACAGTACTTTGCCTACAAGATGGAGGAGAATAGCTCAACCAGTGAGCATGTGCTCAGATTGTCTGGGTACTACAATTACTTGAATCAAGTGGGAGTTAATCTTCCAGATAAGATAGTAATTGACAAAGTTCTCTAGTCACTATCACCAAGTTAGTAGAACTTTGTGATGAACTATAATATGCAAGGGATGACGCAAGTAATTCCCGAGCTCTTCGCGATGCTGAAATCGGCGAAGGTAGAAATCAAGAAAGAGCATCAAGTGTTGATGGTTAACAAGGCCACTTGTTTCAAGTAAAGGGCAAAGGGATAGAAGGGGAACTTCAAGAAGAATGACAAGCAAGTTGTCACTCCCGTGAAGAAACCCAAAGCTAAACTCAAGCCTGAAACAAGTGCTTCTACTGCAAAGGAAATGGTCACTGGAAGTGGAAATGCCCTAGATACTTGGCGGATAAGAAGGATGGCAAAGTGAACAAAAGGTATATTTGATATACAGATTATTGATGTGTATTTTACTAGTGTTCATAGCAACCCCTCGATATTTGATACCGGTTTAGTTGCTAAAGAGTAGTAACTCGAAATGGGAGTTGCATAATGAACAGAAACTAGTTAAAGGATGAAGTGACAATGTGTATTGGAAGTAGTTCCAAGATTGATATGATCATCATCGCACACTCCCTATACTTTCGGGATTAGTGTTGAACCTAAATAAGTGTTATTTGGTGTTTGTGTTGAACATGAATATGATTTGATCATGTTTATTGCAATACGGTTATTCATGTAAGTTAGAGAATAATTGTTGTTCTGTTTACATGAATAAAACCTTCTATGGTCATACACCCAATGAAAATGGTTTGTTGGATCTCGATCGTGTGATACACATATTCATAATATTGAAGCCAAAAGATGCAAGGTTAATAATGATAGTGCAACTTATTTGTGGCACTGCCGTTTAGGTCATATTGGTGTAAAGCGCATGAAGAAACTCCATAGTGATGGACTTTTGGAATCACTTGATTATGAATCACTTGGTGCTTGTGAACCATGCCTCATGGGCAAGATGACTAAAACTCCGTTCTTCGGAACTGTGGAGCGAGCAACAGAGTTGTTGGAAATCATACATACTGATATATGCGGACCAATAAGTGTTGAAGCTCGCGGCGGGTATCGTTATTTTCTGACCTGCACTGATGATTTGAGCAGATATGGGTATATCTACTTAATGAAGCACAAGTCTGAAACATTTGAAAAGTTCAAAGAATTTCAGAGTGAAGTGGAGAATCATCGTAACAGAAAATAAGAGTTTCTACGATATGATCGTAGAGGTAAAATATTTTGAGTTAGCGAGTTTGGCCTTCAGTAAAAACAATGTGAAATAGTTTCACTACTCACGCCACCTGGAACACCATAGTGTAATGGTGTGTCCGAACGTCATAACCGTACTTTATTAGATATGGTGCGATCGATGATGTCTCTTACCGATCTACCACTATCACTTTTGGGGTTATGCATTAGAGACAGCTACATTCACGTTAAATAGGGCACCATCTAAATCCGTGGAGATGACACCGTATGAACTGTGGTTTGATGAGAAACCTAAGCTGTCATTTCTTTAAGTTTGGGACTGCGATGCTTATGTGAAAAAGTTTCAACATGATAAGCTCGAATCCAAATCGGAGAAGTAAATCTTCATAGGATACCCAAAAGAAAATGTTGGGTACACCTTCTATCACAGATCCGAAGGCAAGGTCTTTGTTGCTAAGAGTGGATCCTTTCTAGAGAAGGAGTTTCTCTCGAAAGAAGTGAGTGGGAGGAAAGTAGAACTTGATGAGGTAATTATACCTCTCCCGAATTGGAAAGTGGAACATCACAGAAACTAGTTCCAGTGATTCCTACACCAATTAGTGAGGAAGCTAATGATGATGATCATGAAACTTCAGATCAAGTTTCTGCTAAACTTCATAGATCAACCAGAGTTCGTTCCGCACCAGAGTGGTACGGTAACCCAGTTCTGGAAATCATGTTAGTAGACCATGATGAACCTACGAACTATGAGGAAGCGATGATGAGCCCAGATTCCGCAAAATGGCTTGAGGCCATGAAATCTGAGATGGGATCCATGTATGAGAACAAAGTGTGGACTTTGGTTGACTTGCCCGATGATCGGCAAGCCATCGAAAATAAATGGATCTTCAAGAGGAAGACTGACGCTGACAGTAATGTTACTGTTTACAAAGCTCGACTTGTTGCAAAAGTTTTTCAACAAGTTCAAGGAGTTGACTACGATGAGACTTTCTCACCCGTAGCGATGCTTAAGTCTGTCTGAATCATGTTAGCAATTGCCGCATTTTATGAAATCTGGCAAATGGATAACAAAACTGCATTCTTTAATGGATTTATTAAAGAAGACTTGTATATGATGCAACCAGAAGGTTTTGTCAATCCTAAAGGTGCTAACAAAATGTGCAAGCTCCAACGATCCATCTATGGACTGGTGCAAGGATCTCGGAGTTGGAATATACGCTTTGATAAGTTGATCAAAGCATATAGATTTATACAGACTTGCGGAGAAGCCTGTATTTACAAGAAGTGAGTGGGAGCACTACAACCTTTTTGATAAGTATATGTGAATGACATATTGTCGATCGGAAATGATGTAGAATTTTTCTGGAAAGCATAAAGGAGTGTTTGAAAGGAGTTTTCAAAGAAAGACCTTGGTGAAGCTGCTTACATATTGGGCATCAAGATCTATAGAGATAGATCAAGACGCTTGATAAGACTTTCGATGAGTACATACCTTGATATGTTTTTGAAGTAGTTCAAAATGGGTCAGTCAAAGAAGGAGTTCTTTCCTGACTTGTAAGGTGTGAAGTTGAGTAAGACTCAAAGCCAGACCACGGCAGAAAAATATAGAGAGAATGAAAGTCATTCCCTATGCATCAGCCATAGGTTCTATAAAGTATGCCATGCTGTGTACCAAACATGTTGTGTACCTTGCCATGAGTTTGACAAGGAGGTACAATAGTGATCCAAGAGTAGATCACTGTACAACGGTCAAAATTATCCTTAGTAACTGGATGACTAAGGAAATGTTTCTCGATTATGGAGGTGATAAAGAGTTCATCGTAAAGGGTTACGCCGATGCAAGCTTTGACACTAAATCCAGCTGACTCTTAGTATCAATCTGGATGCGTATTGAAAGTGGGAGCAATTAGCTAGAGTAGCTCCATGCAGAGCATTGTAGACACATAGACATTTGCGAAATACATACATATCTGAATGTGACAGACCCGTTGACTAAACTTCTCTCACGAAGCAAAACATGATCACACCTTACTACTCTTTGGGTGTTAATCACATAGCGATGTGAACTAGATTATTGACTCTAGTAAACCCTTTGGGTGTCAATCACATGACGATGTGAACTATCGGTGTTAAATCACATGGCGATGTGAACTAGATTATTGATTCTAGTGCAAGTGGGAGACTGAAGGAAATATGCCCTAGAGGCAATAATAAAGTTATTATTTATTTCCTTATATCATGATAAATGCTTATTATTCATGCTAGAATTGTATTAAACGGAAACTTAATACATGTGTGAATACATAGACAAAACAGAGTGTCCCTAGTATGCCTCTACTAGACTAGCTCATTGATCAAAGATGGTTATGTTTCCTAGCCATAGACATGAATTGTCATTTGATCAACGGGATCACATCATTAGGAGAATGATCTGATGGACAAGACCCATTCATTAGCTTAGCACTATGATCGTTTAAGTTTTACTGCTATTGCTTTCTTCATGACTTATACATGTTCCTATGACTATGAGATTATGCAACTCCCGAATACCGGAGGAACACTTTGTGTGCTACCAAACGTCACAACGTAACTGGGTGATTATAAAGGTACTCTACAGGTGTCTCCGAAGGTACTTGTTGGGTTGGCGTATTTCGAGATTAGGATTTGTCACTCCGATTGTCGGAGAGGTATCTCTGGGCCCACTCAGTAATGCACATCACTATAAGCCTTGCAAGCATTGCAGCTAATGAGTTAGTTGCGGGATGATGTATTACGGAACGAGTAAAGAGACTTGTTGGTAACGAGATTGAACTAGGTATTGAGATACCGATGATCGAATCTCGGGCATGTAACATACCGATGACAAAGGGAACAATGTATGTTGTTATGCGGTTTGACCGATAAAGATCTTCGTAGAATATGTGGGAGCCAATATGAGCATCAAGGTTCCGCTATTGGTTATTGACCGGAGACGTGTCTCGGTCATGTCTACATAGTTCTCGAACCCGTAGGGTCCGCACGCTTAAGGTTTCGATGATAGTTTTATTATGAGTTTATGAGTTTTGATGTACCGAAGGAGTTCGGAGTCCCGGATGAGATCGGGGACATGACGAGGAGTCTCAAAATGGTCGAGACGTAAAAATCGATATATTGGACGACTATATTCGGACATCGGAAAGGTTCCGAGTGATTCGGGTATTTTCGGAGTACCGGAGAGTTACGGGAATAGAGGAGAGAGGCCAAAAGGAAGGAGGCGTGCACCCCCCTTCTGGTCCGAATTGGACAAGGGGTGCAGCCCCCTTTTCCTTCTCCCTCTCCCCCTCTTTCCTTCTCTCCTACTCCGGAAAGGAAAGGGGAATCCTACTAGGACTTGGGAGTCCTAGTAGGACTCCCCACACTTGGTGCGCCCCCTCTAGGGCCGGCCTCTCCCTCCCTCCTTTATATACGGGGGCAGGGGGGCACCTCTAGACACAACAATTGATCTCTTGATCTCTTAGCCGTGTGCGGTGCCCCCCTCCACCATAGTTCTCGATAAATATTGTAGCGGTGCTTAGGCGAAGCCCTGCGACGGTAGAACATCAAGATCGTCACCACGCCATCGTGCTGACGGAACTCTCCCTCGACACTCGGCTGGATCGGAGTTCGAGGGACGTCATCGAGCTGAACGTGTGCTAGAACTCGGAGGTGCCGTAGTTTCGGTGCTTGATCGGTCGGGCCGTGAAGACGTACGACTACATCAACTGCGTTGTTCTAACGCTTCCGCTTTCGGTCTACGAGGGTACATAGACTCACTCTCCCCTCTCGTTGCTATGCATCTGGTAGATAGATCTTGCGTGATCGTAGGAAAAATTTAAAATACTACGTTCCCCAACAGTATTGGCTCCTACATATTCTACAAAGATCATTATCGATCAAACTGCATAACAACATACGTTGTTCCCTTTGTCATCGGTATGTTACTTGCCCGAGATTCGGTCGTCGGTATCATCATACCTAGTTCAATCTCTTTACCGACAAGTCTCTTTACTCATTCCGTAATACATCATCTCGTGACTAACTCATTAGTCATTTGCTTGCACGACTTATTATGATGTGTATTACCGAGAGGGCACAGAGATACCTCTCCGACACTCGGAGTGACAAATCCTATTCTTGATCTATGCCAACACCACAAACACCTTCGAAGACACCTGTAGAGCATCTGTATAATCACCCAGTTACGTTGTGATGTTTGATAGCACACAAGGTGTTCCTACGATATTCGAGAGTTGCATAATCTCATAGTCATAGGAACATGTATAAGTCATGAAGAAAGCAATAGCAGTAAAACTAAACGATCAAGTTGCTAAGCTAATGGATGGGTCTTGTCCATCACATCATTCTCCTAATTATGTGATCTCGTTGATCAGATTAACGAGCTAGTCAAGTAGAGGCATACTAGGGACACTCTGTTTTGTCTATGTATTCACACATGTACTAAGTTTCCGGTTAATACAATTCTAGCATGAATAATAAACATTTATCATGATATAAGGAAATATAAATAACAACTTTATTATTTCCTCTAGGGCATATTTCCTTCAGGATTGAGGTTGGTCACCATGTTTTAGCTAATTTGAAGAAAGTTGCCAATGTAACTTTGGCAAACCCTAGAAATCAATAGAAATAGATTTTCCAAGATTTAGTCATGCAAATATTTTCTCCTTGATGCACCACTCAGTGTAGTGTCATCATTTAGGTATTTGAGAATGTCCACGAAATTTGAGATCAAAATAAGAAAGTTGCCAATGTAGAGTTGTTCAAACTTGGATCTGGACAGAGAGGGTTTTGGGGCACTTTGATCAAGTTACCTTGTCCTACCACTTGTGCCATTCGGTCTAGATGAGTAAACAGACCATTTGAAAAGGTGTACCAAGTTAGAGCATTTGGACATGTTTGGCAATGTAAAGTTGCTCAAACTTCAAAATGGACAGAAATAGTTTTGAGGGGTTTTTAATGATGTTATCTTATTCTCCAAGACATGAGACTGGGCAATATCCCAAATAGGGCATTTGTGACAAGCTAGAATTTTCTTGGAATTTACAGAGAATATTTCCTTTGTAGATATTTCAAAAGCTTGAAATATCCAGAAAGTGTTTTTGATGGATTTGACCAATATTTTTAACATGACCATGTGTTGAAACTCTTATATATGGACAATATATGTCCACTGAGCTTCCCTAAAGTTTCTCAAATATTTTTGAAACCTTAAAATAATTTTAACCTATTAAAGACCATTTTTGTCCTAAAGAAAAAGCCTTTAAATAAAATAGAGAAATAACTTTGAGAATAATATTTTTGTGGTTTTTGGGAGTCCTATATCTAATAGGAGTCAAATATAATTTTTGAAAGATTTTTCACACCCTTCATTAAGTACTTGTTGTTCAAGTCTCAATTCAGGGTTTTATGGAAAACCTCATTTAGAAAATACTTTTTGGCCAAATTATTTTTTGTAAAAAATACTATTATGACATATACACATGGCATGATCATTGGGCAAAGTTTTGTATCAAGGAGAAGGATTATAAGAGTAGGATGATTTATTTGATTTGTAGAGCACTTGCAAACAACAGACAAAATTCCAATCAAAGCAAAGACCAAAACACTCAAAAGTTTTTATCAAACCACAATTATCATGATTTATTAGCTTAAGTGTTGTGGCATGAAAATCAGGGTGTGACATGTCCAGACGGCGGGCAAAGCAGCGGCGAGCTCGGCGGGCGAAGCAGCGGCGAGATCGGCGGGCGGAGCAGCGGCAGCCAGCTCGATGGTGGGAGAAGAACGACGAGGAGGGGAGAACGGGAGCACAGCGTCTGAGGAACGAATGGGAAGGGCATGAGTGCGAGGGGGAGCGGCGGCTAGGGTTCTTGATGACCCACAAGTGTAGGGGATCTATCGTAGTCCTTTCGATAAGTCAGAGTGTCGAACCCAACGAGGAGCAGAAGGAAATGATAGGAAGTTTTCAGTAAGGTGTTTTCTGCAAGCACTGAAATTATAGGTAACATGTAGTTTTGTGATAAGATAATTGGTAGCAAGTGACAAACGGTAAAAGTAAATAGGTGCAGCAAGATGGCCCAATCCTTTTTGTAGCAAAGGACACGTCTGGACAAACTCTTATGCAAGGTAAAGCGCTCCCGAGGACATATGGGAATTATCGTCAAGCTAGTTTTCATCACGATCATATGATTCGCGTTCGGTACTTTGATAATTTGGTATGTGGGTGGATCGGTGCTTGGGTGCTGCCCTTACTTGGACAAGCCTCCCACTTATGATTAACCTCTAATGCAAGCATCCGCAACTACAAAAGAAGTATTAAGGTAAACCTAACCATAGCCTGAAACATATGGATCCAAATCAGCCCCTCACGAAGCAACGCATAAACTAGGGTTTAAGCTTCTGTCACTCTAGCAACCCATCATCTACTTATTACTTCATAATGCCTTCCTCTAGGCCCAAATAATGGTGAAGTGTCATGTAGTCGACGTTCACATGACACCACTAGAGGAGAGACAACATACATCTCATTAAAATACCGAACGAAGACCGAATTCACATGAATACTAATAGCGAGACTTCTCCCATGTCCTCAGGAACAAAAGTAACTACTCACAAGACATAATATTGTTCATGATCAGAGGTATATTAATGTGCATAATGGATCTGAACATATGATCTTCCACCAAAGAAACCAACTAGCATCAACTACAAGGAGTAATCAACACTACTAGCAACCCACAGGTACCAATCTGAGGTTTGGGTACAAAGATTGGATACAAGAGATGAACTAGGGTTTGAGAGGAGATGGTGCTGGTGAAGATGTTGATGAAGATAGCCCTCCCCAAGAGGGGAGAGTTGTTGGTGATGACGGCGGTGACGATTTCCCCCTCCCGGAGGGAAGTATCCCCGGCAGAACAGCTATGCAGGAGCCCTAGATTGGTTTCCGCCTCGGTTCCGCCTCGAGACGGCGGCGTCTGGTCCCGAAAGCCTCTCCTCGATTTTTTCCAGGTCAAAACGCTTCATATAGGAGAAGATGGGCACCTGGGGCCAACCGGCTGGCCCTCGAGGCAGGGGGCACGCCCTGGGAAGGGGGCCGCGTCCCCCACCCTCGAGGCTAGCCAATGGCCCCTCTCGTGGATTTCTTCTGCCAAATATTTTTTATATTTTCCGAAAAAATGTTCTGTGAAGTTTCAGGGCTTTTGGAGTTGTGTAGAATAGGTTTCCAGAGTTTGCTCCTTTTCCAGCCCAGAATTCCAGCTGCCGCCATTCCCCCTTCTTCATGTAAACCTGGCAAAATAAGAGGGAAAAGGCATAAGTATTGTGACAAAACATGTATGAACAACCCATAGTGCAATAAATATCAACTTGTAAGCATGATGCAAAATGGACGTATCAACTCCCCCAAGCTTAGACCTCGCTTGTCCTCAAGCGAAAGCCGATGTCGATAAATATGTCCACATGTTTAGAGATAGAGGTGTCGATAAAAACAAAATACGGACATGAGGGCATCATGATCATTCTCATAACAACAACTTATATAAATATAGTCATATGATCATTATGCAAAAGTAACAATTCATCCACAATATCAAGTATGCATCATAAACTTCATTGGAAACTAACAAACTTTGTTCTCGGTCATTGAAGCAATTGCAATTTATCGTAACATCGGAAAGAGTCAATATAAGAGCTTTTCAGCAAGCTTACATACTCAACTATCATATAGTCTTTCACAATTGCTCACACTCACGCAATACTTATGTTTATGGAGTTTTAATCGGACACAGAGAAAGATAGGGGTTTATGGTGTTGCCACCCAACCTTTTACCTCAAGGGTAATGTCAACAGTAATAGATCATGAAAACTTACATCCAAGTGGGTATATATATCAGGATCTTTCCAACACAGTGTGCTTGCCAAAGGATAAAATGAAAAAGGAAAGGTGGATCTCACCTTGACACTTATAAGACAAGAATAAAGGATAAGCCCTTCGCAGAGGGAAGCAGAGGTTGTCATGTGTTTTTATGGTTGGATGCACAAAGTCTTAGCATAGAAGAACTTCACTTTATATTACCACTTGTGATAAGGACCTTTATTATGTAGTCCGTCGCTTTTATTACTTCCATATCACAAGCTCGTATAAAGCTAATTTCTCCCACACTAATAAATCATACAAATTTTAGCGGATTTACACCATGACAACTTACTTGGAAGGATCTTTCTCAATCCATAGGTAGGTATGGTGGACTCTCATGGCAAAACTGGGTTTAAGGATATATAGAAGCACAAGTAGTATCTCTACTTAGTGCGGGGAGTTTCGGCTAGCATGAGGGAGAAAGGCAAGCTCAACATGTTGGAAGATCCATGACAATATACTTTATTTCGGATATAAGAAGACATAACCCATTATGTTGTCTTCCTTGTCCAACATCAACCCTTTAGCATGTCATACTTTAATGAGTGCTCACAATCATAAAAGATGTCCAAGATAGTATATTTGTATGTGAAGCCTCTCTTCTTTTATTACTTCCTATTAATTGCAACGATGACCAAAACTATGTTTGTCACCTCCCAACAACTTTTTATTTATCATACTCTTGTATGCAAAGTCATTACTTCCCATAAGATCAATACGATCTTTTTGATACTCTTTTTGTTTTCTTTCTTTTTATCATGACCCAAGTGAGGAAATCAAGCCCTTGACTCAACACTAATCTTTATTATATAGCTCACGAACTCGATTACAAAGGAGAAAGCTCACAAAGCAAAAGCTCGCCACTAGATCGTGCTAACTTTATTCTAATAGATCGAGATACTACCAAAAGAATCGAACTAAGTAAAACGGTAAAGATAGGAGTGATTGTGATACGATACCGGGGTCACTCACCCAAGCTTGGCAGCTGCCAAGGGGAGTGCCCATACCCATATGATTATGTCTCCTTCTTCGGGGTTGGTGATGATGGAGTTGCAAGTAGTGATGGGGGATCCTCGTATATCGAGCGTATGAGATCTTCCAGCTTGCGGATAATACCTTTGGGAGCAGCTATGTAATCCTTCAACAAAAGATTTTCACTCGTGAGATGCTTGTTGCGAATCTGAGCTAACTCAATCATCCTGAAAGCTTCTAGCTCAGTTGAGGTAAAGAGATTAGGAAGGGATTTAGAGGTGTCTTCTCCCGCTGCCGGAGCCGGATCCTCCACCTCCATCTTGATCTTCTTCTCCTTGTGGATCTCCTCGGGTCCTTCCCTCTTCAGATCTATCTTCATTAGCCAAGCGTCGTTGCCTTCGTTGTTGGAGGAGGGAGACGACATGATGCCTAGCTTCGCAAACCCTAGCAGAAAACAACTCGAAACGGAAAGAGAGGAATTCAGCGTGATACAGAGGTCAAAACCTTCGGGAGTATATATAATGAATTTTTCCCGCACGCAAGGAGTAACCCACAAGAAAACGGAGTCCAGGGGACACACGGGGTGCCCTCGAGGCAGGGGGGCGCGCCCTCTGGGCGCGCCCCCTACCTTCGAGGCCACCTCGTGTCTCTTCAGGACTGCGGTTTATTTTTCTAATTTTCTAAATGTTCCAAAACGGAGAAAATTGCCTTTAGAACTGTTTTGCAGTCGGTTTACTTACCGTACCACGTACCTCTTCCTTTTCGGAGGTTGAATCGTTCTGGAAAATGTCCCTTATGTATTCCTCCGGGGTTATGGTTTCAATAATATTAGTTTCAACATTTATAAGATTACCTAAGATATAATGTTTGATCCTTTGACCATTCACCACCTTCAGATTTGTGCCCTCGAAGTTGTTGATCTTTATGGCACAGGAACGATAGACCTCCTCGATAATGTAAGGTCCTTCCCACTTGGAGAGAAGTTTTCCTGCAAAATTTTTTAAACGAGAGTTGTATAGCAAAACATAATCGCCTACGTTAAACTCATGCTTTTGTATCCTTTTGTCATGCCATCTTTTAACTTTTTCCTTAAATAACTTGGCATTCTCGTAGGCCTGGGTTCTCCATTCATCGAGACAACTAATATCAAATAGCCTCTTTTCACCAGCAAGTTTGAAATCATAATTGAGCTCTTTGATAGCACAATATGCCTTATGTTCTAACTCAAGAGGTAAGTGACAAGTTTTTCCATATACCATCTTATATGGAGACATACCCATGGGATTTTTGTATGCAGTTCTATAGGCCCATAATGCATCATCTAGTTTCTTGGACCAATTCTTTCTAGACCTATTAACTGTCTTTTGCAAGATTAATTTCAACTCCCTATTA
Source organism: Secale cereale (assembly GCA_902687465.1). Lineage (NCBI taxonomy): Eukaryota > Viridiplantae > Streptophyta > Magnoliopsida > Poales > Poaceae > Secale > Secale cereale. The sequence goes on from LR738710.1 coordinate 586,005,038, forward strand.
CTTAGTTCTACCTGACCACTAGTCTGAGGGTGATAAGGTGATGCAATTCTATGGTTGACATCATACCTAGCAAGCATCTTACGGAAAGCACCATGAATAAAGTGCGAACCACCATCAGTCATTAGTATCTAGGGACTCCAAACCTCGGAAATATAACTTCTTTAAGCATCTTAATAGAGGTGTTATGATCGGCACTACTAGTTGGAATATCTTCTACCCACTTAGTAACGTTATCAACATCAACTAGGATATGTGTGTACCCATTAGAGGAAGGAAAAGGTCCCATATAATCAAAGCCCCAAACATCAAATGGTTCAATAATAAGTGAATAATTCATAGGCATTTCTTGACGTCTACTAATATTACCGATTCTTTGACATTCATCACATGATAAGACAAACTTACGGGCATCCTTGAAGAGAGTAGGCTAATAAAAACCGGATTGCAATACCTTGTGTGCAGTTCTGTCTCCCGCATGGTGTCCTCCGTAGGCTTAGGAGTGGCACTTGCGTAGGATCTGTTCCTATTCATGCTCAGTTACACAACGTCTAATAATACCATCTACTCCTTTATAAAGATGTGGGTCATCCCAGAAGTAATGTCTCAAATCATAGAAAAACTTTTTCTTTTGCTGGTATGTGAAGCTAGGAGGTATAAACTTAGCAACAATGTAATTAGCATAATCAGCATACCAGGGAGCAGTACGAGAAGTACTTATGACAGCTAGTTGTTCATCAGGAAAGCTATCATCAATAGGTTGTGGGTCATCAAGTATATTCTCTAACCTAGACAAGTTATCAGCTACGGGGTTCTCAGCTCCCTTTCTATCATTAATATGCAAGTCAAATTCTTGTAGCAAGAGAACCCATCTAATAAGTCTAGGTTTAGCATCTTTCTTTTCCATAAGGTATTTGATAGCAGCATGATCAGTGTGAATAGTTACTTTAGAATCAACGATATAGGGTCTAAACTTATCACAAGCAAATACAACTGCTAAAAATTCGTTCTCAGTGGTAGCATAATTTCTTTGGGCACTATCTAGAGTTTTACTAGCATACTGGATAACATTCAATTTCTTATCAACTCTTTGCCCTGAAACAGCTCCTACAGCATAATCACTAGCATCGCACATAATCTCAAAGGGTAAATTCCAGTCAAGAGGCTGGACAATAGGTGCAGAGATCAATGCTTTATTAAGTATTTCAAATGCTTCTAGACAATCATCATCAAAGACAAAAGGAATATCTTTCTGTAAAAGATTAGTCAGAGGCCTGGAGATTTTGGAGAAGTCCTTAATGAACCTCCTACAAAACCCGGCGTGACCAAGGAAACTTCGTATACCTTTGATATCCTTAGGGCATGGCATATTTTTGATAGCATCCACTTTAGCTTTATCAACTTCAATACCTCTTTCAGAAATTTTATGTCCCAAGACAATGCCTTTATTGACCATAAAGTGGCACTTCTCCCAATTCAAGACAAGGTTAGTATCTTCACATCTCTGCAAAACTCGATCAAGGTTGCTTAAGCAATCATCAAAAGAAGTTCCATAAACGGAGAAGTCATCCATGAATACCTCAACAATCTTTTCACAAAAATCAAAGAATATAGCCATCATACATCTTTGAAAGGTAGCAGGTGCATTACATAAACCAAAAGGCATACGTCTATAAGCAAAGGTACCGAAAGGACAAGTAAAGGTGGTCTTTTCTTGATCCTCTTTTGACACAGGTATTTGCGTGAAACCAGAATAACCATCTAGAAAGCAGAAATGAGTATGTTTGGATAACCTTTCTAGATTTGATCAACAAATGGCAAGGGGTAATGATCTTTCTTAGTAGCTTTGTTTAACTTACAGAAATCAATTACCATCCTATAACCCGTAACTATTCTTTGCGGGATCAATTCATCTTTATCATTAGGGACAACAGTCATACCTCCTTTGTTAGGAACACAATGGACATGACTTACCCACTGGCTATCAGCAATGGGATAAATAATACCTGCCTCTAGAAGCTTTAGTATTTCCTTCCTTACCACTTCTTTCATCTTAGGATTTAACCGTCGCTGATGATCAATAATCGGCTTAGCATTTTCTTCCAATTTTATCTGATGTTGACATATAGTGGGACTAATGCCCTTAAGATCGTCCAGAGTATATCCAATAGCAGCTCGGTGCTTCTTCAGAGTTTTCAATAATCTCTCTTCTTCATGCTCTGAAGGTTAGCACTAATAATAACATGATATATCTTCTTTTCATCAAGATAAACATACTTAAGATTATCAGGCAAAGGTTTTAAGTTCAAATACGGGATCACCCTTGGGTGGAGGAAGATCCCCTAGGATTTCAACAGACAAGTTGTTTTTCAATACGGGTCCCTGTGTAAGGAATATTTCATCTATCTCCCTTCTCTCATTCATTTGCATATCATTTTCATGGTCTAGCAAGTATTGTTCTAAAGGATCATTAGGTGGCACGGCAATAGAAGCAAGACCAATAAGTTCATCCTTACTGGGTGGTGCCTTTTCAAGGGGTTGTCTACGGAATTTAGCAAAGTTAAAATCATGAGACGTGTCCCCTAATCCGTCAGTGTCAATATCTTTCGCACAGTCTATCTTGGCATTAACAGTATTCAAGAAGGGTCTACCAAATATAATGGGACAGAAAGCATCTTGTGGGGAACTAAGAACAAGAAAATCAGCAGGGTATTTAATCTTCCCACACAAGACTTCAATATCTCTAACAATCCCAACTGGTGAAATAGTTTCTCTATTAGCAAGCTTAATAGTAACATCAATCCCTTCTAACTCAACAGGTGCAATATCATGCATAATTTTGTTATACAAATCAAAAGGGATAATGCTCGCACTAGCACCTACGTCGCATAAACCATGATAGCAATGATCTCCTATCTTAACAGAGATGACAGGCAGGCCTACTACAGGTTTATGTTTATTCCTAGCATTGGGTTTGGCTATTCTAGTAGACTCTTCTTGGAGATAAATAACATGTCCATCTAAATCTTCTACCAAGAGGTCTTTAACCATAGCAACACTAGGTTCAACTTTAATTTGCTCAGAGGGTGTAGGTGTTCTAGTATTACTCTTACAAACTACAGTTGAAGCTTGAGCATGATCCTTTATACTAATAGGGAAAGGTGGTTTCTCAATATAAGCGGTAGGAATAACGAGATCAACATTATAAGTGATAGTCTTTTCTTCAACTTTAATAGGTTCAACTACTTTTACTTCAATAGGGGGATGGTATTTAAACCACTTCTCCTTGGGGAGATCAACATGAGTAGCACAAGATTCACACAAAGAAGCTACTATCTCAGAGTCAAGTCCATATTTAGTGCTAAACTCACGGAAAACATCGGTATCCATAAAAGCTTTAACACAATCAAACTTAGGGGTCATACCTAACTCCCTACCTTCGTCGAGATCCCAATCTTCAGAGTTACGTTTAATTCTTTCCAATAAATCCCATTTGAAGTCAATAGTCTTCATCATAAAAGAGCCAGAATAAGAATTATCTAGCATGATGCGATTATTGAGAGAAAGCCGAGCATAATTTTTTTGGATGATCATCTTTCTTGAAAGCTCATGATTGGGGCATGAATATAACATTGACTTAAGCCTCCCCCAAGCTTGAGCGATGCTTTCTCCTTCGCGAGGCCAGAAATTATAAATATAATTACGATCACGATGAACCTGGTGCATAGGGTAGAACTTCTGATGAAGTCCAACTTCAGACGATTATAGTTCCATGATCCCATATCATCGCATAGCCTAAACCATGTCAATGCATCTCCCTTCAAAGATAAAGGGAGGACCTTCTTCTTGATAACATCCTCGGGCATACCTGCAAGCTTAAACAATCCACAAACTTCATCCACATAGATTAGATGTAAATCGGGGTGAAGTGTTCCATCTCCTGTATAAGGATTTTCAAGAAGTTTCTCTATCATACCCGAAGGAATCTCAAAGCAAACATTTTCAATAGGTGCAGTAGGTTGAGGAGCAACTCTTTGCTCTTTTGCTCGGGGTGAAGATACCCCGAACAAGCCCTCAAAGGATTTTGAGCCATAGTAACAAGTGACAATAAATTTCAACACACTATATAAATTTTTCCTTACCAAATTCCACTTACCAAAGGCGCTTCACTCCCCGGCAACGGTGCCAGAAAAGAGTCTTGATGACCCACAAGTGTAGGGGATCTATCGTAGTCCTTTAGATAACTAAGAGTGTCGAACCCAACGAGGAGCAGAAGGAAATGATAGGCAGTTTTCAGTAAGGTGTTTTCTACAACCACTGAAATTATAGGTAACAGATAGTTTTGTGATAAGATAATTGGTAGCAAGTGACAAACGGTAAAAGTAAATAGGTGCAGAAAGATGGCCCAATCCTTTTTGTAGCAAAGGACGAGCCTGGACAAACTCTTATGCAAGGTAAAGCGCTCCCGAGGACATATGGGAATTATCGTCAAGCTAGTTTTCATCACGATCATATGATTCGCGTTCGGTACTTTGATAATTTGGTATGTGGGTGGACCGGTGCTTGGGTGCTGCCCTTACTTGGACAAGCCTCCCACTTATGATTAACCTCTAATGCAAGCATCCGCAACTACAAAAGAAGTATTAAGGTAAACCTAACCATAGCCTGAAACATATGGATCCAAATCAGCCCCTTACGAAGCAACGCATAAACTAGGGTTTAAGCTTTTGTCACTCTAGCAACCCATCATCTACTTATTACTTCCCAATGCCTTCCTCTAGGCCCAAATAATGGTTAAGTGTCATGTAGTCGATGTTCACATGACACCACTAGAGGAGAGACAACATACATCTCATCAAAATATCGAACGAAGACCAAATTCACATGACTACTAATAGCGAGACTTCTCCCATGTCCTCAGGAACAAAAGTAACTACTCACAAGACATAATATTGTTCATGATCAGAGGTATATTAATGTGCATAATGGATTTGAACATATGATCTTCCACCAAATAAACAAACTAGCATCAACTACAAGGAGCAATCAACACTACTAGCAACCCAGAGGTACCAATCTGAGGTTTGGGTACAAAGATTGGATACAAGAGATGAACTGGGTTTGAGAGGACATGGTGCTGGTGAAGATGTTGATGAAGATAGCCCTCCCCAAGAGGGGAGAGTTGTTGGGGATGACGGCGGTGACGATTTCCCCCTCCCGGAGGGAAGTATCCCCGGCAGAACAGTTCTGCCGGAGCCCTAGATTGGTTTCCGCCTCGAGACGGCGGCGTCTGGTCCCGAAAGCCTCTCCTCGATTTTTTTTTCAGGTCAATACGCTTCATATAGGAGAAGATGGGCACCTGGGGCCCACCGGCTGGCCCTCGAGGCAGGGGGCGCGCCCTGGGAAGGGGGGCGCGCCCCCACCCTCGAGGCCAGCCAGTGGCCCCTCTCGTGGATTTCTTCCGCCAGATATTTTTTATATTTTCCAAAAAAAATGTTCTGTGGAGTTTCGGGGCTTTTGGAGTTGTGCAGAATAGGTTTCCAGAGTTTGCTCCTTTTCCAGCCCAGAATTCCAGCTGCTGGCATTCCCCCTTCTTCATGTAAACCTTGCAAAATAAGAGGGAAACGTCATAAGTATTGTGACAAAACATGTATGAACAGCCCATAGTGCAATAAATATCAACTTGTAAGCATGTTCAAAATGGACGTATCAGTTCTCACCCAACAGAGCGACCCACTCGTCTTTACACAATGACCAGCCAGCCATAGACCGCCATGCAAGCAGGATGACGTGGAATGATGAGATTGTCCTCAGCGGACCGCTATATTTACATGCGGTTGCATAGCTTCTCCACCAGAAGCACACTGCACCAAGAAATCTACGCTCCGCGGTCACTGACGGGTACGACCCGCCACGCCTGGGCCCGTGTGTCATGGAGAGCCAACTTGAAATGGCGGGTGTAGCAAGCCTATATTCATTGCTAGTCACATCAACTCTCATCCAACGGCCGGGATCGCTCCATCTGAAGATCCGATGGCCCGGATCAGTTTGGAAAACGCAATCCGATGACCCATATCGCTGACGCCCCGAGAGAGTTTCAGTTTGTTCTAGACTCTAATAATGGACTAGATCATTGATGGCGCGCGTTGCTGCGCCCATCCACTTCTACTCTTTAATGTTTAGGACTAACGCATACATATGATGCGATTTTAGTGGCTAACATGCTACTTAACATATTATGATGGTGTTTAGATCCCAACTAAGAATTAAGAATTATACCGTTTTATTGGAATACATATGTGTCAATGGTGGGGAATAATAAATGTCAGTTTCTCAACTGGTTGGGGTTGCAAACCCTAAACCCTACTTGCATGACAAAGCAAAAGAGCTTCATGATCTACATCGACGCTGAAGAGGTTCAGTTTTTCAACTAATGACTGATCTGGGTTGTGTGTATCGGCGCGACCATGGGCACCAACACCTTTACAAACCATTATGATTCAGAAAACCAAAAGAGATCCAAATGATAGTGCAAAGATCAACAACGACATACCAATATCAAATTAAATGTTATTTATAAACATAAACATGAAGAATGATTTTGATGCTCACCTCGAACTATAGGTCAATATGGCAATGTATATTTATGGCTGGCTCCAGTATATTGTATTTGATACTTTGCTGACCCTGCAATATAGCCATTTGTTTGCTTTTGGTCACCTAATCTGTTGCATAGGAAAAAAGGCAGGAAAATAGCACATTGTAAGTACTAAAGGTACGTGGGAGATACTACTTAGGTTCAAATAAAATATCAAAAACGTTTACAAATCTAGGCGTTCCTTCAGTAAAAGCGGGTGAGGAGAAATACAAACCCAGATTACAAGCTAGACTACACATGAATTGTTAGTACCTGAAAATCAAAAGAGAGGAAAATAAATGAGAGAAATATATAGTACTACGTTCAAGGGTTCAGATGCATAGTTTAAGCAATTTACTGCAAAATCTGAAAATATCGGCGTACGCGGATGAAATGTCAAGCCTTTTTAGAAGTACACTGCTCTCAAGTAAATAAATGGTACTCTCCATTCCTATTTTGCTGTTCACAAGCCAATGGCAACTTACACAAAATAATATTAGGTGTTCGTTCTGGAACATAAAACATGAGAACTGAATGGAGATGGCAATACTACCCTTAACTAATACTAGAAGGCAGGTTCGTTCCGCTGTTCCCACATGTCACCCCCTGGAGAATAGCACGTCCATCATTACAACTCTGAACAAGTCAAAAATATGAATAGAAAAGTACTACAAGAGGACTTGACCCCTTCAGCTCACATTGTTATTATTTTTTGCAAAATAAGCAAGAGCTTTATTTGTTATTCATTATAAATAAGAAAGAAAGGAAGAACAAAAGTACAATCCAGGTGACCGACTATACCCACAACAAGGATTACTCCTGGTTTCCCACCTTCAGCTCACGTGTGGCATGAAAGAAAGTAAACACCCTACTGAGATGAAAAATGACATGTTTCTTCAGAAGTTTCTCCCAAATGACACTTCCATAGTCGATAAAATCCTTCCCAGTTAGATTAAGTGTGATTCAATCAACCCTAACACTGAAGATATTTTCTAGTGTGCAAATGATGATATAATCCTAGTTTTTGGCCTGGCCCATGCAAAACACAAGTTGGGTGCCCCTTGAGTGTACAAGTCGTGACAAAGGTATGGGGAGATGGTAGTCCAATATAATCCAACGAAGGAACCACCAGTGTGAAGTTTCCCCCACCCGGTTCATTCCACTTTGTGACTGAGAGCGAGAGCATTCCGCCGCCCTGCCGCGCGTCACTTCGACGCCGGTGTCCACCCCTCCCCCCCCGCCGTCCGCCACTCCGGCTCCGGCGGCCACCCGCCCCCTCCTCCCTCGCGTGGCGCGCTCCTCCCCTACCCCTCCCC
>LR738710.1:586013172-586065696 GCA_902687465.1 Secale cereale
CCCCCACACCCTTCCCCCGCATGCCATGGGATCCAGTTCCCGTTCTGTCACCTCGGCCCCCCAGGGGGAGCGCCCGGTCATCTCCGGCCTTGGCCTCTCGTCTGCGTCGGCTTCGGGGAGCTCGGCTGCGGGCGGTGGCCCTGTGGCTCGGCCGGTGGAGGGCCCCGTGGTTGGCCCATCGCGGCGGATCTCGTCATGGTAGGCCGCACCGGTCTCAAAGCGGTCGCTTTGGAAGCGCCGTATCGAGGAGCGTTCGTCGGTGGAGTTCCCCCGGCGTCCTTCGCCCGGCCGCAAGGAGGTCTCGCCGGAGATGCGGGACAGATGCTTCAAGTGTCTCGAGAAGGGCCACTTCCTGAAGGACTGCACAAACAAGGTGGTTTGCCTCCGGTGCAGGATGTCCGGTCATGTCGCCAGCCAGTGCAAGAGGCCGCGCAGCCCCTCGCCCGTGGATGAGCTCAGGCGCGACGCCGCGGCCAAAGTGGCCAGAGGTGCTCCGGGCTCGCTTGCGGGTGCTCGCTCGGGTCCGTCTGGGCCTCGCACGTCGGCGCCGCGTGCGCCGCCGCCTCCCCCTGCGTCCCTCTCGGGCGTCGCGGCGCTGGCGGTCTAGCCCCGTCCCGCGGATCCTCGTCTGGAGGTTGCTCCTGATCTGGAGATGGCGCCGGGCGAGCTGTGTGTGGTGAGGCGCTCGAGGCCTATTGCAGATCTAGAGGGGCGTCTCCAGAACGCCATGGTCGTCTACTTCACTGGGGAGAGATCGGAGCTCTCGTCGGAGTTGGTGTTGTAGGCATTGTAAGAGCAGCGCGGTATTTCGCCGGGCAGAGTGTCCGTCCACAGGTTCATGCCGGAAGATTTCCTGGTGGTGTTTGAGAGGCAGGAGGACTGGATCAGTGTTGGTTTGCAGCCGGTGCTTGAGTGTAGAGGATTCAGGCTGGCGTTCATGAGGTGGATTCGTCAGAACCAGGCGGTGTTCGCAGCTCTCCGGACCAGGGTCAGTTTGGAGCTGGAAGGCATCCCCTCCCCCACGCCTGGGAACTCGAGGTAGTGGAGAACCTCCTGGGCGGCTCGTGCTTCATCGAATCGGTCGCGCCGGAGACCTCGTCGAGATCGGACCTGGCCTCTTTCAAGCTCCTTGCCTAGACCGCGGATCCGGAGGCTATCCCCACACGCAAATGGTTGGCGGTGCCGGAGCCAGAAGAACAACGAGATGTCTATCAGCCGAAGACTTTGCAGTACAGGGTGCTGATTCACCTGGCGGCGATCACCACCTTTCCCGACGGGGAGGAGCCTTGGTTCCTCAACGGCGCCTCTTCGGGCAGTGGGCAGAGCGGGTTGCCGGACTCCGACCTGGATCTGGGCGATGGCGCTGCCACACGCCGGTGTGATTGGCCGTTCGAGGTGAGAGACGTGCGTGGGGATAACTCGCGCGGCCGTTCTGGTGTGGCTGGCGGCCGGACGTTCGCCGTAGTTGTTGCGGGTGGCCGGGAGCCGGCGACCTGGCAACTCCCCCCATTGGCTCCGGTTCTGTGTTCGGGTGTGTCAGCTGGGCCAGCGGCTCTGGTGAAGGACAGGTTGTCAATCCGCCTCTCTGCTTTCGACCGGGTGGGGCTGGCGGCTGACCGGGAAGAGACGATTGGTCGAAGCAGTGATGGAATTTTGAGCTCGAGGGCGCCAACAACTCTGTCTCGCCCGCGCGTGGCCGTGCTGGCGTCTCGCCGCGGGTCCCACTCGCCCAGGATAAGGTACGGAGGGAGCTGGTGGAGGGCCCAACAAGCGTGGGGCCGGTCGCGGTTCTGGAATCAGCGCCCATTGGTCTGGCTCTGTCTAGGGGGCCCATGGAGGCGGAATCTCCGCCCTGTCGTCGGGTGGAGCGTGGCTCTTCGCCGCCACCGCTGGCAGGCCCAGAGGCGGATCAGGTTTTGGATGTTCCTCCTTTGGCGTGTTCTGACGGTTCGGTGGGGCCGCGCGATGTATCCAGTCCCACTGGCCCGGCCCCCGCGTTTGTCATGTCCCCTGGTGTGATCGTGGCGGACCCGTCCGTGCCCTCTGGATTGGTGGAGGGTCTGGTAGTGGCGGGCCTCGGTGTGGAGTTGTTGACTGGCCCTAGCGTGGAGACAGTTCAGGCGGCAATCCCGGTGCAACGGTCCGATTCGCAAATGATTGAGGAAGTTTCCCCCGCATGCGTGGACGTGCATGCACAAGTGGCGTCCGCCCAGGATAGCGCGCTGATTCCGGCGAATCCCAATGTTATCTTGGCCATGCAAACACCTTTTCCGGAGGGGGATGGGGGCATGACACCACAGGAGGTGATTGCTTTCGGAAAGCTCAAATGGTTCTGTAACGCGCTGGTTAGAAAGTTGGCCCCTCCTCTCCTCCTCGAGGTGCAGTCCTCGTTGCGGACGGAAGCCGAGCCTTTCACCCCCCGCAAGACGACTCGCAGTGCCAAGAGGGCCACGGTGGGTAATTCCAAGGCCACACAGGCTGAGAACGTACTTATGAGAGCAATTGGGATGGTACCGGAGGACTTGGATGGCAATGACGACTCGATCGCTGAGCTGGCTGAACTATTCGACTCTCCTCCGAGGGAGCAGCACATGAGGGTTATCACGGCTCTGTTTGGCAAGGAGATGCCGCCTGCCCCTGAGTTGAGCTCGGGCATCACGGTGTTGAGGGGTACGGCGTGAGAAGGTCTGTCATTGTTGGTCGGTGGTTAGGGTGCGCTCCTTGGTCTCATGGATTGGAACCCCCAAATTTTTTGTTGGAACGTAAGAGGGCTAAACAGCCCTGCCAAACGCAACACGGTTAGGGAGTTTGTAATCGCGGCTAAGGTCAACCTTGTATGTCTTCAAGAAACCAAGCTTGTGGCTTTCGACCACTTCTTGGTCATGCAATGCATTGGGCCATCTTTTGATGGCTTCGCCTACTTGCGTGCGTCGGACACTAGGGGTGGTATCCTTTTGGGTTGGGACAGTACAGTTCTGTCGATCAACAGCATCACCCGGGATACTAACTTCCTCTCGGGCTTGGTGCGTAGCAAAGATGGATTCGATTGGTGGCTATCTGTTGTGTACAGACCTCAAGGAGACGAGCTCAAAACCCAGTTTTTGATGGATCTCCAGCTAAGAAGGGACTGGTGTCTACACACGCTTCTACTCTTGTAGACTATGTTGGGCCTCCAAGCGCAGAGGTTTGTAGGACAGCAGCAATTTCCCTCAAGTGGATGACCTAAGATTTATCGAACTCAGGGAAGTAGAGGTTGAAGATGGTCTCTCTTAAGCAACCCTGCAACTAAGATACAAGAAGTCTCTTGTGTCCCCAACACACCTAATACACTTGTTAGATGTATAGGTGCACTAGTTCGGCGAAGAGATGTTAAATGGCAAGTGATATGGATGGCAAAACAAAGTAATATAAATATGTAATAAAAAGTGTAGCAAGCAAACAAGTGGTAAACGTGAGCACAAATGGTATTGCAATGGTGGAAACAAGGCCTAGGGTTCATACTTTCACTAGTGGCAACTCCCAACAACATTAACATAATCGAATCACATGATATTTCCCATAAAACATGCAATGGAGACGCACCCGGAGGTCATTCCTTCGTGGTCAAGAGAGGACGAGAATTATGTAGGGCTACAAAAGCACACCTCAAAGTTCGTAGTTCTCAATCTAAGGATTTCCCAATGTCACCGCGGCCATCCAAAGAGAGTCCCACAATCACCACAACATATCTAAAGGATAGTCAAAGACAAGCACCAAGAGACTCTCAATCTTCCATCAACACACAAGAGAGGAAATCACTCATGAAAATATTTTTCTAATCCATGTCCAATAGACCGCTGTCACCTTGGTCTCGGGGATTATACTAGATAAAGACAAGTGAGTACATCAATCCAATACATAGAGGAAGGGAAAATATCATGGGATCACCCTAGATTAACATAGCCTATGATCACAACGAAGATCACATCATGGGAGAGAGAATTGACCACATAGCTACTGGTAGAAACCTCAGCCCCGAGGAGGAACTACTCCCGCATCATGGAGGGAGGAAGCAACGTCGATGGAGATGAATCCGGGGGCACTTCCCCGTCCCGGCAGGGTGCCGGCACAGGAATTCTGGTCCCTGAAGCTTGATGGCGATGGCGGCGGAGATCGGAATTGCGTCTGGAGAAAAGGGGTCTGGAATCAGGGTTTCCTCGACGGGTGTTAAATATATGCCAAAGGGGGGCATCAGCGGAGGCCTGGGGGGGCCCAGGCGCCCCCCCGGCGCGGCCAGGGGGGCCGCGTGGGCAGGCCGCCTGGAGCCCTGGTGGCCCCCCTCCGGCCCTACTTTGGCCGCAAGGAAGCTTCCGGAACGCTGATTTTTTATATAATTTTTCCGGGATTTTTCTGGCAGTTTACGTAATGGGAAAACCTGAAATACAAAAACAGCAGAAAACAGAAACTGGCACTGGGGTGCACTGAGTTAATAGGTTAGTCCAAATATGATCAACAGTGTATGGAAGTGCATAAATATCATAGCAATATCACACAAAAGAGGCATGGAGCAAGCAGAAATTATAGATTCGTTTTGGACGTATCAACATCCCCAAGCTTAATTCCTGCTCGTCCTCGAGTAGGTAAATGATAACAAGCATAATTTCTGTGGTGACATGCTATTAACCATATAAGGACTTTTTACAGTCACATGACAAGTGCTTACTGAGACAATGGATCTGTAGTAGTTAAGTTGCCTCATGAGAAAATCACAAAGAACTGAAAGTTTTACAATATGATATTGAAACACTCAATAGATTTGTAGTGAGTATGGTGTGCAAATATGACAAAGTGATATCTCGCTTGCCCCCTTTAGTGAAGCAAAACATAAATGCAGGGGCACCTCCAAGGTTTAAGTGACGACTAGATACAATGATTTCAGAATAAACGATATCATAATCATGCAAAAGACAATGGTACTTTGGGACAATGCACATTACACTCAGAATGACAATCATGCTCTCAATAGTTGGTGCTTTAAAGAAGGTGGAGACTCTCGAACCGTGGCTTTTGTTGGCAAGGTTGAAAACCCGTGGTCGGAAACAAAAACTAAACATGTACCAGAGCTCTTGGCTTTAAAAACAGAGGTAATAATTATTATTTTAGAATATGCATATTTCGTCAACGAATGCTAGCAGATAACTCAATCACCTCTTGAGCTGGACAAGTTTCGAGGAACGGCTCCCGAATGAGGACGATCACATCCTCTTAATCTCCTTTGTTTATCACTGCCAAAGTTTTCTGATTTCTCATGAACAAAGCGTGAAGGAGGGTTTGTTTGTTGTATAATTTTTAATGAGCCGGGCGCACTCTATGCCAGTTCCTTCTCGTATTATGGGTTTGCACATTAGACATGCAATCCCGGGGTGAAGCTTGTCCAACTTAAAAAGATCATGAATTAACTACTACTTCCTCATGAGCTAAAACAGAGGCACAAAAGAGAAATGCTTTTTTGAATAATTTCGAGATGGTACATGAAAGTCTTCGTTAGGAATGGCAGGTAAATACCATGTATAGGAAGGTATGGTGGACTCATATGGCATAACTGGTTTAAAGGATTTTGGATGCACAAGCAGTCAGTCCGCTTAGTACAGGCGAAGGTTAGCAAAAGACTGGGAGCGACCAACTAAGAGAGCAATGACGGTCATAATCATGCAGAGCGACAAAGCAACATTGAATCGGGCATGGAAGTTATATCGCTACTCAGAAATTAAAGATCATCAAGGCTTGATAGACTTTCTTTACAGTCTTAAATATGCGTGAGCATATGCCAAGTCAATCAAAATAAATTCTCGGAGGAAGATATCACTAAACCATACCACATCATAGGCAAACAAATCATGTTGGTACTCCAATAACACATTGGGAACCCCCCAGCTATTTGAGATTAACCATAAGAAAACATGAACTACTAAGCACCATTATGCACATAGCATTTTTATCATGGACATATCAACCAGTGCAACAGAAGCCAACTCTCTTAACAAGATAAGCATGATAACTAAAGAGAGTTCCAGCAACCAACTAAACAAAAGCTCTTTAAAAAGTAAAGCGTGAAAACTAAGAGCTAAGCATGACAGTAGCTATTGAAAGACCAAGAACATACACAGCAAAGATAAACATGAAAATTCTATGTTGTGTTCTAGGTTGAAGTGGAGCGTGTTTCTCTCCCACACAAAGAAAGCTGAGTTCCAACTCGTTATGAAAAGCAAGCAAAGCTAAAGAAAACTAAAAAGGAAACTAAAAGCAAGACGCTCCAAGCATAGCACATAACACATGAACTGATAAAAATATAGTGGAACGAAAGACGAACTGATAATGTTGATGGAGAAGGGGATGCACGGGGGCATCCCCAAGCTTAGACGCTTGAGTCTTCTTGAATATTTCTTGGGGGTGCATGGGGGCATCCCCAAGCTTGAGCGTTTGACACTCCTGAATCTTTTTATCATCTTCCCTCGCACACTTGAAAACTCCCTTCATACATAACTCATCATAATCTGATTAGCGAGGTTAGTACCCATAATAAAATAATTTTTCCTTGCTGGAAATAAGGATATTCTTGAAGGTCTACTGTTTCTCAAGATTGCCAAAAGGTTTTTGCAAAGAAAAAGCAAGCTCAAGGTTTGCAAAATGAAGGAAAGGCAAAACAGGACAGAATCTGTGAAAAACAGAACAGCGGGTAGTAAATGATTTTTTCGGAGCACTTCTGCCACTCAAATCAAAAAACTCAGAACAGACGCCCGAAAGCCAATTGTATAGAGCACGCTGTCGAAAAAATTCAGACCAAAAAGATGATCTGGTGATTTTATACGAATTTTTCTGTCCAAGGACAGAATCTGTTTCCTGGACAGCACGTCACAACTTTTGAACTTTCTTGCAATCGGAGGCTAAACTTGGCACAAAGCTGAAAAATAAAGATACAATGATGTTGCTGCTGTAGTAACAAATATCAAGACCACTATAAACTGAAAGAACAAATTGAAAGCAAAGATAACAAGGGTTGTCTCCCTAGAGCTCTTTCTTTATAGCCATAAAGATAGGCTTAAGACTTTAATGATGCTCTCGTAGGAATAAGAGTTGAAGAACAAAAGAGAGAATCAAGAAGCAAATACCAAATACATTTAAGCCTAACATGCTTCCTATGCATAGGAATATTGCAATGGAATAATTCATTGAAGCACAAAGCAATAACCATAGGAAGACGAAACAAGTGCAGCTTCAAAACCTTCAACATAAAGAGAGGGAACTTAATATTATTGAAATATCTATAAGCATATGTTCCCTTCTCATAATAATTTGCAGCGGGATCACGAATAAACTCAACAATATAAGCATCACATAAAGCCTTGTTACCATGATCCACATGCAAAAAGGTACTCTTACTCTCCACATAAGCATAATCTTTCTCATTGGTAATAGTGGGAGTAGGACTATCATAAACGACTTGAACACTATAGATTAATTGTGTATTAGGAAGATGGTGTTCAACAAGGGAGTAATTCCCTCCATGATTATGACAAGTTTCATAAGGATAATTTCTCCTTATGTCATAGGTACCTTTATAATCACTATAGATTGGAGTCATAACATCATCATGGTAGAGAAGAGCATTATCATTGCTAGCAACTATATTTGTAAACATGTTGTCTTTATTCTTACTAGCAAAAGAATTATCAATTATCACATCACTAGTGGGTAAAGGATTTGCAATCCTATCATCCCCAAGCTTAGAGCTTTCCATATCATCACTTTCAGAGTTGGTACCAAAAAGATTTTCAAGATCATAAGTAGCATTATCATCATTTTCCAAATCACAATAAGTAACATGCATATCATAATCAAAAACATCTTCAATAGTACCTACGGACGTATCATCAAGATGATAATTAAGGCAATAAACTTCACCTTCTTCTTTAAACTTACAACCGTTAGGATAAAAGTTGATGAAAGGAATATGCTCAGGCCAGGTTGATACCCATTCTTCTTCCTTCTTGCTCCTCTTCCTCCTCCTCTTCTTTTTCTTCTTCTTCACCTTAGGAGGGAGTGGTTGGAGATGAAGCTTCTCCACATATCCTGGTTTATCATTAGAAACAATAGGGGAAACTTGGGAGAAACTCTCCTTTTTATTAGCAGAAATATAAGAGACATTTTTATACTTTGGTAAAGTCCCCTCCTTTCTAATCTTACTTATGTAATCATTTTCATGGCAATTAACAACACAATAGAGATGACAATTTTGCAAAGTGTTTTTTATTCCTATGGCATTAACATCTAGCCAAGAAGTCTTTTCTGATAACTCCCCACACATCAAAAATAACATAAGCTCATCATAAAGATCAGAGGTAATCATGTTATCACACAACTGGTTAACAGTTATGTTTTGAAAGTTCGTGCATTGAAAATTAAAGTGACCCTCTATACAGCAAAGTTCACAAGTAAAAGGATAAAGGTCACACAATTCTCTAGCAATTTCATTTAAATCTCTGACCCAAGTGATTGTTCTTTCATGCTTATGTTGCTTACAATACTTCTCTTCTTCAATCATAGGCCTTTCACAAGGTCTATCCACTCCACAAAAATTAACATGCTTATATAAAACTTCATTTTTAGGAATTGGATCATGCATGTTGCAATCATCATGAACAATTTCATTTTCTTTGCAAGTCTCTTTAAAAGGTTTATGATACTTGATCCAATCCTCCTTAGGCATATTAAGATGTGAAGCAAAAGATTTGAGGAAATCAACAAGGAGTTGAGAATCAAGCCCAAACTTAGCACTAAACTTATTAAAACTTGTAGTTTCAACAAAGGACTTAATGCAATCATACTCATAAATTATACCCGACTCTTTACCTTTGTCGATCTCCCAATCTTCAGTGTTGCGTTGAATTCTTTCAAGGAGTTCCCACTTAGCATCAATCTTTTCGTTTGTGAAAGAACCCATAGAGGAAGCATCGAGCAAATCTTTATCCTGTCGAGAAAGCCTCGCATAGAAATTAGTAATAATCATATCTTTGGGGAGCCCATGGTTAGGACTTTTTAGCATTAACGTTTTCAGTCTCCCCCGAGCTTGAGCTATGCTCTCTCCGTCACGAGGATAGAAATTATAAACATAATTCCTATTCTCATGGACTTCATGAAGAGGATAAAACTTGGAGTAAAAGAGAGACATAAGCTCTTGCCAATCAAGCAAGTGCGAGTTATCGAGAAGCTTATACCAATCTGAAGCTTTATCTATAAGTGATACGGCGAACAATTTCCTCATGACAAACTCCCTTGATACACCTGCAAGCTTAAATAATGAACATAGTTGTGACAGATATAACAAGTGTTCACCGGGATGTCTGTCTCCTGCATAACGATTAGCCAAAACATAGTCGATAATACCAGCTGGTATTTTATAGGGCACAATTTCAGTAGGGGGAGGAGCAACCACCACAGGTGTGGGGCGTCTTCCCGCAAGCAACGATCCAATAGCACGGTTTTCCATAAACATAACTAGTGAAATAAAAACAAGAAACAAAAAGATTTAATTGCAAGATCTAAAGATATATCTTCAAGCACTCACTTCCCCGGCAACGGCGCCAGAAATAGCTTGATGTCTACACACGCTTCTACTCTTGTAGACTATGTTGGGCCTCCAAGCAGAGGTTTGTAGGACAGCAGCAATTTCCCTCAAGTGGATGACCTAAGGTTTATCAAACTCAGGGAAGTAGAGGTTGAAGATGGTCTCTCTCAAGCGACCCTGCAACTAAGATACAAGAAGTCTCTTGTGTCCCCAACACACCTAATACACTTGTTAGATGTATAGGTGCACTAGTTCGGCGAAGAGATGTTAAATGGCAAGTGATATGGATGGCAAAACAAAGTAATATAAATCTGTAATAAAAAGTGCAGCAAGCAAACAAGTGGTAAACGTGAGCACAAATGGTATTGCAATGGTGGAAACAAGGCCTAGGGTTCATACTTTCACTAGTGGCAACTCCCAACAACATTAACATAATCGAATCACATGATATTTCCCATAAAACATGCAATGGAGACGCACCCGGAGGTCATTCCTTCGTGGTCAAGAGAGGACGAGAATTATGTAGGGCTACAAAAGCACACCTCAAAGTTCGTAGTTCTCAATCTAAGGTTTTCCCAATGTCACCGCGGCCATCCAAAGAGAGTCCCACAATCACCACAACATATCTAAAGGATAGTCAAAGACAAGCACCAAGAGACTCTCAATCTTCCATCAACACACAAGAGAGGAAATCACTCATGAAAATATTTTTCTAATCCATGTCCAATAGACCGATGTCACCTTGATCTCGGGGATTATACTAGATAAAGACAAGTGAGTACATCAATCCAATACATAGAGGAAGGGAAAATATCATGGGATCACCCTAGATTAACATAGCCTATGATCACAACGAAGATCACATCATGGCAGAGAGAATTGACCACATAGCTACTGGTAGAAACCTCAGCCCCGAGGAGGAACTACTCCCGCATCATGGAGGGAGGAAGCAACGTCGATGGAGATGAATCCGGGGGCACTTCCCCGTCCCGGCAGGGTGCCGGCACAGGAATTCTGGTCCCTGAAGCTTGATGGCAATGGCGGCGGAGATCGGAATTGCGTCTGGAGAAAAGGGGTTTGGAATTAGGGTTTCCTCGACGGGTGTTAAATATATGCCAAAGGGGGGCATCAGCGGAGGCCTGGGGGGCCCAGGCGCCCCCCCCGGCGCGGCCAGGAGGGGGGCCGCGTGGGCAGGCCGCCTAGAGCCCTGGTGGCCCCTCTTCGGCCCTACTTTGGCCGCAAGGAAGCTTCCGAAACGCTGATTTTTTATATAATTTTTCCGGGATTTTTCTGGCAGTTTACGTAATGGGAAAACCTGAAATACAAAAACAGCAGAAAATAGAAATTGGCACTGGGGTGCACTGAGTTAATAGGTTAGTCCAAATATGATCAAAAGTGTATGGAAGTGCATAAATATCATAGCAATATCACACAAAAGAGGCATGGAGCAAGCATAAATTATAGATACGTTTTGGACGTATCAGGGACGTGTCCTCGGGCCCTTGGATGGTGATTGGTGATTTTAACATGATCATTAGAGCCGAGGAGAAGAGCAACTCGAACCTCAACAGGACCATGATGAGAAAGTTTAAATCGTTTGTGGATAATAACGAGCTCAAAGAGATCTACATGCACGGCAGGCGTTTCACGTGGTCCAATGAGAGAGAGTAGGCGGTCATGACCAAGATTGACCGGGTGTTAGTCTCTGTAGATTGGGAACTTTTTTCCCCAGATGTTCTGCTGCAAGCCCTTTCCACCAACATCTCCGACCACGCGCCACTTCACCTCTCCACCTCGGCCCCTTTCTGCCCGAAAAGAATATTTCGCTTCGAGCTCTACTGGACTCGTCTAGATGGTTTTGAGCAGGCGATTAAAGACGCTTGGGTGTGCGAGGATGCTATCTTTGATCCTTTCAAGAGACTCGACATGCTTCTTAGGAACACTGC
The DNA here is from genome assembly GCA_902687465.1 of Secale cereale. Lineage (NCBI taxonomy): Eukaryota > Viridiplantae > Streptophyta > Magnoliopsida > Poales > Poaceae > Secale > Secale cereale. The sequence goes on from LR738710.1 coordinate 586,024,723, forward strand.
ATCCGCCCTTCAAGCTTGGGGGCAAAGGAAGACTGGGAACATTAGAGTTCAGCTAGCTGTTGCGAACTACGTCATTCTTAGTCTGGACAGAGCCATGGAGGCTCGGGAGCTTATCTGGAGGGAGAGATGGTTGAGGAAAACCCTCAAGCACCTGGTCTTGGGGCTTGCCTCCCTCCAACGCACCATCGAGCGACAATGCTCTCGTCTGAGATGGATTCGTGAGGGTGATTCCAATACCAAACTCTTCCAAGAAGTGGCAAACGGAAGGAGGTCGAAGAATTTCATCCCTCATATCCGCCATAACGGAGACCTGGTATCCCAGCAGGAAAGGAAGGAGGAGATTTTCTACGATGCCTATGAGCAGCTGCTCGGCCGCACAGTTGCGAGGGAAGCAGATGTGGACATTGATTTCCTGGGTATGGATACGCATGATCTCTCTGATCTTGATGCGATCTTCACGGAGGAGGAGGTGTGGAAAACTATAAGAGATCTTCACCCTGATAGGCCGCCTGGGCCTGATGGATTTAGCGCCGCCTTTTACCAGAAAGCTTGGCCCACGATCAAAAGCGACGTGATGGTGGTGTTCCTTAAGCTATTCGTGGGAGACGTTCGTGGTTTCGGGAAGCTAAACTGTGCTCACATTGTGCTTATCCCTAAGAAGCCGGACGCGGAGGAGGTGGGAGACTACCGCCCCATTAGTCTCCCCCATAGTGTGGCCAAGATCTTCGCCAAAGTGCTCGCGAACCGTGTCCGTAGTAGGATGAAAGAGCTAATCACGGCTAACCGATCTGCTTTCATCTGCGGAAGACACTTGCACGACAATTTCCTCCTTGTTAGGCAAGTGGCTAGGAAGATCCACGCTCATAAGGAGGCCAGTGTTTTTCTTAAGCTAGACATTTCGAGAGCCTTCGACTCACTAAACTGGGCGTTCCTGATGGAGGTGGTGAGGAGGAAAGGCTTCGGCCAAAAGTGGTGCACCTGGATCTCTATCCTGCTCAGAACAGCTAATACCAGGGTGATAGTCAACGGGGTTCCAGGCAGAAGTATCACTCACATTAAGGGTCTAAGGCAGGGGGACCCGGTGTCGCCGCTGCTCTTCGTTATAGCCATGGACGTGCTATCGAGAATTATGATCAAGGCCGAGAGCTTGGGGGTCCTTAGCAGCTTCCCTGGTATCGCCGCGCCCCAGGCGGTGTCCATCTATGCCGATGATGTGGCGCTGTTCATTAAGCCCCGGATGCTAGACCTCACGTTCATCAGATCCATGTTTCATGCATTTGGTGCTGCCTCCGGTCTTCGGGTAAATTACCAGAAGTCTCTAGCGATCATGATCCACGGAAGTATCCCGGACCGGGAGAGGGTCAAATCCATTTTGCAATGCCGATTGGGCAGCTTCCCCTGCAAGTACCTTGGCCTCCAATTGGCCATCAGACAGCTCTCGCGGGCGGAGTGGCAGCCTATGATCGATCAAGCAAAGAAGTTCGCCCCAGCCTGGCAAAGAGGTCTGATGCAATGCCATGGACGACTTGTTCTGGTTAAGTCGGTGATCGCCGCCAGGCCTATCCACCACTTCATGGTTACTGAGGCTCCTTTATGGGTGTTCGAAGAGATTGACCAGTGGATGCGATCCTTCTTTTGGGCCGGTAAAGAGAAAGTGAATGGGGGACAGTGCTTGATAGCTTGGAATATGGTTTGTAAGCCTACTTGGCTCGGAGGTTTGGGTGTTCACAACCTGCAATTACAAGGATTAGCTTTGGGAGTGAGGTGGGAATGGCTGCGAAGAACGGACCCGGAAAGGCCGTGGCAAGGTATACCCATGACTGTGGACAAAGAGGCCCGTTCGGTCTTTGATAGCTTGGTGCATATCAGGGTTGGAAGGGGCAATAGAGTCCTGTTCCGGAAAGATAGATGGATACACGGCTTCGCGGTTAAGGACATTGCTCCTTACATATATGCCCTGGTGGACACGAGAACGATCAACCGTCGTACGGTTGAGGATGGCCTAGACAATGCTAGATGGGTCTTTGACATTGCCGGTGAAGTCAACTTTGGTGGTCACATGCAACTGCTGCACCTCAACCTTGCGATCAACACGGTCAACCGCGACCCCTACAGTGAGGATGCCTTTTCCTGGCCGGCGGACCCCTCTGGTTGTTACACGGCCAAGTCCACTTATCTCAGGCTTTGCATGGGTGCGGTGAAGGTTCATTACGCTTCTTGCATCTGGAAGAGCTGGGCCCTCCTCAAGTGCAAGATTTTTGTGTGGTTGGCAGTTCAACACCGTCCGACAGAAAGAGCTAGGCATGGCCTCCAGGATACCCCCTCCGCCTGTTTCACGTGCCTCCAAGATGAGGATAACGCGAAGCACATTCTAGTTCAGTGCACCTACGCTGGAGAAACTTGGCACTACATTTTCGAGGCACTCAGCCTAAAGGGCGGCATCCCGGAGCCAAATGATTGCTTGCTGGAGTGGTGGCTGGCTAGGAGAGCACCTTTCAGAAAGGCCGCCAAGCGTGGCTTCGACACGGTGGTCATCGCAACCACTTGGGCCGTTTGGAAGCAACGCAACGCTAGAGTGTTCCATAGGACTCACCAACAGATGACGCCCCGTGAGCTGGCTCTTGCAATTATTGCGGAGCTTAAAGAGTGGAGGTTGGCAGGTCTTGGAGGAGGAGGATATTGCACGTTTTGTGAGAGTGTAGGTATAGGCTAACTTCAGTAGATGTGTTCGGGTGTGTGTCCTGATGGAAGTACGCTTCCATCAGAAACTCTCTTGTACATGTTTGTTTCTGCTTTCTTCCTTGTATAAAAGTATGATACGCCTTTGGCGTACTCTCGAAAAATAATAGAATCCAACATCAATGCTGCAACCTGGAATTTTCTATTTTTTTGCAATGCGCAACCTGGAATTTAATTGAAATATGCAAAGATATTACTAAATTGATGTGTAATTGTGTGTAAAATAAGTTATACGTCGGCATTGTCGTAGGAAACGTGATTAGAGATGGCAAAGAAGAGGCTGTCGCATTGCAATTGGATGGTTTCTAGAGTGCCTTACCATCCCGTGTTAAATAAACCATGCGAACATATACAATGGAGAAGACGAGATACAAAGGGCGGATGAGACACCGCCGACACCGTCGTTGTAATCTGATTATTTTAGGACTTCTCAAGTATCAATCAGACCTTCAAATGAACTACTCACAAATAACTAGACCTGAATTTCAAATCATCCGAAGAGAGAATGAGGGGAACGAGGCATGGGGGAGCTGTGGTGGAATACCTTTGGTACCGGCTGGAACACGGGGCATCAGCACAATCGCTAAGGGCTTCCGAGCGGGATCTGTAGCCCTGCACAACAACCGGATCAGGAGCGAGTGGACGAGCGAGACGATGAGTTGGGTCAAGAGGAGGTGGGAGGGAGGGAGACCTCGGGTGGCGCGTTGGGGTGGGTGGTGGCGAGGATACCTGGCTACCAGATCCTTGAACAACTGTCGTCACTTCCAAATCGATGGACAGCCGGGAAAGGAACGGATGTAGCAGCGAAGGATCTTCATGTTCACCAAGTATTCGTGCTGGACGAAGTGGTTGCGCGTGAGAGGATTGGCCGCTGGGAGGGAGCTCGGCCGCCATGGACACCTCTCGGTCGTGGCAAACAAAGCAAGGCGGCGCGATGAGGGCGTCGAGCTAAGGGTGAAGGGGTGGCGTTCGATGTTTTGCTTTCCTCGTGATGTCTAAACGGGCTTGGAGCGAGTGCGAGGCCCAATTAACTATAGGTCCCTGATTTTGTCTGTGGGAGCAGCTGCCCAGTACAGCCGCGGAAAATTACTGCGCTGAGAGTTTGATCGGACGACTGAAAACTTCAAAAACTGTAGATCCAACGGTCGTGGAAGATGATGGCCTGAGAAGGCTGGAAAAGTATGCAGTTTTAATAATCTAAAAATATGTGGTTCCCTGAATCGCTGGGCTCGTGTTCTTTCTACAGACAAAACACTGGAATGAGCCCCTGCAGTTTGCCATCACGCAAGCTCAGCCTGTCTGTACCGCTACCGTATCCTTCTCAGCTTCTGGCCGGTACGTCACGGCCACTGGAGCCGGTTCCCCCCGGGTCCGCATCCAATCCAAGCACGCACGAGAGAGACGAACCATTCCGCACTTCCGCCTTTGAACCGCCGTTCGGTCCAGCAAACTCCGTCCCGTCTTTCCGTGCGTGCAGTGCAGATCTCCCACCACCACCAGGCGGTCGAAATTTCTCCCTCTCACTCCCCGTCCCTCCTCCTCCTCCCCTCCAGATCCAGGCCCCGGCCCGACACCTCCGGCCATGAGCGACAGCGATGTCGACGAGGACGAGCTCCTCCAGATGGCGCTGCAGGAGCAGGCTGCCCGGGACCTCAGCCACCAGCGCCCGGCCGGTGCGAACAAGCCCGTCGTCAACCTCGTCCGCCCGCCCGCCAACGCCCGCGGCGGCGCCAAGGCGCGCCAGCCCAGCCGCGGCGGCGACGAGGACGACGACTCCGAGGTCGAGATGCTCTCCATTTCCTCCGGCGACGAGGACGGCGCTCCCGCCCGCGAGCGCGGGCCCCCGCCGCCCCGCGGGGGCGGCCGCGCCGGGGCTCGGAGGGCTGCGTCGCGGGACGATGCTGATCTCGACGACGCTGAGCCCAGGAGCTGGAAGCGTGTCGACGAGGCTGAGGTACGGATTGCAGAGATCTCGATCCCGGGGTTGGCGTCTGTGGTGATCGTACGCTTTGATCACCCGCTCAATTGTGCTTCTCTCGAGGGTTTCCAGGGAAATGAGCCAGAGAGTAGATGTTCTCGATTTCAATTTCAACAGGGTCGGATCGTGGTTTGATTGCTAAATTCTAGCCACTGGCGTCAAGCTTGTACTGCTACTTCGCTTTGAACATGCACATTGTTTTAGCTCCATTGGGATTATATAGAGTGGGCCCAATTCAATTGTGTCGTGCATCATGTTAGTTTTGTGGCACTGCAGAGTAGGCCTGCTTGTTTGTGCAAGGGGGAATTTTTGGCGAGGGTGTAGTTTAATCATGTGAGACGCATTCCACATTTCCACTTAGCCTGCCTGTATCTCCATGAGACTTGGATGCTGAACATGGAGTTTGACATAATCATAGCCAGTGCTTATACAACTTTGCTAATGTGTCATAAGCAATGCTAGGTTCATCACAACAACTGTACCGGTGTGGTTACGATTGCCACACATTGCTGCTAAGTATTTCCTCTGTAGGTTGCTGAATAAGACAACTTTCATTTGGGTTTCTTCTAGCTGCAAATTCACATAATTCTTGTACATCGCATATTCTTCCTCCGTCCGGAATTACTTCACGCTCAAACGGATGTATCTAGCACTGAAATACGTCTAGATACATCTGTTTGAGCGTCAACTAATTCTGGACGGAGGGAGTATTATTCAAAAGTGTCTGCACTCCGACTCAGTAGAATGTTCATGTAAAAATGATCCACTGGACTCAGCTTAGGGTGTGTTTGGTTGGGGAACTAAGTGGAATGGAATGTCACGGTTCCATTCCACTGGAATGGGTTGGTTCCGTTCCTCTGTTTGGTTCTGAGCAATTAGGTGAAATGGAACGGTTGCATTTTAGTGTTTGGTTGGAGAGAGGAAGGGAATGGATTTGGTTCAGCTCACCCCTTGCATAGGAATGGTGAGATTACCTCTCACATGTGTATATGTATATTTTTCACCATTATAGCTCTTTGCATCTTTAACAAACATTAGGACAGGAGAATATATAGTCAAAATCTGCAAGAAAAAGTCATCCACTCATATAGATGTGAAAAGATCTGCAAAATCGTAGTCATCCAAACAAAATATCTTGATAGTTATTGAGGGTATACAGTTGTCCCTCTTTTTCTCAAATTTGTGCATACAATCATGTACTCCAAAATTTAGTACTCCCTCTGTAAAGAAATATAAGAGCATTTAGGTCACTACAGGGAGTAGTTCTTATCTGATAAAAGTATATCTTTCCAAGAATTAACATGGGTATTAATCTTATCAAGTAATCCAGCACTGTGTCGTGAAGCACTGAATACTTCAGCATAACTGCATAAGATGACATAAAAATGCAGCACCGATGTACACCAGAAATACCAAATTGTATAACTGTTGCAACTAGCATTTTATAGAAACCTGAAACTGTGGTTCCAGACCAATCTACATAAGTACATATCGCTGTACGCTTAGCCATGTCAATTCATGAGTTGTTTTGAGTAACCAAGACTTGTGTGATACGTAAAAATCTCAGTCTGCAAGATAGACTGGCATCACCATTGACGAAGCCGCAAGAGAATTTAAGTTGCTGCTGCGCTGGTGGGGCCGCACGCCTCTGTGTGCTCCATGGGCCCTCTGATGCAGCTATGCGACCTGAGTCGTCACTGCTGTTGCTGCTGTTTTGATCCCTCTTCCCTTCTAGTACACAGCAGCAGGAACAACGCATGTGACAGCAACCCATCCTTGGGCGTTCAGCCGCCATTGCCCTCGTCTGCAAACAGGGTGAAGCAGCAAGAGCCTCATCTCCGGCAGGCCCCTTGCTGCCGCAGCAGCTGGCGACTGTAAGTAACGAGCTGTAAGCTTTGGACATGTCCAAGAACTGGCTCGTCGGTGCATCCCTGATGAGCTCTCATGGAGGAACTTGAGGCGGCTATGGCGGTGCCCTTAGCGCTGATCTCGAGGCGGAGGGGTGACTGTAGGACAAAGTCCGACAGGTGTGCGTCGGCGCAGCCAGAGAGAAGCGGCGGGAGCCAAGGTGGCGGAGGATCGGAGAGCCAGCAGCTACAGAGTCTCTCCATCAGCGTGGCGGCTACATTGGATAGCTCGAGGGAGGGAGAGGGCAGGGGAATCTTGGGGACTGAGGCTAGGTCTGGGTGAGACGTGATGTTTTTTTTTTTTTTTTGGGAGCTAATTCCAGCGAGAACATGTAGATTCCACCGATTCAGAGGTATCACCTGGTTCCGCATATGGGAGTATATTCCCTTTGGTAGAACCGGCGCATTCCGTTCCTCCACAACCAAACAGTAATGTGCTCCAAGTATAGAACCGTTCCATTATATCCCACTTGAAGAAGTGCCCAACCAAACACACCCTTAATCTCAGCCATTCAACCTTGATGTCTCCTTATACATCATCTTCATATATCTGCATTCTTTGATAATAGTTATCAAATGCCTTCAACATGAAGTTTCATTTCACATGCTATATTGCACTTCTTTGTTTCCATACTCATGCAGAAAAGGCCTAACGCTCATCCGCTTTTGCTTCGGCCAGCTTGCTCGCAGGGTTCGGGAAATGCGTGAAGCAAGAGCAGCGCCTAGCATTCAAGCACTTGATCAGAAAGCGGCAGCAGCAGCAGCAGCTCGAAAGGCGCTCACAAGTGTACAGACTTTACCTAAAGGCGTGGAGGTTTTGGATCCATTAGGCCTTGGGTAACTATCTGTGTCATCAAACATTTATGATCAATTAAAGCCGTGTTCTATTTCTAGTGCTCCAATCATATTACACCTAGAAAATATTTTGTAAAAGAAAAAAGTCTAGTTCATGCTCAGTTCTCACCTACTAGTGCATCCCTTGCACCAAAAGGTGCACCTTGGGCTTCACGTATATTCTATGAATGCCTTATGTGAATTTTTGATGAGTATCCTGCTGCTATGCGGGTACTAATATTCCTTTTCACCGTCTTCTGTGATTGTGGATGAGTACACACAAACTGTCAAATCCTATATGCCTTGGCCTTTATAGCTTCTGACCCAGACAGCCTGTTCGACTCGGGCAGGGGAATGGGAGTTTGCACAAGGGTGTTTATGGAGGGATTAGGCATGGGAAGTAGATTTTTACTCCCATTCCCTTGTCTGGCATATGATGGGAATTAGCGTGGGATAAAACTCTGCTCATGAATTAAGAGGGTACCCCTTGGGAAGAAATTGGTGCGAATTGGCTTTCTCAACTCCCATTCCCCTTCCGACTTAAACTCCCATTCCCTCTAATCAAACGGTGGACTTTTAATCTCCCCACCTCTCAACTCCCATTCCCCATCTCTAATTCCCCCGAACCAAACACGCTGCAAAGCCAATACATTTTTGTTTTGTTTTGTTGGAGAAGTTCAGAAGCCAGCTTAAGATGGGGTGGGTGGGACAATCAGGTAAAAAGCTAGAGAAGCTAGGAGGGTTTAGCTTTCTGTGTCCTTTGCGTTAGCTTCCGTTTATCCAAAAAACAAGTGGAGAAACGCTAGGAGGGATCATATTCTTTGTCATTCTTTGAGATAGCTGTTTCTCCAAAAGGCAAGTGGAGAAGAAGCCTGGTATTTAGACTGGCTTCTTCATCTGCCTTTAGAAGCTGAAGTAGAAGCCTGGCCAAATAGGCATCGTCATTCATGGAAAGATTTGTGAATCACAATGTGTTTTTAAAACTTATTAAAGTAATGAACATGGCCTTTATAGCGATCTATTTGGAATTTGGACATAACAGATATTAACTCAAAAGCGTTGATAGCGCTGTCGGTGCAGTGTCTGCGTCACAGGCTTGTAGCACAGGGAATCAAAATAACCATGTGTTGTTTATTTTCTATTCTTCTATGTCTACTGCTTTTTCATGATTAGATAATGCTTATTTCCTTACCAGTATTATGGATAATAAGTCCCTGCGGCTAATCACTGAAGCTTCAGTAAGTTCTCCAGTTTCAAGGGAGAAGTCCCAGGGTTTGGACCCCAGTATGCGAGGTATGCCTGTTCATCATACGCAATACCCCTTCCTTTATTATTGTTCTTTTTTAACAAATGGTATATTTTTTGTACATTTGCAGAGAAAGTTATATATTCTTCTCCTCATTTTGATCCCAAGGTTTTTCTTTCGTGGGTCCACAAAGATACAAGTGCTGCTGATTTGGAGTCTGGTGCTCTTACCTTGAAAACTGATCTCAAAGGGAGAACACAGCAGAAAAAACAACTAGTCAAGGAGAATTTTGATTGTTTTGTCTCCTGCAAAACAACAATAGATGGTATTAGTTTTGTTGTTAGTTTTTCCTTATTGCTGCCACATGTGTTGTCATTTAAATTCTGTACAGTGTCTGCATCTCCTTGTAAATATGCTATTTTTTTCTGCAGACATTGAGTCGAAGCTGAGACAGATAGAAGACGATCCTGAAGGTGCAGGTACATCTCACTTATATTCAGTCACTCAAAAAATTAGCGGTGTGGCAAATCGTGCATTTGAGCCTCTATTTGAGAGGCAGGTAAACCAACTAAACTTTCTCTCGAGCTACTTCTCATTTATCTTGATTGGTATTTCTGCAAGATTCCTTCTTGAGTGTAATAAAGTAAACCCCCTTATACAGGCCCAAGCTGAGAAGATCAGATCTGTTCAAGGAATGCTTCAGAGATTCCGGACATTATTTAACCTGCCAAGCGCAATTCGTGGCAACATTAGGAAAGGAGAGTATGATCTAGCTGTCAGAGAGTACCAAAAAGCAAAATCAATTGTTCTTCCTTCTCATGTATGCCAACTTCTTAATTTATTTTAGCCATGCCTATCACCATACGATTAGGGTGTACATGCTTACTGGTCATTGTCTTTACTCAAACAACCTTGGGGATTTAGTGGGGACCATGGACCAGTGATATTCATCATATTCACATTACCGTCCTAGATTGCTATCTCCCCTCTATTTGCTGCTTAGTAAGTTGGTGTAGTAATTTGTTAAGTGTAAAAAATATTAAATATCTACTTTAAGTTCAGCATTTAGAAATTTTCGATGCATACAGGAGAAACTTGTATGATCATTACCTAACGAAACAGCTAAAGCAGACACAGTCATCTACTTGGCAGTGACTTATTAGGGCTTTAGTGGGGTTGCATTGTTATTGCCTTACCGTTGAATTATTTCCAGTAGTTTGTGGCACCATGCCAAAATTCCGTTACAGGAGATTGCTCCTCTAGTCTCCGAGATACTTACTAAAATGACGTGTAATTATACCTTCATTTGCTACCAATTTGTGCTTGATCAGAGCACGCGACAAGTTTATGTTTGAGTTTTGAAGGATCTCACCTCTTTAAGATTTTTGTTCATGCCGCCTGCTTGTCTTTCTGTTGACGAGGCAGTGTATGATAGGAATGCCATGACGATGTCTTGCATGTTGCAGCTGACTGGAGGCTGTGCATGCATCATTTGTCTCATGTTTTCCATATACTTTAGGGTTTTAAGTCCCACTGTTGTTTGCTTTATTATATTTGTACTTCTATATGGACAACAATATACAATTTTCTAATACAGAGCTTGATTTATTGTTCACACTCAGCTCTTAGAAACCCGAAAGTATTGACTTGCATGTGTGTCGCTAACTTGATTTTATTGGCTTTCACATATTGTTCAAATTTTCACTGTCTTTGTAGCGCTTCCCCTCATTGTTATTTGTTAGGCACACCACAATCGACTGTAGTTTTAGTGCATTGTATATGTTCAGTATATGATACTACAATGGACAACCTGTAGGTTGGAATACTGAAACGTGTACTGGAAGAAGTGGAGAAGGTAATGCATGAATTCAGGGGCATGCTTTATAAGTCAATGGAAGATCCTCATCTCGACCTTGCTGAGGTTAGTACACTGTAATATTTTGTGTTTTTGACACCTTGAAATTCATTACTTCTGTTGACATTGAAAGATGGCTTAACTTGTGAAGTTAGATTTGAGGGATCTTGACCTTGATCAGATACTGTGACACTTCTACGAGACATAGGAAGTGGGTGAATAACCTTGGATACTGCTGGGACAAATATTATCTGATTACTAGCAATACTTCCACTATTTATATTTGTAGATCCAATTTATCTGATGATTTGGTTCTATTTGCTTACTGATTCTATTCCAACTTTCAGCTTGAGAACATTGTCCGGCTATTGTTAGAGTTGGAGCCTGAGACTGATCCAGTGTGGCATTATCTTAATATTCAGGTTATCACCCTTGACCAGAAGCTTCATGCTATAGCTGACATTTTCCTATTAAATCATCTCCACTCTCTGTCATATCCATATTCTAAATGTGCTTATACACTACTATTTTTTATCAGAATGGCAGAATTCATGGATTGTTTGAAAAGTGTACCGTAGATCATGAAGTGCGAATGGAGATTTTGCAAAATAAAATACATGAGAAAGTGCTATCTGATTCAAAATGGAGGCAGCTGCAACAAGAGTCGAATAAATCAGTGAGTGCCTTACTTTCTCTTGTTCAGCATGATACACGTTTCGTTATTCTTATGATATTACCATGGTATTCACGGCTTCTCTTTTTGTAAATGTGGCCCTCTTTTGTTTTGTTTGTGTAGTTGGAAGTTGATTCTGCTATTGGTGATTCTTTTCAAGATGATCAATTGTCATCAAGCTTCATGGCTGAAGAGGCTGATAGTTTAAGGGCAACTTACATACGCAGGTTAAGTGCTGTACTTATCCAGCATGTTCCAGCATTCTGGAGATTAGCTTTATCTGTCTTCAGTGGAAAATTTGCAAAGGTATGGACATGCAAAATCGTATTAGTTGCATGGTAGCTAAGCATGATTCACCTTGACTATATTGTTTTAAGTAAATGGGTTTTCATGTTTAGTAGCCGTATAGGTTAGGTCTTGCTACAAGCATATTATTTTGCGGAAACTTGTGCAACCTTCCATCGCCCTGTTCGCACAGTATTGAACTCAAACTGAAAAGTTTACATACACTTCATGTAAATTGTTCTGATAATGTCAATATGAAAATCTGATTCCTGCTTCACATTGTCACATGAAAGTCTGATGTCTGATTCACATTGTCATATGAAAGTTAGAAGAGCCACCATCTTACATTTGTTTGAGCATAATAAAGAATCACACAGATGTCTTAGCTTATTCCTTGCAGGCAGCTGCTGGCAATGCACTTGCTGATTCTGAGATTAATGCAAAATCTGGTGCAAGTAAGACTGATGATAAAGGTGCGGAGGCAAAGTACACAAACCATAGTCTTGATGAGGTTGCTACTATGGTTTGTGCTACTGTATCTGTTTTCGACACGAAGGTACATTACTTACTGCATGCTGGGAAAATTTGTTTGTTAACCATGATACTTATTACTTTGCATTTGGTGTTATGATTGTATTTGCAATTCTAGTAATCATGCTTTCACACAAACAGGTTCAGAATACTTTTCGTGATTTTGAGGAATGCAACATTCTTCGTCCATTTATGGGTGATACCATAAAAGAAATAGCTAAGGCTTGTCAGACCCTCGAGGGGAAGGATTCATCTCCAACTGCTGGTATAGTTAGTGCCATTGTCTAAAAGTTGCTTTTACACAGAAATTTGCTGTGTATCCTGAATGTGTTTAACAACTGTGCCAGTTAAAATGCTGCATGCTCTTCATTCTGAAATGACAAAGCTCTACATTCTTCGACTTTGTTCGTGGATGCGGGTAACAACTAAGGAAGTATCAAAACATGAGACTTGGGTTACTTTGTCAACCCTTGAGAGAAACAAGTCTCCGTACGCAATTTCACGCCTGCCCTTGGAGTTCCGTGAAATCACAATTTCCGCAATGGACCGGATTGAATTGTAAGCGTGCTTCTATATTTCTGCTCAACATTGTACTTTATCAATTTGTCTAGTTTGTTACGGAGTTACGCACTTATGGTTGTGATTTCTGAGCCATGTGAAGTTTTCTGGCTGTATTTTAGTTTTTTCCCCGTAGTTGACCTTTTTCTTTGTAATGTTTGCATTTCAAAGCTTATTTCCTTGTTCTCCAGGTTTTCTGCATGACTAGGGTAGGCTAAATATGTTTATTTTTGCAAGCACAATATGTTAGTTTATGACAATGCAAGGCAATTCAATTGCATTCTTGTTAGTTCTTCCATTCCAATAAAATAAGGCGCGCAGTCGCACACACACCCCAAAATTTCAACTTCGACCATAAATTAGACATATCAAATGTGAGTTATATGCGATAAAAATTATACCATTGAATTCATATTCGAAAGAACTTTTCAGTGGTATAGTTTTTAGTTCACAAAAATGTATAACATCGGTCTAATTTATGGCCCAAGTTGGATTTGGGGATGCGTGCACGCCTTATTCATTGGAATGGAGGGACCATATCATGATCAATCACACATCGCAATGCACTCCCCTGTCACAAAAATGTATAATACATAGACAGACAGACATACTACGTATCTTCAGCCTTCACTTTGGAAAGTATCAAACTGCGTCCTGATCTACGTTGTTTATTTCAGAATGATCTTTAATCTCAGGAATGAGACTGCCAAGTCTTACGACATTACTCGACAGCTTCAGGAAATCCATGAGTCTGTTAGACTTGCATTTCTAAATTCTTTTCGGGATTTTGCAGGTATGGAGTTGATTTATGTTATAGTTATTCCGAAATTCTGAATTGTTGTATTTAATTATGGCATAATTGTTTAATCTTCACAACCTGTGTAAACTTATCAGGTTATCTGGGGACATTTGGAGCGGAACTAGCTCAGAGTAGATCGAATAAAGAAAACAATCATGTGCAAAATGGGTATATGAATGGTACTGATAGAGAATCATCTGCTAGCATGGATGGAGACTTGCACAAGAAGCTATTGGTTGTTTTGAGTAACATTGGATATTGTAAAGCAGAACTTTCAGATCAACTGTATAACAAATATAGGCACATTTGGTCTCCGATCAGGTACCTGGCCTACTTCTCTTATTTTTCTGGTAGCATTCTTCAAGTATTGCTGCATTGCATAATGCTCTAAAACCTATTATGGTTCAAATTCCCTAACATTCCACCTCAATTAATAATAATTTTCTTGAGGTCGTCTGTTGTTACTTGTTAGTTCTTTAATATTTGCATGTCATTATCTTCCTTTGAAGCTAATTCTGATGCATCTTAGTCATTAGAATGTAGTTTACTAACTGATCACTCTCGAATTTAATTTTCGTACGAGAAATATTGTGGAAGGATTGCTATCTAACTGAATGTTTACATACTAATCAATTAGAGCCACTGATTCTTATCCAGTTGATATTTAAATAATACTTCCAACAACAACAACAAAGCCTTCAGTCCCAAGCAAGTTGGGTAGGCTAGAGCTGAAACCCATAAGATCTCGCAACCAACTCATGGTTATGACACATGGATAGCTAGCTTCTACGCACCCCTGTCCATGGCTAGTTCTTTGGTGATATTCCAGTCCTTCAGATCTCTCTTTAAAGACTCCCTCCCATGTCAAGTTTGGTCTACCCGACCTCTCTTGACATTATCAGCACGATTTAGCCATTCGCTATGCATTGGAGCTTCTGGTGGCCCGCGCTGAATGTGCCCAAACCATCTCAGACGACGTTGGACAAGCTTCTCTTCAATCGGTGCCACCCCAAGTCCCCAACTCTAACCCGTATATCATCATTCCGGACCCGATCCTTCCTTGTGTGGCCACATATCCATCTCAAAATGCGCATCTCCGCTACACCTAACTGTTGAACATGTCGCCTTTTAGTCAGCCAACACTCAGCCATACAACATTGCGGGTCGAATCGCGGTCCTATAGAACCTGCCTTTTAGCTTTTGTGGCACTCTCTTGTCACAGAGAACACCAGAAGCTTGGCGCCACATCATCCATCCGGCTTTGATTCGATGGCTCACATCCTTATGCAGCATTTACCCCAAATATCGAAAGGTGTCCTTCACATCCTTATCAAGGCTAACCTCCTCCTCCTCTTCGTGCCTAGTAGTACTGAAACTACACCTCATGTACTCAGTCTTATATTATGGGACGGAGGGAGTACATCTCAATTAGAACCACTCATATTTCAGCATTTTGAACTGAAAGAGAGAAATGCGCCTTTTGACTTTAAGATACATGTGGACTAGAAGAGAGCAGTGCCATAGTAACAGCATGCTTAGCTGGCCATCAGCATCTTAAGTGGCCATCCTGGGTTGATTCTTGACTTAAGGTGTAGTTTGCTTGGCCGAAGGTTCCACCCAGCAGTTAGGGCTGTCGCTATGAATGGCACTAGTGTCTGGGAAGGAAGATGGATTTTTTTTCTATGGTTAGGTACAAATTTATCTTCAGATGAGTCTTAACTCATGAAATCATTTCCATTAGTGTGATATCCTATGAATGTGCTACATTTTGTACCTTGTTGCATCCAGTTTCGAGCCTCTCCTTTTTGTAGGATATCTGTCATTAGAAGAAAACCTTGCATGTCTCATTCTTTATCCATATATATTTCTTGTTAGCATTAATAGATGAATGAAAATATTATTTACTCATTTTAGAAACATTTCTCAAGATACATCTACTTCACCAATGACAGTTTCACTATTACAGGGATAATGATGAACGTAGTGCTGACATGCGAGATCTTGTGACATCCTTCTCTGGACTTGAGGATAAAGTCCTCGACCAATATACTTTTGCAAAGGTATGGTTGGCAATGGAGGACTTTGTGTTGATCAACCAGTATATGTATGATCTGTTGAATATCCCGCTGCCGGGGCGTCTTGTCGCTTTATTCCTATCTTGTTGTGCGAACGTTAATCTGGGATATTTTACTTGCTGAAGATTTGTAACGCAAACACCAGATATATCGTCATCCGTCAACAGTAGTATAATCTTTGAAAGAATCGCTTAAATGATGCCAACTATAATATTTCATTTTGGTATGAAGTAGCAGTAATTTGATTAAAAGCCGCTGTTATTGTACTGGCTTTCTATTACTCTGGAGTAAGCCACATGTTTGTAAACAAGTAGATCATACTTGACGCCATAAACATGTTTTCCGGATTATCAGTTTTTTGGTATGTTCGCATTTTATATTGTCTGCTTTCGCTTTTACTCATCATGATTTTTTATTTTCTTTTGATTAGTCAAACGTGATCAGAAATGCTGCACAGAACTATCTGTTGGATTCTGGGATTCATTGGGGAGCAGCACCTGTAGTGAAGGTATGCAATACAAAGGATGACAAGCCCTATTGATGCTATCTCAATTATCTATTACTAGTTCTTTATTTATTGAAACAGCCAATTGCATTCTACCGCTAGAGTTTCCGTCCTGATGCAGTTCAAAATCATGGCTGGATCCAACCTACTCAAACTGCTGCACAACCCTTCTTGGCAGGTTTTGCACAGTTCGTGGGCTACATTGCCAATTTGCCATTAAACGATAGCTCCCGTTCGCACTCCTGTTTTATTTCCAGCTCTTTGCCGATACCCTGCTCCTAATCGTTGGCAGTGGTGGCACTGAGCACAACCTCTTGCTCAGCAGGATGACGACCTCTTCTGCGCATCCGACCTCTCGGCACTGAGGCGCCCGGTATTGCACTCTGTCCAGAAGGATGTTCTCCTGCTCCTTGGTGGTGACATTGTGTCTTGTGCTCCTGTGATTGTTGCTGTGCAGTCGGGCTAGTGCTATGATCTAATTGTGGTGAGAGCGTAGGTGCCCAGCAGTTTGCTAGTGAAGGGCAGATGCATCAAGCAACAGCATCGCCTGATGAGGTAGTGGGGTGTTTTCTGCCGGCAGTCACCTCCGTGTGCTTCTGAGCAGAACTCCTGCTGGTTGCCTCGCACCATTTCCGCATGAGGCGCTGGGCTGCTTCTTGCCGGTGGCCTTCATGCAAAGCACCCCTCACTCCCAGATGAACATTAGTTTTTTTTGCCTCACGTTGCTGAGATCACATTCACTATCTTCAGTGAGGCTAGTTCAACTCCAGCGTCAGCATCACCTCTCCTCTTTCAGTTCTTTCGAGTTGCCAATCACATCTTTGGAATCTTATGCTTGCCATTTGCTTCTCCCAATTTATTGTTGCCATGAACTTCCTTAACATATATCCCTCCCTGTTGTTTCTCTCTGCGTTCTCAGCTTAATCATCTTCTTCATCACCAATGTGTTACTTTGGAATGGCTTGGGATGGGCTGGGTTGGGTTTTCATGCCAAGGAACTGTCTATGAACAGGGCTTGTTCAGAACATGTAGCATCTTCTCCATTTACTGCAAGGACAGTTACAACTTACACTAATAGTATCTTGTGGCTCCACTTTTTTTTGCTGACCTAACTGGTGTTTGCGTAGTGGCATGCATTTATGAAAAATAGCCCTGTGTAACAATTGAGTTGCAAATGTTTTTGCTGTCTTACGAATTTAGCATTTTGTCAATGCGAGTATAGTCTTGTTGCACTCTAATTCAATTTATTGTCCTCGCAGGGCATACGGGATGCAACTCTTGATTTACTGCACATCCTTGTAGCTGTACATGCCGAGGTTTCCATCATTTTCCTGTTCTTCCTTTCATTATTTTAGCATGTGACACAACTATCTTTCCAGGAATAACATGCGTAAAAATGGGCAGATTTCAAACTTTTTTTAGGCTGATGGGTTCGTTATGTCCACTTATGCAGTTCTGCTAAGCTTTCTATTGTGCCAGTAAAATGGACAGATTTCAAACTTTATTTTATTTCTCTTTATCTGATAAATATAGGAAATATACCTTTATATTATAAACTGGATCAATTTTTTCTGCTTAATGAATAATCAGAAATCCTGATGTTTCCGTAAAAAAAAGTTAGTCTGTAAGGTGGCTGGTATTAAGTACTCCCTCCGTCCCATAATGTAGGACGTTTTTTGACACTACACTAGAGTCAAAATACGTCTTACATTATGGGACGGAGGGAGTACTAGACAGGGCATTTTCAGTGGTAGCTGGACCTGGTATCTGTCCTGGAATTTGACAATTTTTGAAGAACTTGGTAACACTGCATTATGTATTTTAATTCTGTTTCCCGTGATGCTATAATGCATTTGTTCTATAACCCAAATTAAAACCATTGTATTTCATTCTGGATAATTTTCGTGTGGATCCTGTTTCCTACTTGTACACTAAATAAACACTAATTTAAAACTCTACCTTTGTCTTGTTTCAGGTATACTCGGGTGCTAGGCCTTTGTTGGAGAAAACGATGAAAATTTTGGTCGAGGGTTTGGTCGACATCTTTCTTAGTCTTTTTTATGAGAACAAGGCCAAAGATCTCAGAATGTTGGATGCAAATGGTTTTTGTCAGCTCATGCTTGAGGTAAGTTATGTACTCCCTCCGATCCAAATTAATTGTCGCAGACATAGTACAAAGTTAGTAGAATTTTGTGCTAAATCTGCGTCAATTAATGTGGGCCGGAGGGAGTATTTACTTTTGTTTATCGTAGGATTATTTTTGAGCCTTTACCATGCAGTTGTTCAACTAGTCAAGTTAAGCGCACTCCTTTTTGTTATATGCTTGCAGCTCGAGTATTTTGAAACCGTGTTAAACACATACTTCTCTACTGAGGCACAACAAGCTCTGAAATCTTTGCAAGAGAGTTTGTTGGAGAAGGCCTGTGAAAGTGGCAGTGAAGATGCTGCATCAGATGATAAACAAGTGTCATCAGTATCACCCGATGATTTGCTTGTAAGTACTCCAAACATTCATGCGTGCCCACGAATTGTGATACATGAAAAATTCATCTAGTAGAGTACCATCACATTAATCTATTGAAATATAGGCGTGCTGTGTATGCCTTGATATTTATGAATCCTTTGGAGTAAGCTCGATTACATTGAATTTAGGGTAAGTTTACTTTTGCAACGGACATTCTATAATCGGAAGTCTGTGTTTTGTCCAGGCTCTTGCTCAGCAACACGGCAGTGATCTGCTGCAAGGGGAGCTGGAGAGAACCCGATTAAATATAGCATGTTTTATGGAGCCAACTCTTCAATCAGGCTCCAAAACTTCAGCTTATTCGTCTTACCAGGCACCAGCACCAGCAGCACATCATCCCCAGGCTCAAGTCTCCTCCCCTAGTTTTAGAAGGCAGCAGACAAGTACAAATTCTCCTATAGTCTCTAGAAGACGCCGATGAACTAAATGCTGAGAGCAACATTTTCTTCCCAAAACTTCCTTCTCAAAGAGGAAGTCCCTCTTTTCTTGGGTTGGCTGTATTTTTTTCTTCCATTCATTGTAATTAGCATCATGTTGTGTATTATGAATTTTGATCCATTCTTTTGGTGTTGTATGATAAAAGGGCAGGGTACAGGTGCTGCTGTACGAGACTTTGTACTTGTGTAATCTCCAGAAACTGGAATTGTGATTTCCATGTTTTCAGAAGGTACCACTGCAAATTATACTTGTTTTGAACCAAGTGATACTCCCTCCGTTCCTAAATATAAGCCTTTTTAGGGATTTCAATATTATATACTCCCTCCGTCCCATAATATAAGAACGTTTTTGACACTAGTGTAGTGCAAAAAACGTTCTTATATTATGGGACAGAGGTAGTACTACATAGGGAGCAAAATGAGTAAATCTACACTTTAAAATGCATCTATATACATCCGAATGTAATCCGTACTGAAATCTCTAAAAGGTCTTTTATTTAGATATGGAGGGAGTAGATCTTATCTTGCGTCGTCTCCTGTTGGATGTAATGAGTACTCCTGTTGTCTGAGCCTACGTTTGAACCTCACTGTTTCAGCTGAGCGTGTATAAGCTGAGTACGAGTTGTTGCACACTCTAGCAGATAAGGTGTTCAGTGTATTAGTTTGTGCACTAAGCATATACTTATATTGTACTCCCTCCGTCCGAAAATACTTGTCATCAAAATGAACAAAAATGCATGTATCTAAAACTAAAATACATCTAGATACATCCACTTTTATTTATTTTGATGACAAGTATTTCCGGACGGAGGGAGTACAATTGAACCTGGGTTGTACTGTAGTAATGTATTATGGTAAAACCTTTTTCTTTGCTGACTTGTCTACAGCGTACACCTCCGGCTTCCTCAAGAATTTGCTAGGCTTACAGGGAATCTTCTGATTGTAATTGGATGGAAGAGACCATGCTAGAATCATACTCCCTCTTTCTATCTATATAGCACCTCCGGCTTCCTCAAGAATTTGCTAGGCTTAGAGGGAATCTTCTGATTGTAATTGGATGGAAGAGACGCATGCTAGAATCATACTCCCTCTTTCTATCTATATAGGGTCTAATGTGTTTTTCGAGGCTAACTTTGATCAAATGTTAAAGCAATAATATATGACATGCAACTTACACAAATCATACCCTCAAATTCGTATGAGAAAGGAGCTTCCAATAATATAATTTTCACATTATACATCTCATGTATATTATTAATCTTGTCAATAGTTAAAGGCGGTTTTGAAAAATGTATCCTAATTTTCACATTATACATTATACATCCCTTTATAGATGGAAGGAGGGAGTACCTCTTTTATTAGATGATGAAACTCTGATTTCAAGTTTTTTCGTACTGTCAAAAAAAGAAAAAAGAAACCTCGGGCTTCTTCTGTTTCTCCATTACGCTTGCAATTTTCGCTTGTTTGTTGACGAATGTGGTGGATCCATGACCTTCATTCCTCACTCTGTTTGTGTGTGGCCATATATAACTCATCATCGATCGCTCCATCCGCTTTATTAACCATACTGAAGATTCGGCCATTGCGTGCGCTTTGATTTGTCTCACATTATTGTCAGCACGTGTTGCAGGCTCGAGAGTCGAGATCCGCTCCGGCCTCCAGTAGTCAGCACAACAGCAACGGTTTATATTTTTTTGCTTGGAGCGGGACCTACGCGGCTATGCGCAGCACAGTTGCAGCTCAGCTGCACCCACACCAACACCACTACTACTACGCAACACGCCGTGGTCGACTCCTCGGGAACGGAAGAAGCTACCACCCACCACCCCACAAGAACGTTATCCTCCCAGACCGTGTCCACGTGTTTGCACCCTCCCAGACCCACCCACAGCTGCCTGCCTATCTCCGCCCCGCCAATCAACGTCTCCCGGTAGTACCCTCACGCATGGAGGAGAGCATGGTGCAGCCCAAGAGTAGGCCCCGCGAGTGAGCCCGCCCGCCCTCCGCCCTGCCTGCCATGGCAGCCTCCGTCCTCCTCCCCCCCTCGGCTCACCGCCACGGCATTACCACGCTCACCAGGGGAACCGGAGCGCAGTGCCACGCAGCAGCTCCGCGGCGCCGGCCGCGGCCGCGGGGCGCGGTGCTGGTGGCGAGAGGCGCGGCGGTGCCTCCCGAGCAAAGCTTGACGCCTCAGCACCAGACTCTGGGCGACGCCAAGGCTGCGCTGTACCAAGCTCTAGAAGGTTCGCCTGCTGCTGCTGCTGCTGCCATTTGGTGCCCCCTTGGTGGTTCTGAGCTGACTTTGATTCCTTGCTGTACTTTCTTGGAAAAAAAGGTGTCGACAGAGGGATATTTGGCATAACCTCCGCGAAAAGGTCCGAGATTCATGCTCTGGTGGAACTCTTGGAGTCCCGGAATCCCACACCGGATCCCACCCACAAACTGCACGACAAGGTACATGAAATGGTCAGAATATTCTTCAAATTACTAGCACTAGTTCAGCCATGTTGCCCCTGGTATTGATAATAGGAGCACCTTATTTGGGCCGCGGTAAATTGAACTGTTTCACTCATTCTTAGAATGCTCTTAAGCTTAAGGCTGAGTGCAGCTTTTCCTAGCTTGGTACTCTTATTAGAAAGAGTTATGCTGGCTTGGGCAGTCAATACATTGCAAATCTTGAAAAACCAGAGGAACACCTGCAGTTACTGACTGTGGTCTTGAGACGATGCAAGGTGGACGGCTGTTGGAGGCTCATCTACAGCACGATTTCGATTCTGGGAAAAAGGAGAACCAAGTTAGGCCTGCGAGATTTCATTAGCCTCGGGGATTTCTTCCAGATAATTGATGTCAAGGAGGTTAGTCAAACGTTGCCCATGAAATTTCAGCAAACAAATGTTAGATTTCCCTTTTTCAGTTTGTTCCAGTCTTCCTGTGTGTCTCTACTCTGTATTATTCATTCTGAACAATATATTTTCATAAAAGGACGCAGAGTTTCTGAGCCTCAGCTCAAATGAGCTCGGGTGAACAGTGAAATAAAATAAAATTCAAAAAAGCTGATTTTTTTTTGTGACAAACATTGACAAAAGTTTCAACTGTGTGCAAAAATTTGTCATGGAATCACATTCCTAGAAGGCGTGGCAAAAAAAATTGATACTATGAAAATGCTACTTCCAAAAGCATTTTGGAACACTGAATTTGTTTTGTTTTTTGCCACGCCTTACATGAATGTGATTCCATGACGAATTTTGCAAGCACTTGAAACTTTTGTCAATGTTTGTCACAAAAAGTTCAGTTTTTTCTTTTTTTTTCGATTTTACTGTCCATCAAGCTCATTTGAGCTCGGGAGCAGAAGGACACTTTCGAGACAAACATTTCATACATCTACACCTGTATAGAGTAGATTTAGAAGAGTATAAAATTTGCACTTAACTGTATAAGTAGTTCATGAAACTGAGTGCTATTGTAAAGATTCTACTTCCCAACCAAGTAAGTTTTGATTGTTGGTATATCTTGAAATAAATGGAGATTTAGCGTCACTTCTGTACACCCAAAGGAAAAGGCGGTGAATGTCATAAAGTTCAGCGCAAGAGCATTGAAGATATTCTCAGGCCAACTTGCTATTGAAGCATCGTACACTATCACTACAAAAACAGTAAGAAATTCTATGTTCTCATCCCTCATGTCTAAAATTTCCTGTGCCTGACTGCTAATTGATGAAAGCCTGTAATTTCCTCACAGCTTGTGGTGTCTTGTTTCAGAGAGTGGGTATCAAGCTTGAGAGTTCAACAATCACCCCAGCTCAGGTACAAGTTGTAATCTTTCTTGTACCAACACCAAATACATAGCTTTTAAATGGAAAAACTTTTAAATGTTAACGTCGCTATCAAAAGGAATAAAACTAAATTCAGGGCCTATCACTCGTACCTTTTGTTTGGGGACAAGAAGGATATACCTTGGACCATGTTTATTTGTGGAACAAGAATGATACCTGGTCTTTCACTTATCTAATGTTTATTTTGACCATTTGTCACATTGGACTATGCAGTTGATGAATATCTTCCAGAAGAACTACGACATGCTCCTTGCCATATTCAACCCGGAAGGTTGGCTCGAGATAACGTATCCTTTTGGTGTTGCTGAGTGCTACTCTACACTTGATTTTTTTTTTCTTTTCGAATTGGTGTTTTCGCCTGTATTTTTTCGAATTGGAGTTTCTGCCACTCTTCTACTTATACATATAGCAAACCTACTTTGCGTATATAGTCTTCCTCATCAAAATTGTACTAGATATGTTGACGAATCTCTACGGATCGGCAGAGATGACAAGGCAAACATCTTTGTGCTGGAGAAAACAGATCCATCTCAAGTGTAAGAAGATCTACGAAGCAAAATGTGTGCAAATATTCGTAGTTTCTGACAATGAGTGCACCGACACTCCGAGAAGATGCCACCTTAACGTATTCTACGGCGCAAATGGTTGTTAACAGCTCAGTGCAGATCATCGAGTCAACTACTCATCAATTTCTCCGAAAAAGGATAAGCAAGATTCTTGTTTACGGCCATAGAAACAAATTTTTTTTTTTTGGATTTTTTAGCTGTGCACTGTCAATGTATCATGTAAGTAGTATGTACTAACTATGAAAGTTCAGTTACATAGGGAATCAAACTGCCCCATCTTAGGGAGAAATTAAACAATTATCCAATTTTGAAATACATTTTTTCTCCAAATACCCGTCGAAGTTTCAAATACTACAAGTACTATTCACTTATCTGGTCACATCCCTAGTCTGGTAATGTACCAGGCTAGCACTTGCTTGTCGAATCATGTTTAAATTCCAAAGAATTGAAATGGGGATGATCAAACCCTAGCACCGCATTAATAAACTAGGTTCAGCTAAAATATTTTTCAATGAACCCAAAATGCTCTTCAAAAATGTTTATGACCTCTACCAGAGATGATGCATATTTTTCCAGGACATATTGGTCTTTGAATTAACTCATTACTTATTTGAATTGGAGCTAATGCTATAAAAATAATTCATAGCTCCAATAATTTTGGAATTTGTTGTGGGGCTTTCGAATAATCCATATTGCATCCACAAAATGTTTCGGAAGAAAAAAAATGAATTTGGTTGAAAATTAAATTCAAAACAAATTTGCAAACATAGAAAAACAAAAAAAATAGAAAACAGAAGAGAAAGAGCGACTTACCTGTGCAGCCCATCTGGCGCATGCCAGTCATGTTCAACCTCTGCCAGTAGGCAGAGGGAGAGATGATAACCCACATGTATATGGGATCGCGAAAATCTTCGAGGGTAGTATTTCAGCCAATTTATTGACTCGGCACAAGGGAAGCCAAAGATTATTTATAAGCCTTAGCAAATGAGTTGTCAATTCAATCACATTTGAAAGTTGTTTCCCTGCATCTAAGTGTTTAGTAGCACAATAGTCTGACAGTTTTGATAGTAGCGATAACAGTAGCACCAATGGCAGTAACAATAACAATAGTAGTTTTGCGGTGATTGTAAGAACAGTAGCAAAAGTGGTAACTTAGTAAAGACAATATGAGCAAACCGTAGGCATTGTGTGACGCCTTCGATTTGACCGTACACTAATGATGCACGCAAATGTGTAAGACCAAGATTAGGGGCTCACGGGGAGATATCACAACACAACTCTAGACACAAAAAAAATAATACAAGCCTAATATTACAAGCGAGGGGCCTCGAGGGCTCGAATACATAAGCTCGAATACACAAGAGTCAGCGGAAGCAACAATATCTGAGTACATACATAAGTTAAACAAGTTTGCCTTAAGAAGGCTAGCACAAAAGCAATATTATCGAAAAGGCAAGGCCTCTCGCCTGGGAGCCTCCTAACTACTCCTGGCCGTCGGCGACCGTCACGTAGTAGTAGGCACCCTCGGGACAGTAGCCGTAGGTGGCATCTGGCTCCTGGACTCCGCCATCTGGTTGCAACAACCAGAAAGAAGAAAGAAGGGGGAAAATAGGGAACAAAGCAACCGTGAGTACTCATCCAAAGTACTCGCAAGTAAGTATCTACACTATTTATGCATCGGTATCAATAAAAAGGGGTAGTATGTGTGGACTAAACTGCAGGATGCCACAATAAGATGGGGAGAAGCTAGTCCTACTGAAGACTAGCATCTTCTAGAAACCACCGTCTTGCAGCAACGGGAGGGAGTAGAGTAGTATAACATAATAAGTCATATTTATGTTGGTGTATCAATGCTCTGGGATCCTTTCTCGACTCCCGGAGCCACAAAACCATTTCATGCCGCAGCATCCAGTTCTAGTTGTATTGATCGGGATACAACTCCAAGTGTCTGTTACCGTAGGACAGGCTATCGATAGATGTTTTCTTCCCTGCAGGGGTGCACCAACTTACCCAACACGCTCGCTTAACTCCGACCGGACACACTTTACTGGGTCATGCCCGTCCTCGGCCAAAACGATACGCCGCAACCCGACCTAGACTTAATAGAGAGGTCAACACACCAGACTAAACCTATGCCCCCAAGGGTCTTGGGCCATCGCCCTAGGAACTCCTGCACGTTGCCTGGGTGGCCGGTGAGCAGACCTAGCTACCTCCTTAAAAAAGGCAGGTGCTTACTAGCCCAACCCGGCACGCGCCACTCAGTCGCATGACGTCAATTAAGCTTCGGCTGATGCATACGACGTAGAACGCCCATACAATGCCCACGTGATGGTTAGTGCTATCAGGCCAGAGGCCCCTCAGATCAAATATCCAAACCGTTAGTGTCTTGGAAGCGCGCG
Organism: Secale cereale; assembly: GCA_902687465.1. Lineage (NCBI taxonomy): Eukaryota > Viridiplantae > Streptophyta > Magnoliopsida > Poales > Poaceae > Secale > Secale cereale. The sequence goes on from LR738710.1 coordinate 586,050,466, forward strand.
GTAACGAGCAGAGACTCACGATCATGTGACCCCGTCGCCCCGTCTCGAGGACTTGCGGCAAGGGCTAAGAATGCCCGACTACGCCTTGTAATTATCTCGCGGGCACCTTCCAGGTCAACCCGACTCCACATCACTCGCAATTAAGCTCGCACGGGTACCCCTCAGGGCCGACCCGTCTTTAGTAACATGGTTCAGTCTGAAGTCATAGTAACCATATTAACCGTGTGTCTAACACCAAAGGGAACCCTGAGGAATCAACCTCGATGGAATTCCACCTGATGTTATCGTCAAGGTCAACGAAGGAGGAATCACCCTCGAGGTCCACTCTTGAGGAGTTGCACGACAATGTCGTTATCGGGAGTGGAGAAGGAGGAATCACCCTCGATGACCATAACCGATGAACTAACCTACAAGGATAACATCATAAGTGTTGGCGAGGTATCACCCTCGGCACTCGATAGTAACCCAGTAGTGTCGAGCAACTAAGGGGAAGGTGATGTACGGTGCCGGGGCCTGGTCTTCAATCCCGTTGATCGGGTCTTCTGATAATCCAGCAGGGGTAACCGGGACAAGGTGGGGGTCACTGGTGGGTCAACAACCAACCTATACTAAGTAGTTTAGGATAAACATGTAAGGTATGAAAGCAGGTAACAACAATAGGCTATGCATCAGAATAGGATCATACAAAAACAACAACAGTTCTAATGCAAGCATAAGAGAGAAGGGAATGGGTGATATCGGAATGATCAAAGGGGGTTGGCTTGCCTGGAAGCTCTGCTGCAAAGGAACGGTCGTCGGTGACGTAGTCAATCACGGGGGCATCATCGATCTCGGGGTCTACCGGAGAGAAGAGGGGGAAGAAACAGTAAAGACAGAGCAACAGAGGTACCACTAAGCATGACATGATGAAAGCAGAACTAGGGGTGTTCTAACGTAGTACTACGCGTTGCAGACGGGGAGGGAAAACATCCGAAGGGTTTTCTGGTGTTTGGCGTTTTCCGAACAGAGGAAAAAAGGGGAAAGTTCCATGTTCACCATGCTAGGGGCATGTGAAAGCTGAACGAACCGCGTATTCGTATTCATTGGATTTTTCTGAGCAACTTTCATATATAAAACATTTTCATCCGAGTTACGGTTTAATTTTTATTAAATTTCAAAGTTTTAATAATATTCCGAAATTTTACTAGATTTAATTTAAAAGGAAAATAGGATTATGACATCAGCCTGACGTCATCATGATGTCAGCAATCAATAGAGTAGTTGACTTGGTCAAACTGACAACCGGGTCCCACTGTCATTGTCACACTTTAATTAAACATACTTTAATTAACTAAATAGGCAATTAGAGTTAACTAATCATAATTAATTAATTAATTAATTTTTATTTTCCATTTCTTTCTCTTTTTTTGTACGAAACATGGGTGTGGGGCCCCTTTGTCAATGGCCCCGGGGCTAACGGACGATGGGCATTATCGAGCGGGCGCTCGCCCGGACGGCCACAGGATGGCGGGCACGCCTGGCGCTGGCGCTCGCCGCCAGAGGTGGTCGCCGGTGGGCGTGGTTGAACGGGCGTGGCGCAGTGTGCTTGGGGCGGCGGTGCGGGAAGCGGCAGCGGTCGCGCGGGCGTGACCGGGGCGAGCGCGCGGGGGCAAGCGGCCATGGCACGAGGCGGGTGTAGGCGGAGCGACGCGGGAAAGGCACGACACAGGCAAGCGGCGGGGCACGCGTGACGCAGGCGGGCGGCGGGGCGCGCCGGGGTAGGTCGGGGCGAACTGCGGTGCGGAAGAGGTGTCCGGAGGCGGGTCGCATGTAACGCCCGGATAATTTGGCTACAGTAAAACTTCGCTAATGATGACACGTCACTTCGATTACTGTTGCTAATCTCGCGTTAGTTCGAAACCGATTAAAATTCAAATTCAAAATGTGGCAAATAATAAATTTTTTCAAAATATTAAATAAAAATGTTTGATGTGTGACAAATATTGCTTTGGTAATTATAGTAAAGAAAACTTAATTTTACAAAGTGCCTAAGTGCTTTAAACTAAATAAAACAGAAAAGAGAAATAAATAAAAGAAAAGAAAAACAAACAAAACTAAAACAACAGAAAGAAAAAAAGGAACTCCCAGACCAGCTGGGCCTCGGCCCAGCCAGTGGCCTGCCAGGCCCAACCACCTGGCCTATATGGCTCTTCCCCCCGTGACCAAAAAAATCCCACCGACAGTTTCCCCCCACTCCCCACGCTTTTCTCCTCCCCCCGATCCAGATCGGATCGGGGCTCTCACCGCCACCGTGCCTGGACGCCAGCGTCGTCCGTCTTCACCGGAGCTCGCCGAACTCCATCGCCGCCGTCGTCCCCGTCCATGCAGGCCGTCCCCATCCTCCTCCCCGAACGGCCCCATCGAGCCTCGCCGCCCCCTGGTCTCTACAACGTCGGTGAGGCCAACGACCTCGGCCTCCACTGCTCCTCTCCCCCCTACTGCCTACTGCCTCGCTACCGCGCTCACCGCACACACTTCACGCCCGTCGCGTCGTGTCTCCTCTCCGCGCCCGTCTCCTCTGCAGCTGCTGCTCTGCTGCTGCTCTGCTACCGCTCCGCCCTGCTCCTTCCTCCACCGTGGCCACACTCGCCCGCGCAACGCAGGGCCTCCCGCTCCCGCTCCAACCGCAGCCACCGCGAGCCTGCGCGCGCTGCCTTGCCTCGCTGGCGCTGGCCGCCGCACTGTCCCGCACTCCCCGCGCTGCTGCGCGCCAGCGCCACCACCATCCCCTCACGCGCCTGGCCGCGCCCGGCTGCGCCGGCCCCCCCTCCGCCGCTGGCCTCGTAGGCCGATGCCGCAACGCCGTGGCCCCCTCCGGCGCTCCGGCGCCCGCGCCCTGCTGCGCCCCTCCCTTGCCCCGCCTGCCGCGGCCGTCGTCGCCGGCCGGCCGACGCGTCCGCTCGCCGGGGCCTTTGCACCCCTCGCCCCGCGCTGGGTTCGCCCAGTCGGGCGCCAGCGCCCGCTCCACCCCGTGCGCCCAAACCCGCTAGGCCCCCTGGGCCACTGCCAGGTGGGGCTGGAGCCCAGAACGTTTAAAAAAAAATGAATGAAAAAAAATAAAAAAATAATTTAAAAATAATTAATTAATTAATTAGTGAATTAATTAAGTTAATTAAACCTGTTTAATTAATCTAATTAACTAGTTAGTTTAATTAAACAGTAATTAGATTAGCTAAAACTTAATTAACCAGTCAGTCAATGACAGCTGGGACCCACACGTCAGTTTGACCAGTCAACACCCCTGTTGACTGCCGACGTCAGCATACACTATTCTGTATAACGTTGATTTATTAAATAATTAATAAATTAGAAAATGATTTAAAACTTTAAAAATTAATATAAAATAATCTGTAACTCGGATGAAAATACTTTATATATGAAAGTTGCTCAGAATTTCGAGACGCATCCGAATACGTAGACCGTTCGTCAACCACACATCCCTAGCATACTGAACACACAACTTTCCCCCTCCGTTTCATCCGTCTGAAAACGCGAAACACCGAGAATACTTTCCCGGATGTTTCCCCCCTTCGCTAGTATCACCCGGTACTGCGTTAGGGCACAGCTAGCACCGTTACATGTCATGTCATGCATCGTCATGCATCTGTTTGCATTGTATTCACTGTTTCTTCCTCCTCTTCTCTCCGGTAGACTACGAGACCGACGATGCTGCTGCCCCGATCGACTACGGTGTTGACGACCCCACCTTTGCTGCCGAGCTTCCAGGCAAGCCCCCCCCCCTTGATCAACCTGATATCGCCTATTCTTCTCTCTACTGCTTGCATTAGAATAGTGTAGCATGTTACTGCTTTCGATAATCCTATTCTAATGCATAGCCTGTCATTGTTGCTACAACTGTTGATACTTTACCTGCAATCCTAAATGCTTAGTATAGGATGCTAGTATTCCATCAGTGGCACTACACCCTTGTCCGTCTGCCCTGCTATTCTATCGGGTCGTGATCACTTGGGAGTGATCACGGGTATATACTACATACACTTATACATGCTACATGTTGTGACTAAAGTCGGGTCGGCTCGTTGAGTACCCGCAGTTGATTCACAGATTGGGTGCTGAAAGGACATACTTTCCCGACGGCCCTCTGTGTGGATCTTTGTGGCGGAGCGACAGGGCAGGTTGAGACACCTAGTCGAGAGGTGGCCTGGCCCTGGTCGTTGTCCGCGGTTATTTCATAATAACACGCTTAACGAGTTTGGATATTTGATCTGAGTCTGGCCATTGGCCTATACGCACTAACCAGCTGCGTGGGAACAGTTATGGGCACTCGACGTCATGGTATCAGCCGAAGCCTTCTTGACGTCAGCGACTGAGCGGCGCGCGCCGGGTTGGACCGCGTAACGTAACTTCCTTAGTAATGGAGGTTGCTAGGTCTGCTCATCGGTCGCCGTCGCAACGTGCAGGTGTGCATTGGGCGATGGGCCTAGACCCCTGTGCGTTTAGGACTTAGACCGACGTGCTGACCTCTCTGTTGTGCTTAGGTAGGGCTGCGACGTGTTGATCTTCCAAGGCCGGGCATGATCCAGGAAAGTGTGTCCGGCCAAATGGGATGAAGCGTGCTGGGTTATGTGGTGCACCCCTGCAGGGAAGTTAATCTATTCGAATAGCCATGTCCCTCGGTAAAAGGACGACCCGGAGTTGTATTCCGACCTCATGACAACTAGAACCGGATACTTGTTAAAACACACCCAGATGAGTTCCAGATATAACTCGGTGGTTGCTCTCTCACAGGGTGATGTGCGGGAGGATCTCGAGTAGGATTATGCTATTCGATGTTACTCGGTGAACTTACCATCTGTTCTCTTCTACTGCTGCAAGATGGAGGCTGCCAGAAGCGTAGTCTTCGTTTGGATTAGCTATCCCCCCTCTTATTCTGGCTTGCTGCCGTTCAGTCCAGCGATATTACCCATATCATTGTTACCATTGCATATGTAGTATAGATCCTTGCTTGCGAGTACTTTGGATGAGTACTCACGGTTGCTTTGCTCCCCCTTTTCCCCCTTCTGTTCCTTCTTCTCGGATGATGCAACCAGATGATGGAGCCCAGGAGCCAGACGCCACCTACGACGACTCCTACTACATCGGAGGCGCCTACTACTACGTGTAGTCTGCCGACGACGACCAGGAGTAGTTTAGGAGGATCCCAGGCAGGAGGCCTGCTCCTCTTTCGATCTGTATCCTAGTTTGTGCTAGCCATCTTATGGCACCTTGTTTAACTTTATGTCTGTACTCAGATATTTGTTACTTCCGCTGACATGTCTATGATCGAGCACTTGTATTCGAGCCCTCGAGGCCCCTGGCTTGTAATATGAAGCTTGTATGACTTATTTTACTTTTAGAGTTGTGTTGTGATATCTACCAGTGAGTCCCTGATCTTGGCCGTACACATTTGCGTGCATGATTAGTGTACGAACAAATCGGGGGCGTCACAAGTTGGTATCAGAGCCGACTGCCTGTAGGAATCCCCCTTCCACACTCCTTGGCCGAAGTCGAGTCTAGACATTGCAAAACTTTTACTAACATGGCTGTGTGGCTTATGGGCCCACGTCGCCATTTGGGTGGTAATAGATTCTTTTACTCCTCGATCTTTACTCCGGGATTCTGAACACTCTCCTATTTCGGGTAAAACGATTTTACTAACTCTAACATTAGGATCCCCGAGACCCCTCACCCCAAAGTTGGATAAGCCATAGTTATTGCTTAGAATAGTATTTTGCATAATCCCCACACTGTCATTTGACTCTTTGAAACATCTTGGTTTTTAGATGGAACCCACGAGGCAGGTCGTGCGCCACACGCAGGCCATTGGTGCCTCGGGATCACCTGCTGTGCTAGCTGAGATGATGACCTATCTGGGTTATCGCTGGCACCCTGAGTATACTGTGTACGAGAAGTACGAGGACTTTAACCAGGAGCGGTATCGTGCCACCGTCCGCCTCTAGTCTCGTGCAAAGAACTCCTCTACTGTGCTGCACACCGCTCATGGTGTTGGAGTGACCATCGATATGGCAGTTCACAATGCTGCTTACGTTGCTCTGACACGCCTTCGTGGAGAGTATCGGGCGTTGGACACTTCCCCTTTTAGGCACGTTGCTATCACCTCCAAGGATGGAGCGGAGGGATACTACACTGCTGCCTACTCCTCCGTCACCCGAGAGCCCTTCCATCATCAGAACCTTATTCTGCATGCTGATGGGCTGGATCGAGCTAACCGAGCTCTTCTCCACGAGTTGTACACCACCCGTCAGCACCTGTACCATGCCTTCATGCTGTTGCACCCCTTTGTCCTATCTAGACAGCTGCCGCCTACTGTGATCTACCCAGCTAGGACCGTGATGCCTCCTGGTGTCGGTTAGCCAGATGTGGGAGGCGACACTCCCGCACTTGGTCCTCTGTTGCCACCTGGACGTCGGGTTCTGCATCAGAGTATCCACGGCCCCCAGGTTGATGGCGTGGAGGACTTTACGTTGCAGCACTGCCAGCTGTCAAACTACCTCTACCTCCACAGTTCCGCCTGGGACTGATGTAGTCTTACTTATTAGTACTAGATGCATTCGCCGCGAGCCTGTGTGCCGCCTATGATGTCCTTAGTTTATGTACTGAACTCTGTGTACTGAACTCTATGCATGCACCCCTTTTGTAATATATGCCGACTACTATGTGGTATTTTACGTGCTCCTTTCATTATGCATGTTTCATTCATGGATGATTCTTGTGCTTGCAAATTTCTCAATGGTGAACTACCCCTGTTATATATTAGCAGGATGGTTAGACCAGCTGGCCGTGGTCGTGGTGGCAACGCCCCACCACCGCCGGAATACATGGCCGGTATGATCCAACAGTTTGAGCTGAACTGCCAGTTCATGGAGACTGTCATGGCTCAGTTCCCTCACCCCAATGACACTGAATGACTTTGCTCGCCTCAACCCATCTGTCTACCGAAGCTCAACTCAGCCTCTTGATGCTGATGACTGGCTCCGTGACATTGCTTTTGAACTGGAGTCTGCTGGAGTTACCGGTGCCAACTATGTCACCTTTGCGGCATACTATCTGAAGGGTCCCGCTGCTCAATGGTGGGACAGCCACAGGCGTACACTGCCTGCTGGAACAATCATCACTTGGCCGGAATTCCAAGCTGCCTTTCGTGCCCGCTTCATTCCTCAGGGGATCATGGATAGGAAGAAGCGTGAGTTCCGCAACCTCACCCAGGGCAACAAGACTGTGGATGCTTATCAGCGGGAGTTTCTGGACTTATCTCGCTATGCTGAAGAAGACATTGCCACTGATGCTCGCAGACAGGAAAAGTTCCGTGACAGACTTCAAGCTGACATCAAGCTCGCACTTCTTGTGCATGACTTTGGAGATTTCTCCACCTTGGTGAACAAAGCCATCCAGGTTGAAACTGGTCTGCAAGAACACCAGAGCACTCTCAGGCGTAACCGTGAACCGGGCTCATCCTCGGGCCCTCCCTCACAGAAGCGTAGGGTCTGGATTCCCAACAATGTGTACCGTCCAGTTGCACCTGCTCCAAGGCCGTCCTATGCTGCACCTCATCTGCCTCCACCACCTAGGCAGCCAAGACTTCCAGCCGCACCACTCCCAGCTCCTACTTCTGCCCCCAATGATGGTCTATGCTACAAGTGTGGTCAACCAGGGCACCTTGCCAGGAACTGCTTCCAGAATCAGAACCAACTTGCACTGCCTAGAGCTGGTCATGGGAACAATCAGCCCCGCAACAACAATGCCAAGCCTTATGGTCGTGCTCAGGCCAACCACGTTGATCTCAATGAAGCTCAAGACCAACCTGCTACTGTGATGGGCACTATCCTTGTTAATTCAGTACCTGCATCTGTTTTATTTGATTCAGGAGCATCGCATTCATTCATATAAGAAGATTTTGCATACAAGCATGGCATTAGAAGTGAGGACATGAAAACTTCGGTATTAGTACACACCCCTGCGGTCCAATGTCGAACCTCCATGGTTTGCCACGATGTCCTCGTTGAAATCGATGGACTGGAATTCTATGCCTCTCCCATCATACTAGGGTCTTGTAACATTGACCTCATCCTGGGAATGGATTGGCTGAAAGCGCATACCGCTTCTATCGCTTGCGGCACAAAAACCGTCCATCTATTACACCCTTCTAATGAGATAGTAAGCTATCAAGCTTGTCTGGTTCAAAATGCTGAAGCACGTCTTTATGCATTGAATGCATTGAACGCTTCACCACTCGAGGGCATCGAAAACATTCCTATCGTATGCGAGTTCCAGGATGTCTTTCCTGAGGAACTTCCAGGGATTCCCCCTGCTAGAGCTGTCGCTTTTATCATCGACTTGAAACCAGGCACCACTCCTATAGCCAAACGACCCTACAAGATGCTGCCTCATGAACTCATTGAGCTTAAGGAGGAAATCGACAAATCTCTTGCAAGTGGTTTCATTCGCCCGAGTTGCTCTCCTTGGGGAGCACCTTCCCTCTTTGTGAGGAAGAAGGATGGGACAAATCAATTGGTCCAAGATTACCGTCCTATCAACCAAGCAACTATTCAGAACAAATATCCGCTTCCTCGGATCAATGATTCGTATGATCAACTGGCTGGTTCATCAGTGTTCTCTAAGCTCGACTTGAGGTTGGGTTACCACCAGATCCGTGTTCGTGAAGAGGATATTCCAAAGACCACCTTCGTGACTCGATATGGTTCATTCGAGTACACCGTCAAGTCATTCGGCTTGACCAATGCTCCAGCTACATTCTCTCGCCTGATGAACTACATATTCATGGAATACCTCGACAAATTCGTCGTGGTTTATGTGGATGATATCTTGGTATTTTCCAAGAATAAGGAAGAACATGCTGAACATCTTCGCCTTGTGTTGGAAAAGCTTCGAGAGCATCAACTGTATGCTAAATTCTCCAAGTGCGAATTCTGGCTTCCTGAAGTAACCTACCTTGGGCATGTCATCTCCAAGGATGGTATTACCGTCAACCCTGAATGAGTTCAGGCCATTCTCGATTGGACTCCTCCGAAGAATGTCAAGCAAGTCAGGAGTTTTCTCGGTCTCGCCAGCTATTGCCGTCGATTCGTCGAGAACTTCTCCAAGATCGCCAAGCCTCTGACTGGTCTACTTCACAAAGGCGTCAAGTTCGAGTGGACAGACAAATGCCAGGAAAGTTTTCAGGCACTCAAGGACAAGCTGACCTCTGCTCCAGTGCTTGCTCCACCTGATACTAAGAAGGACTTCGTCATCTACTGCGACGCTTCTCGTCAAGGATTAGGTTGTGTCCTAATGCAGGAGCGCATAGTAATTGCTTATGCCTCTCGTCAATTGCGTCCTCATGAAGAGAACTACCCAGTTCATGACCTTGAGCTTGCTGCTGTCATATATGCTCTTAAACAGTGGCAACATTACCTTCTCGGTAATCATTGCGAGATATTCACCGACCACCAAAGTCTGAAGTACTTGTTTACTCAACCAGACCTGAACCTCCGTCAACAGAGATGGATGGAGACCGTAGCAGATTTTGACTTGGGTATTTCCTATACCCCGAGCAAGGCCAATGTGATGGCCGATGCCTTGAGCCGCAAGTCATATTGCAACCACCTCGAGGTTTGAAAAGTTCAACCCTCGCTTGTTGAGGAATTCAGAAGGCTGAACCTCCATATTGTTCCTCCTGGTGCACTCGCTCCCCCTCCCGAAGAGTTCCCTAAAATGAACCTCCATGTTGTTTCCCAGGGTTCTCTCAATACCATGGTTGCTAAACTAGATCTCGTGGACACCATCAAGTGGATTCAGAAGGCGGACAACGAAGTCGAGAAGATTAAACGCTATCTCGCAGGAGGAAAGCCCTCATTCTTCACTATTGACGATGATGGCACCTTGTACTTCAAAGGCCGCTTAGTGGTACCATGTGCGAGGGAAAACCTAGATATGACTCCAAAGGTTATGAAAGAAGCTCATGATACACCTTTGACTATTCATCCCGGTAGTACCAAGATGTACCAAGACATTCGTCAGAGATTCTGGTGGTCTAATATGAAGCAAGACATTGCTCGTTATGTTGCTGAGTGTGACGTTTGCCGTCGTATCAAAGCAGAACATCAAAAGCCTGCTGGAACCTTGCAACCTATCTCTATTCCTGAATGGAAATGGGACCATGTTGAAATGGACTTCGTCACTAGATTTCCCAAATCGCAGAAATGTAATGATGCAATTCTTGTCGTCATTGATCGGCTTTCTAAAGTTGCACATTTTATGGCAGTCAAAGAAACAATTACTGCTAGTTAGCTGGCAACTCTCTACATGTCCAAAATTGTTTCACTTCACGGTATTCCACTGGTTATCAGTTCAGACCGTGGCAGTTTATTCACTTCAAGATTCTGGGCAAGTTTCCAAGAAGTTATGGGAACACATCTGTCATTCAGTACCGCTTTTCATCCTCAGTTGCAAGGGCAAGTTGAACGCGTTGACCAAGTTCTCGAAGACATGCTTCGAGCTTGTGTAATTTCCTTCGGCAAGAAATGGGAGGAATCTCTCCCGTATGCTGAGTTCTCTTATAATAATAGCTATCAAGCTAGTCTGAAGATGGCTCCCTTCGAAGTGTTATATGGACAAAAGTGCCGAACCCCTCTGAATTGGTCAGAAACTGGGGAACGTTCACTCTTCGGTATGGATATTATTCAACACGCTGAAGAGAAAGTCCGCGTCATTCGCGAGAATCTGAAGACTGCTCAGTCACGTCAGAAAAGTCACTATGATCGTCATCATCAAGACATGGTCTATCAACCTGGCGAAAAGGCTTATCTTCGAGTTACACCAATGAAGGGTGCTCACCGCTTCGGGATCAAGGGCAAATTAGCTCCTCGCTATATTGGTCCATTAACTATTCTTGAAAGGCATGGAAAGGTGGCATATCAACTGGAGCTGCCACCGAACCTTTCTCAGGTTCACGATGTGTTCCAGGTGTCTCAACTCCGCCGCTGCTTCAAGGACCCAGTTCGAGCAGTAGACCACGAAGTGCTCGAGTTGCAACAGGACCTCTCCAATAAAGAGCATCCGGTCCGCATTCTCGACTAAGCTGAAAGTCGCACCCGTCAGAAGGCGATCAAGTTCCTCAAAGTCCAGTGGTCGCATCACTCTGAAGACGAAGCCACTTGGGAACACGAGGATCGTCTTCGTGAAGAATACCCCGCATTGTTTCCTTCTACCTCCTAAATCTCGGGACAAGATTTCTTGTAGTGGAGGAGAATTGTAACACCCGGATAATTTGGCTACAGTAAAACTTCGCTAATGATGACACGTCACTTCGATTGTTATTGCTAATCTCGCATTAGTTCGAAACCGATTAAAATTCAAATTCAAAATGTGGCAAATAATAAAAGTTTTCAAAATATTAAATAAAAATGTTCGGTGTGTGAAAAATATTGCTTTGGTAATTATAGTAAAGAAAACATAATTTTACAAAGTGCCTAAGTGCTTTAAACTAAATAAAACAGAATAGAGAAATAAATAAAAGAAAAGAAAAATAAACAAAACAAAAACAACAGAAAGAAAAAAGGAACCCCCCCAGGCCAGCTGGGCCTCGGCCCAGCCAGTGGCCTGCGAGGCCCAACCACCTGGCCTATATGGCCCTCCCCCCGTGACAAAAAAAATCCCACCGACAGTCCCCCCCCCACTCCCCACGCTTCTCTCCTCTCCCCCCGATCCAGATCGGATCGGGGCTCTCACCGCCACCGCGCCTGGACGCCAGCGTCGTCCGTCTTCACCGGAGCTCGCCGAATGCCATCGCCGCCGTCGTCCCCGTCCACGCAGGCCGTCCCCATCCTCCTCCCCGAACGGCCCCATCGAGCCTCGCTGCCCCCAGGTCTCTACAACGTCGGTGAGGCCAACGGCCTCGGCCTCCACTGCTCCTCTCCCCCCTACTGCCTACTGCCTCGCTACCGCGCTCATCGCACGCACTTCACATCCGTCGCGCCGTGTCTCCTCTCCGTGCCCGTCTCCTCTGCAGCTGCTGCTCTGCTGCTGCTCTGCTGCCGCTCCGCCCTGCTCCTTCCTCCACTATGGCCACGCTCGCCCGCGCAACGCAGGGCCTCCCGCTCCCGCTGCAACCGCAGGCACCGCGAGCCTGCGCGCGCTGCCTTGCCTCGCTGGCGTTGGCCGCCGCACTGTCCCGCACTCCTCGCGCCGCTGCGCGCCAGCGCCACCACATCCCCTCACGCGCCTGGCCGCACCGCCCCCCTCCACCGCTGGCCTCGTAGGCCAATGCCACAATGCCGTGGCCCCCTCCGGCGCTCCGGCGCCCACGCCCTGCTGCGCCCCTCCCTTGCCCCGCCTGCCGCGGCCGGCCGACCGACGCGTCTGCTCGCCGGGGCCTTGGCACCCCTCGCCCCGCGCTGGGTTCGCCCAGTCGGGCGCCAGCGCCCGCTCCGCCCCGTGCGCCCAAACCCGCTAGGCCCCCTGGGCCACTGCTAGGTGGGGCCGGAGCCCAGAACGTTTAAAAAAATGAATAATAAAATAATAATTTAAATATAATTAATTAATTAGTGAATTAATTAAGTTAATTAATCCTGTTTAATTAATCTAATTAACTAGTTAGTTTAATTAAACAGTAATTAGATTAGCTAAAACGTAATTAACGAGTCAGTCAATGACGGCTCGGACCCACACATCAGTTTGACCAGTCAACACCCCTGTTGACTGCTGACGTCATGCTGACGTCAGCATACACTATTTTGGATAATGTTGATTTATTAAATAATTAATAAATTAGAAAATGATTTCAAACTTTAAAAATTAATATAAAATAATCTGTAACTCGGATGAAAATACTTTATATATGAAAGTTGCTTAGAATTTCGAGACGCATCCAAATACGCATACCGTTCGTCAACCACACATCCCTAGCATACTGAACCCGCAACATTCCCCCTCCGTTTCATCCGCCCGAAAAAGCGAAACACTGGGAATACTTTCCCAGATGTTTCCCCCCTTCGCCAGTATCACCCGGTACTGCGTTAGGGCACACCTAGCACCGTTACATGTCATGTCATGCATCGTCATGCATCTGTTTGCATTGTATTCACTGTTTCTTCCCCCTCTTCTCTCAGGTAGACTATGAGACCGACGCTGCTACTGCCCCGATCGACTACGGTGTTGACGACCCCACCTTTGCTGCCGAGCATCCAGGCAAGCCCCCCCTGATCAACCTGATATCGCCTATTCTTCTCTCTACTGCTTGCATTAGAATAGTGTAGCATGTTACTGCTTTCGATAATCCTATTCTACTGCATAGCCTGTCATTGTTGCTACAACTATTGATACTTTACCTGCAATCCTAAATGCTTAGTATAGGATGCTAGTATTCCATCAGTGGCCCTACACCCTTGTCCATCTGCCCAGCTATTCTATCGGGCCGTGATCACTTGGGAGTGATCACGGGTATATACTACATACACTTATACATGCTACATGTTGTGACTAAAGTCGGGTCGGCTCGTTGAGTACCCGCGGTTCACGGATTGGGGGCTGAAAGGACATACTTTCCCGACGGCCCTATGTGTGGATCTTTGTGGCGGAGCGACAGGGCAGGTTGAGACACCCAGTCGAGAGGTGGCCTGGCCCTGGTCGTTGTCCGCGGTTATTTCATAATAACACGCTTAACGAGTTTGGATATTTGATCTGAGTCTGGCCATTGGCCTATACGCACTAACCAGCTGCGTGGGAATATTTATGGGCACTCGACGTTGTGGTATCAGCCGAAGCCTTCTTGACGTCAGCGACTGAGCGGCGCGCGCCGGGTTGGACCGCGTAACGTAACTTCCTTAGTAATGGAGGTTGCTAGGTCTGCTCACCGGCCGCCCTCGCAACGTGCAGGTGTGCATTGGGCGATGTGCCCAGACCCCTGTGCGCTTAGGACTTAGACCGACATGCCGACCTCTCTGTTGTTCTTAGGTAGGGCTGCGACGTGTTGATCTTCCGAGGCTGGGCATGACACAGGAAAGTGTGTCCGGCCAAATGGGATCAAGCATGCTGGGTTATGTGGTGCACCCCTGCAGGGAAGTTAATCTATTCGAATAGCCGTGTCCCTCGGTAAAAGAACGACCCAGAGTTGTATTCCGACCTCATGAAAACTAGAACTGGATACTTGTTAAAACACACCCAGATGAGTTCCAGATATAACTCGGTGATTGCTCTCTCACAGGGTGATGTGCGGGAGGATCGCCGAGTAGGATTATGCTATTCGATGTTACTCGATGAACTTACCATCTGTTCTCTTCTACTACTGCAAGGTGGAGGCTGCCAGAAGCGTAGTCTTCGTTTGGATTAGCTATCCCCCCTCTTATTCTGGCTTGCTGCAGTTCAGTCCACCGATATTACCCATATCATTGTTACCATTGCATATGTAGTATAGATCCTTGCTTGCGAGTACTTTTGATGAGTACTCACGGTTGCTTTGCTCCCCCTTCCCCCCTTATGTTCCTTCTTCTCGGATGATGCAACCAGATGGTGGAGCCCAGGAGCCAGACGCCACCTACGACGACTCCTACTACATCGGAGGCGCCTACTACTACGTGCAGTCTGCCGACGACGACCCGGAGTAGTTTAGGAGGATCCCAGGCAGGAGGCCTGCTCCTCTTTCGATCTGTATCCCAGTTTGTGCTAGCCATCTTATGGCACCTTGTTTAACTTTATGTCTGTACTCAGATATTTGTTTCTTCCACTGACATGTCTATGATCGAGCACTTGTATTCGAGCCCTCGAGGCCCCTGGCTTGTAATATGAAGCTTGTATGACTTATTTTACTTTTAGAGTTGTGTTGTGATATCTACCAGTGAGTCCCTGATCTTGACCGTACACATTTGCGTGCATGATTAGTGTACGGACAAATCGGGGGCGTCACAGCGCTGGAGCGGGGATGCGCGGCCAGGGCGCCGCGGGGTTGGCCGGGCGACGGCGGGCGGCGGAGTCGAGCGCGGGGGTGGCGGGCGCGTTCGCAAGGAGGGGCGAGCAAAGGCAGGAGTGGCCTAGCCGGAGTGCGGCGGGGTGGCTGCGTGTGGGCGAGGCGAGCTGCCAGCAGCGACGCTGGAGGCAGCACGCGGGCGGGCCGTAGCGAAGCTACGGTCGGATCACAGCAATGGCAGCGGCGGGCTAAGGTCCAAATCCGAGGACAAA
>LR738710.1:586065737-586077763 GCA_902687465.1 Secale cereale
CGTGCTGCGGGGTCGAGGTGGTCGGAGAAGGTCGTGGGCGAGGGTGACTTGCAATGGGGCGCGACGGCCGTAGTCGAAGAAGACAAACGGCTCGGCGACAATTTGCGACGGCTCCTGCTATGGCCAGGCCGAGGATGACGACGTGCGTCCCTTGGTCATCCTCGCAGGGCTCGTGGGCGACGTCGGTTACGAGAACGTCGATGGCGCGGCTACGATGGTCTCACACGCGGGGTCCACATCGAGAAGGGAAACCGAGGAGAAGGGAGAGGGGCTAGTGAGTGGATGAGAGCGGGGCGGGGGGAGCTCGAGGGGGCGCGGGGTAACCTTATCCCCTCGCCGGCGACGTGGTATCGCGGTGACCATGCCCGTGGTGGCTCGAACAGGGAGGCGACTGGGGGAACGAGCTGGACTGGCTCGGGTGGGGTAGGTGGGCTGGCTGGGCCGGCCCAGGTGGGTTAAGTCCAGGGGGCAAGGGGGCTCTCTTATTCTCTTCCTTTACTTTTGATTTTTCTTTTAAAACTTTCATGTTTTCTTTTATTTTTCAAAAGTATTTCAATTTTATGAAATACAAAACTAGCATCACGAATAGTGTTATTATTTAATCCACTATCATAAAAAGTTTGACACATAGTTAAATTAGTTTGAGGATTTATATAATTTTTTAAAAGCATTTAAAATATTGTTTTGCCCTCTGATTTAAATGTTTTAGGGAACTTAACTAGTTTATAACATGTTGGATCCACCATGAAAATTATACATGGGTTATTTGCAACACATTGAACATTTTAGTTTTCATGTTTGTGAATTTCTATATTTCACTTATGATTTGAATTTGAATTTGACTTTGATTTTTCATCAAGTGATAATTAGCTTAGTAAGCATGGTGACATGAGATTACTGTAGCATGATTCTCGGGGTGTTACAAATCTCCTCCACTACAAGAAATCTCGTCCCGAGATTTAAGAGGTGGAATAAGGAGGAAAGTTCTGGTTACAAAATTTTAACGGATCTTCTCGTTCTTAGTGCTCTCATCAAAGAGGTTGATCCATTACGTTGATGTCTTCAATTCGCCGCATCAGGGCATTATGATGAAGTCGTCATCCTTTCTTCAAGAATTCCATCATACTTACAAAAAGGATAAGGGCTATTTTCAGAAGAACAAACCTCTACAAGGTTGCTTATATGGTATATATCATCAGGGAAGGTGGCAGAAAGTAACTCTCGAATGAAAACTTAAGAAAATATCGAGAGCAAAGTAAGAAGGTACCACGAGAAGTTTCGAACGAGCAGGCAATCAATCGATGCCTAAATAGAAGGTGAAAGGGGGGGTTCAGAGCAACGAAATAATTATTGAATTTGATACCAGAGTAGATCATCTCTAGGAAGGTGGCCCGTGAATTACTTACGAAGTCAAGCACGAGGAATAACTTTGTCAACAAGGGTGTAAAGGAGAGTCAGGTTTCGATCTGGTGGAACTGTGGGTTATGGGCCCATTATGTGGGTTGAAAGTAGAAAGAGTGGTGACATCTTGTACGGTCATGATATGCAGGCATGTCAGAGCTTAGCATGTCAGTTATGTTGGCAACAACATCGGTACTAAGGGTGAGGGACGAAGAGAACCATTTTCCTGCTCGTTGAAACGAGGCGGACCAATAGGTAAAGTTATCGTCCATCGGTGGTTACCGGAATGCCATCAACAATAGTAACAGGGTCTTACTGACAGAGTCGTACACTAAGGTGTTACATAAGCAGGGAATTATTTCTGCTTAGATTATATAGACGACAAGGAAGGTTAAACAAACCAATGGAAAGGAAAATGTGATTATACCCAAGTATAAGGAGTATATCTTTCACAAGAACAAGTAGAGCAGGATATACCTGATAGGACAACAAGTAAATATGCAAGAATGTCGTCGGTGTTAATACAATTCATCAAGGGGGCAAGGATGGTATTTCTCATCATGAATTCGATTCATAACCTGGAAGAGTTCGGAATGATGATGATAATCACGACACATTTGTCGAGAGATTTCATGAATACGTAATCGATCGGCGATGAAATCAAGTCAAATGAATGATGAAGCGAAAGGTTATTGGAACTACGGGTACGGCACAAACTCCAAATCAAGCTTGCTATTCAAGGTGATACGATATGATGAGGAAGATCGACGTAAGCTTAGCTCATCGTAGAAAATTATGCTCCGGGAAGAAGGAACAAGTATCACAGTTAAAATTTAGCATGATAATGATATAGCCGATCAAGCTAGTAATGAATTGAAGAATTATTAAACTCGTAAGCAACAAAAATCAGTTAGAGTTATTGAATCAGAGTGCGAATCGATTCACTTATTGGTGTTCTCGGTTGACAAACAACCCAGAACCCATGAAGTGACCAAGACATGGTAAGGTAGTATTTCATCAAAAGTTCATAAGATGTAGTGCAATGGCATGATATCCTCAAGATACCAGGGGTAATACTCAAAGTTAGATCATAATAGAGGTTGGGCAGACGTATTGACCCCGCAGAAGACAAGTGATTTAACTCATCCCAGAAATGGGACCAAAGAAGAACAATCATGGTCGGAACCACGGTTGCGAAGGATCAATTCATCAATACCAGATGATATTACATCAAGGAAATAGTTATTATTACAAGAAACTTCCATGATAAGTTCCATTTCAGGTCCATGGGCATGAACACAAAGTTCAAGGTTGACTCCCACTTCTCTAATGCACAACTTTCCATTCACTTCTCGCATTCTAAAAAGTTGTAGTGTTGAAATTTTACCTGACTAAAAGCCTGTAGAGTATAACCCGCATAAATTTCGAGTTCACACAGATTAAGGGAAGACATAGGTTCAACCCATCGGGGCATCTTATGAACATACACCACAAACTTCACGAGTAAATAACTCAAGCTCGGAAGTAGAGTATGGTTGGCAAGAGTGGGGATACAATTTATCAAAGGCATTATGTATCCGAGGAAAGGCTCACAAGGTTACTAAATATGAAGGACGTTGTTGGATAAAGCCCAACAAAGGATCTGGTGGTTCACAAGGGATCTGATGTGAGCAACGACACTCAACCAGAAGAAGAGAGAATGCAAGGAGATCAGATTATAGAAACAACTTACTAATTCAAATCTCAAATGTAACAGAATTACGATTTCCAATTCAAGAGATCAGAGGCAAACACTCTGATTAAGGATGGATAAGTTGAATAGACTCAAAGTGACAATCAATCAAGGCTTGATTTGTCGAATACCAGCTCATGTCCGGGGTGACACTTGAGCCTAAGGCAAGAATTCTAATTGTGATTGATGATTGCAAGCATTCACAAACATATCGAATCAAATGCTCAAAATTACGATGACAAGGGATGCTAATTTATATTGTTAGACATATGGAAGTAACCGTAAGGCAAGCAGATAGAGAGGAACAAGAGCAATATGATATTGAGGATTTTTAGAAGATCGGATAGTATTTTAGAGTATCTTGTGAATCAGTTGATCAACTAGGAAAGAACAAATCCTCGATAAGTGTGAGGAATTATCCATAGATGTATTCATGCGGCAAAGAATCACAAGGCAGTAACACAGGGGATTCTTAAAAGTCAGAGAATAATTCGATGCATCTTGTAATAACAAGAGCAACTGGGAATGATTGTCTGAACGACAAGGTTATGGGGTTATCCGCAAGGATATATCGGAGGTAGGGAATTGCAAAAGCGACAAGTATAATAGTCTCCAGAAATACTGAAGGGTATCTTCGGAATCTTCTGGTGAAGCAGGCCATCATTTGGAATGAAGGGGCTCTCCGGGAGAAAGTATTTACGAGAAACTAGAGTTAGAGTTAGCAAAACCATTTAACCCGAATAGAAGAGAGATCAGAATCCCAGAGTATAGATGAGGAGTAAAAGATCCTAATACCACCCAATGGCGACGTGGGCCCGTAAGCCACGCATCCAAGTTAGTAAATCGGTTTTCGAACACTAGACTCAACTTCGGCCAAGTAGTTGGAAAGGGGGGGTTCCTACAAGAAGTCGGCTCTGATACCAACTTGTGATGCCCATGATTTGACCGTACACTAATCATGCACGCAAATGTGCACGGGAAAGATCATGGACTCACGGGAAGATATCACAAAACAACTATAGACACAAATAAAATAGTACAAGCCTTATATTACAAGCCAGGGCCTCGAGGGCTCGAATACACAAGAGTCAGCGGAAGCAACAATATCTGAGTACAGACATAAGTTAAACAAGTTTGCCTCAAGAAGGCTAGGACAAAATCAATATGATCGAAAAGGCAAGGCCTCCTGCCTGGGAGCCTCCTAACTACTCTTGCTCGTCGACGGCCGTCACGTAGTAGTAGGCACCCTCGGGGTAGTAGCCGTCGTCAAAGGTGGCATCTGGCTCCTGGACTCCCCCATCTGGTTGCAACAACCAGAAAGAAGAAAGAAGAGGGAAAAGAGGGAGCAAAGCAACCGTGAGTACTCATCCAAAGTACTCGCAAGCAAGGATCTACACTACTTATGAATCGGTATCAATGAAAAGGGGTAGTATCTGTGGACTAAACTGTAGGATGCCAGAATAAGAGGGGGAGAAGCTAGTCCTATCGAAGACTAGCATCTTCTGGAAACCACCGTCTTGAGGGAGTAGAGTAGTATAACATAAGTCATATTTATGTTGTTGTATCTACGATCCGGGATCTTTTCTTGACTCCCGGAGCGACAAAACCATTTCATGCCTGAACATCCATTTCTAGTTGTATCGATCAGGATACAACTCCAAGTGTCCGTTACCGTAGGACAAGCTATCGATAGATGTTTTGTTCCCTGTAGGAGTGCACCAACTTACCCAACACGCTCGCTTAACTTCAGCTGGACACACTTTAGTGGGTGTCAGGACCGGTTTTCCAGGATATTAATTTCCCAGTAAACGGCCCTTGTGCTCACCAGCCCCAGGATTACTGTTAGCTGATGAGACACAAACTTGATACAGAAATTCCAAGCAAAAATACAAAATATGTAGTACAAGACCATTCTGGTCCATGAGTACGACAAAAGGGTTCTGGTGGTTGATGGCGGAAGCGGTTTGCGATGCATCAGCGTCTATGGGACTCCGTTTCCCACAGGAACAGCTGACCTGGATAATTCCTATCTTCGCGAGGCTGCTATCACTGTTGCCTAGGTTCCGGGGCTGCCATCGTAGCACTCTTCTCCAAGCAAGAAATCTGGTCAAGACAATAACCAGGGACAAGCCAGTGAGTACTTTGAATGTACTCGCAAACATTATGAACACAGGTATAATATAACAAAAGACATTCGTGCTCTGAAATATTTTATGATCACTTCGTTAGTCGCGAAATAAAAGTTCATGATGCAAGCATGTTATTCTTATAAACCATGGATAAGTAATCAAGAACAAAAATAAAATGCACCGATCGGGTGTCTGAAGCGACGCCTCGAAAGGAAAATAAAATAAAACATGCCTCAGTCGGACGTCTGAGCGACGTCTCATAAAGGGCTTATAAAGAGAATAAACACAAACGTGCCACAGTCGGGCGTCTGAGCGACACCACATAAAGGGCTTATATGAAAAATAAAACACAAGCATGCCACAGTCGGGCGTCTGAGCGACACCACATAAAGGGCTTATATGAAAAATAAAACACAAGCATGCCACAGTCGGGCGTCTGAGCGACACCACATAAAGGGCTTATATGGATTATCCAGGAGGTAGAACCATCCCAGGGATACTCAGTAATTCAAACAACACAAGTGGTTAGTCCATAATAATAATAATCATAATCATCACAAGTCACAGGTTATGATCCATGTTCTGGCTTAGCAGTTTTCCTCCGAAGACCGACACTAAGACCGACACTTGACCCATCCCAGACTGTAATCCTTAACCGAGGACACGGCTATCCGAATAGATATAAACTCTGCAGAGGGTGTACCCTTTACCCACGAGTAATGGATTCCTTTAGTCCACCGGGACTAATTCCATTTACGGTCTTTTAGTTGAAAACACACCTGACCCGCACACACCAGCTTAACTTACCGGTGTCTGGAATCACCCACGACACCTGTCAAGCAAAACTCTAAGTGGGGAGGCTACAACCTCGAGTAGCATGGGATCACAGAATTTATAATGCGCGCAAACTAGGGGAGCTACCCCCTCGGCTCCAACCGGAAACACCCATGCCCCCGGACCAGGTGGCATGCCCACCGGATGCAGCCGGTATCTTCCACCATGGCCTCTCTGTACGGTGTGTGCCAAGAAAGGGGTTGACAACTTACTGGACTGTACCCTACCTGTGGCAGGGACAAGTGGTAGTACGAAACAAGTATGGGGGGTTACCGGAACAAGACTCGATCTATGGTCGACTCGGGAGGTTAAAGTATCACCTGCGTGATTAGCATAGTAAATATATCTCATACCAACAGACAGAATCACCACTTATCATACCTCAACATGCCTTACTGACTATACTCGTCTCAACGAAATATCAGTAGTAAGCTCGTGTCTACCCAAGACAGAGACTTTCCCGGATTCCTTCCAGTAGGCATGAGGGGTAGACGAGGGTGAATGCTATCACCAGTATATCAATTTCCAACAGCAAGGAATCCTCATCAAGCACTCATGAGCATGATCATACCATCACATAAAATAACTAGTACTTCGTGTCAAGGTGGGGTTGTAAACGTGTCAAACAACACACAATAATATTATGCCGGGGTTCAGAATGCTTGCCTCTTAAGTGCATACAAGTGGAGGGTACTCATGAAAGTTTCTTCTCCCTCCATATCCCTATTTTTAAATGAATTCAAATTAATACATATACTAAAAACAGAACAAAAAGTTGTCCTAATTATTTTTGAAATAAATCTTAAAATAAACTAGGTGAAATTTGAGAGTGGTAGGAAAAAGAATCAACTCATTTGGAGTTTTATTTTAAAAGATATGCCCAGTCAAAGTTTAGTCAAAGTTCTGTTTTATTAAAAACCAGAAAAAGGAAAACGCATCGGTTCGGAATACGCTTTAGAGAGGGAGGGACGTACTTCGAGCTTTACGCTTTCACTTAAGCGCCTCGGCGGGGCGACCAGAGCCACTGACGGTGGGCCCGCGGGTCCACCCGTCAGGTTTGACTGGTCCAACCAGTCTTCTCCCTCCTCTGGCCGAAAGGAGGCGGAGCTCCGGCGATCAACGCCGGCGAACGGTGGCGCCCCGAGGGCGCTCGAGTGCGGGGATGGATCCAGCAGGTCCTGGCGGTCCTTCCGGTTGTTGCTAGGTCCGCGGGAGTGGAGGGAGTCGCCGGCGGCGAGCGCTGCGGCGGACGGCGTTTCGGGAGGAAAAGGGGAAAATGGCTACGGTGGTGCTGGAGCTCGGTTGAGTGGTTGGGGAGCTTCGTGGAGTCAAGGGGAAACCAATGGAGGCACTGGATGGGTGGGGGAGGGCCTGATCACGGCGAATGTTGCTGGCGCATGGCGGCGGCCGAGGTTGCCGGAGATGGAGAAGATTGCTTCTCCAGATGGTTTTGAGCGAGGGGAAGAACTATGCGGCTTGCCTGAGGATCTGGACGAGCTCATGGGCCCCTTAAATAGGCGGGGGAGGTCGGTTCCGCGGCTCCCCGTGGATAAGCACGACGGCGGCGAAGGCGGTTCGTCGTCTCTGTAGCCAGGGCGACGTGGCGGTGGTCGGCACTACCCGACGAGCTCGCGGATGAGCTCGAGCTATTCCTTGGGCGAGCTGGCGAGCGGAGGACGCTTGGACGGTGCTGTCCATGGCAGGAGCGGACGCGGCCGCAGGCGTGCCGCCAAGGAGCTTGCTGCAGCGACGCTGTAGGGAGCCAGGGGGTCGGTCGAGTGCGGGCGAGACACGGCTGCACCAGTGGATTAGATCGAACTCGAGGGATGCTTATCCAGGGGCGAGTCGGTTCGGGCGCGAGCACGTGCAAAACGCGCGCTCTGCTCGCGCTCCGGGCATGCACGACAGGTGCTCGGCGAAATGCCAAGGCATGCTAGAGGTCTAGGGTGAGGCTGCCAATTAACAGGAGGGTTAGGGTGAAGGCAAAGGGTCTAATTGACATGGTTGCAGGGTCAGGGAACCAAGTTCCCAATGTAATCACAAAACTATGCCAATTCTGACCAGACACACAATGTGCTCGACAGAATGCCATGGGTATCTAGGCATTTCTTCTGGTGACCAAAAACTCCAGGTTGGGGTCTCTTTAGAAGAGAAACATGATGGTGAAGTTGGATTGGATAAACAAGAAACTTAGTAATGCAACTATTGTCAAAATACAATTCTGGACAGAAAAGAAAAACTATCATTGCAAGCACCAAAAGTATTTCAATGGGTCCAATCTCCTGGACTTAAGAGTTTGATAGGGTGGACTATAAGCAGGAAAAAAATTTAGAGGCAAAAGGGCAAGCCAAAAGGGAGTTGTAGTACAAACCACTAAACTGGACCAGAATACATATGAGGATGTTTTGCTCAAATTTTCCAAAGAACACCATTGGGTTTTTGCATGGAAATGAATTACATACTCCTACCAACATCCCCAAATTTTGGTGGAATTTTTAAATGAATTTATAAAAGGGTTGTAGTGCAAAAGAGACTCCAAACTTATGAGAAATCAATTTAAAAGCAAATAAGTTTTAGGGAAATATTTACAGAAATAATTCCACTGATAAAAGAAATGATCTTGAGAGGGAATACAAGTCCAACAATATTCTTGAAAGGTTCCCCTTGAGGGAAAAATTCTACAATTCAAAAGAAAAGAATGGTTCTGAAATCAGAAGAAAATATCCAGAAAAGAAAAATTTAATTTCCTGGCAAAATTTTAATCAATAAAACATGGTTAAAAATCTTGGGGTGTTACAACACCACCCCCCTTAAGAAAAATCTCGTCCTCGAGATTTGCTAAGGGTGATCTCAAAATATCCATCCTATTACCATAAAGCATTAATTCAAAAGAAACGAACGTTCATAAAACACTGTGGTTACTGCGAGGGAGATAATTGGTGTACTGGTGTTATGAGGGAAAAACCATGGTTGGGGAACCCGAGAAATTACCACTATCGGCTACAGTAAATTTAGAACAACAGTCTAAATTCACAATTACGCCGGTCGTACCCGAGTGCATAGAGCTCTCTCTGGCTGACAGGTGGACCCGGGGTCCACTGTCAGTCTCTTCTTCTACCTCTGGCTCTCTTTCTCCCTCTCTCTCTCGCGTGCGACTGCGCTTTCTCCACCGGCGACGCCTAGCGCGTAGGGCATCTAGGCCGTACTGCGGTAGTGCGCGGCGTGCTAGCTGCCGGTGCAGCGTGCACTCACCTCGCGGGCCAGTGCGCTGTCGGCACTGCTCGCGGATTCGCCTCCGAACACCGGCGATCGAGCGACGAGCGGCGCTGGTGGACTTCGCCCACCGTACACCGATCTCGAGCTATAAAATGACCGCGGTGCTCCTCTCTTCTTCCTCACACCTGGCCTCGTTTCTCTACCCCTTTCTTCTCCTCCATTTGTGTTTGCAGGAGCTCGCGACGAGGCTCTAATGGCGGAGGTGATGCCGGACTGGTGCGTGATCCTGATGTGCGGAGGGTTGGCGGCGTTGCTGGGGTTCTCCGTGCTCTTGTGCGCGATGATCCTCAATGATCGTGGTGATGCTGCTGCTCGAGTGTTAGCTCTACGCGGCGGCGGTGATCATGAGGATTAAGTGTGGTAGTTAGGTTCTGACTGCTGTCAGTGTGTTGGAGGCAACCTGCGTTCGAATAATCACCCACTAATTTCTCCTTCAGAGACTGTGGTGTGATAGTGAGGTGATCCGTTAGGTGCAAAATGTGTACGTGGTTATGCAATCAGTGCAAGCTATGGAGTGGTTGTGGAAGTGGGCCTGCTGTCGTGGTGCCGTGTGAATTAAAATGCATGCCACGAAGAATGTATGTGTTGCAACGGCTCAAAGGAAAATCTAACTTCAAGATTTACTGAGAGCGGAAACAGTCAATCAAAATGAACAGCAGTAAAAACCACTCATATTAATCAAAAACAAACATTTAATACATCGCACCAACTTAGAATACAACGCATAAGCTGTAATACATAAATAAGTGCTAGGATAACAAACATAGCAGTGATGTCTACGATAAAAACGGAAAACGGACAGGGTCCTGAGGAAACGTTTCCGGCACTGGGGCACATTCCTCTTCTAACGGGGAAAGCGGAAGGCTTCCTGGTGTTGGAACACACTCTTCTTCTTCCGGAGGGAGCGGAGGAAGTTGAGGAAGCAATCGAAGAATGTGTCCTTCCTGAGTTGGCAGAGGGGGTCCGCCAATGGTGATCCGGGGATTTATAACAGCAAGGCTGTGGAGGTACCCCAGTATTTGCTGGGTGAAACGCTCCTGGGCCATCACATATTGAATGAGGTAGACCAGGGCTGGATCGCTCTCCGTACGTCCACAGCGGAACGTAGCTTCTGCTCCAAAAGCAGCGCGGCTTGGGAAATAGCAGTATTCTCTTGTGCTGGCACAAGGTACCGCAAATCGAAGACGGGTGACTGCTTCATACGTCGCAGACTCAATGGCCATGCCTGGTGTTGGCATGGATCTCCCGATGAAGATAACATAGGGAGGGCCTTGGTTTAAATCTGCTGGTGGAATATGTACAGCTGCCCAGTATTTCGAGAGATCAGGAGTGATTCTCGATTTGTACAGCTCATACAGGGGTGGATGGGTAGAGCCAAGAGTATTGCGGGAAAAATCCCATAGTACCTTAACAAAGCTACCAGGGTTTGCGTCGGGGGTCCTCAGGTAAGCTCCGGGGTGAGACATGGATGGGTGAATGAGGAAGATAGCGCTCGATGCTGATGGTTGCTGGTGTGGAAAAATGAGGGTGGCCTCTTATAGAGAGCCTGGGTCATGAAACATGAAGTGGTGCCGGTACGACAGAGACACCGACTCCGGCGCGGGACTGTCTGAGTCAAAGTCTCAGGCCTCAATCCCCAAAAAGGAAAGTGACATGTTACTATGCATGTCGATTAGGGGTCACGTCTAGGATTTAACTCTGCAACCATTCGTCAAACAATATATGCCAGCTCCCACATACTATGCGATGTTGACACGCAAGTGGTTACAAGCTCACTACGTCACACAACGATTACTGCGGAACTAAAGGAAAAACCGGTCACTAGGGCTTGACAATAATCCTGGTGGACTCAGTCCACCTGGTTGAGATCTAGCCGGGCGTGTCCTGCGGATGTCGAGTCCTCTCCGGGTGCTTCCGTGTCGGAGCCGGCCGGGGTAGGATGGGGAGCTACAGGGCTGGAGTAGCGGTGGTAGCCTTCGCGGGGTGTCGAGGTCACCGTCCCATTGGAGTAGGCCTCCAAGAGACGACGGAGGTCTCCGGGTGAGGCGGTGGCATTGCCCGGGTGGATGACATGGTCAGAGCTTGGGGGCTCAACCGGCCTTCCAGGCAACACTATCGGGGTGTCGGTGGCGTGTGTGACCTCGCTCCTTGCCGGGGTCAGGCGAGTGAGCGCCATGCGGGTCTCAATCAGGTCAAGAGTGACCTGATCAAATAGTGCCTCTTGCGCTTTCAGGAAGCGCACCAGATGCACCAGGGCAGGGTCCGACTCATGGTCTCCGTTGGCGACCTGGGTCGGTCTACCATAGCCTTCACGACTAGGGTAGTAGTAGAAGGAGCGGCAGTTGACCCTCGGCGACAGGTGCCGAAGATGAACTATAGCTTCTCGGGCTGCAAGTTGGATGGCTTGGGGCTCGTCGGAGGTCGTCCTTCCGGTGAACTGGTAGGGACGCTCCGAGATGATGCCTCTCCCGTAGATGTGCGCCGTGGCCCAAAAGTGATGGATGGAATTACTCGTGTGTTCTTGGTACACGACATATTCCGGCGGCTCGATGGTGCCGAAGGCACGGCGGGTGAGGTTGGCGAGGATGGTTACGAAGCCTTCGAGCTCAACTGCGGTGGTCTCGTTGTGAACGCGGGGGCCTGGCATCTTGGTG
>LR738710.1:586084552-586192167 GCA_902687465.1 Secale cereale
CGCGGGGTTACCTTATCCCCTCGCTGGCGACGTGGTGTGGCGGCGACGATGCCCACGGTCGCTCGAACAGGGAGGCGACCGAGGGAACGAGCTGGACTGGCTCGGGTGGGGTTGGTGGGCCAGCTGGGCCGGCCCAGGTGGGTTAGGTCCAGAGGGCAAGGGGGCTCTCTCTTCTTTTCTTCCTTTACTTTTGATTTTCTTTTAAATCTTTTCTGTTTTATTTTATTTTTCAAAAGTAGTTCAGTTTTATGAAATACAAAACTAGCCTCACAAATAGTGTTATTATTTAATCCACTATCATAAAAAGTTTGACACATAGTTAACTTAGTTTTAGGATTTATATAATTTTTTAAAAGCATTTAAAGTATTGTTTCGCCCTCTGATTTAAATGTTTTAGGGCACTTAACCAGTTTATAACATGTTGGATCCACCATGAAAATTATACAGGGGTTATTTGCAACGCTTTGAACATTTTAGTTTTCATGTTTGTGAATTTCTTTATTTCACTTATGATTTGAATTTGAATTTGACTTTGGTTTTTCATCAAGTGATAATTAGCTTAGTAAGCATGGTGACATGGCATCGTTTGGGTGAGATTAATGTAGCATGATTCTCGGGGTGTTACACATTGGATCAACAATTAATATTTGTATGGATGACATTCATCATATAACAGTCACAACCTAGAGCGATGCACAATAGCTCTAATTCATTAATTCAGTGTAGGCATGTATTCTGTATATAGTCATATATGCTTATACCAAAAAAGGCTTTCGCCCCGCTTTATAAATAAAGCAAAGATCATCAACCACCCGGTACAACACACGCCACCAGAACACATACATACACCCAAGGCAGGATACATAAGCGCTGAGCACAACAACACCACCCCTAGCACTACATGAGCCACCGGGGGCCTCAACCGTGAACACATCACCGCGAAGAGAAGAAGCTACATACGGTGCATCATGGGCTCCAAGGCGGTGCCTACAGGAAGGTTATGACACCGAAGCGCCGCCTCCGCCCGACCCAAGGATCAGAGTTTCCCTGGGAGCAACACGACGGGCAGTGAGAGTTGCGGCGACGCCTTCAAGAAGGGAACGAGCTTCGCCGCCGCCGGTCCGTCCGAAGATAGAACATGTTTTCACCTCCGCAATATTCATCGCCACCGCACGCCACACCCTGGCTACCATGTCGTCCACACGACCATGGCCACCAGGCGGCACCAAGCCACGGGCTTTGCCCAGGAGCACTGTGACACCACCACTAGGGTCGTTGCCCCGGCATCCAGGACCTTGACGCCACCTCGCCCGCCATCCGTCGCTACCCCAACCAAAGAGACGAGTGGAAAGGAACTGCCTTTCACACCCTTGAGCTGTCCCCAGCGTCAAGGCCCAAAGGCCGGCCAAAACTGGCCACTAATGACCCGTCCTGCCACCGGGCGCGAGACAAGTCAGGTTCTGCTGCCGAGCGCGAGACGAGCCGATCCTACTGCCGTGCGCGAGACGAGTCCGGTCCTGCTGCCGGGTGCGGAACGAGCTCGGTCTTGCTGCCGGGCGCGAGACGAGCGATGGGCCGCAGCTGGGAGAGGGCCAACCCTCCTATAAAAGTAGCACCCGAAGGACGGGGAGATGAATCAAAGGCCGACAAGGGCGCTCACTGATAGGCTGACGCCGAAGAAGTCTAGTCGTCGCCGTGAAACAGCCCAGGCCATCGCCATGGACCACCACCACGCTGTGGCAGCCCACATCCATGCCGGGCCCTCGAGGGGCAGCCCTGAGCCAGCGCCACCACCCTCGCCGTCAACGGCTGCGGCACGCAAGGTCGACCGAAGCCCACACCACCGCCAACGCCACCACCAGCACGAACCACCACCACCACCACCGCACAGCCACCACCACCTACCACCACCTCGCCAACACAGGGCCGAGTAAGCAAGCCCGCAGCCCCCGTGCCGCCTGCGGGTAACCTACCGGAGGAGCAGCCCGCATCAGATCTGGAACGAGACCACCACCGGATGTGCCGCCTCCCCGCACAAGCATGCACCGCCACACCACAGCAGCGCAACCACCCGCGTAGCCGCACCTGGGCGCCACCACCGGCCGCTCCAGCCGCAGCCTCGCCGCGCCGCGCCCTCGCCCGATGCCGCCGTCCCGCGCCAACGAGCACCAAGAGGAAGGAAGACGAGCCCTGCCGCCACCGACGCCGTCCGGCCTTTGCCCGTCGGTGGCGGCGAGGAAGAGGGCTGGAGGCGGCGGCGCGTGGGTTCGCCCCCCTGCTCGCGGGAGCGGGCTGGCGAGATGAGGGTTTTATTTGGTGCTCCTCATACATGCTTATAATAATAACTTGCATGTCATCCTTTATCCTACCCTCCCATGGCAGCGGTGTTCATAAGGAAATATAAGGGATATTAAAGCCTCCTTTTAATAGAGAACCAGAGCAAAGCATTAACACATTGTGAATACATGAACTGTTGGGGAACGAAGTATGAAAATAAAAAAATTATACGGAACACCCAAGATAAAATCTAGGAGATGCATAGCTATGAGAGGGGAGTGTCTCTACATACCCTTGTAGACCGAAAGCGTTAGCGTCGTAACGCGGTTGATGTAGTCGTACTCTTCACGATCCAATCATGATCCAAGTCGATCTAGTGCCGAACGGACGGCACCTCCGAGATTAGCACATGTTCAGCTCGATGGCATCCTCTCGTTCTTGATCCAGCAAGCGAGGGAGAGGAGTTAGATGAGATTGGAACCAACACAACAATATGGTGGTGGTGGTGATACGTCTCCAACGTATATATAATTTTTGATTGTTCCATGCTATTATTTATTAAGTCTTGGATGTTTAATGGGCTTTATCATTCACTTTTATATCATTTTTGGGACTAACCTACTAACCCAAAGGCCCAGTCCAGATTGCCGTTTTTTGCCTGTTTTAGGGTTTTGCAGAAAAAGAATATCAAACGGAGTACAAACGGAATGAAACCTTCGCGGGAGATATTTTTGGAGAAAATCACGCACGAAGAACTTGAGAACCACGTCAGAAGATCCACGAGGGGCCCACGAGGGTGGGGGCGCCCCCCTTCCCAGGGCGCGCCCCCTGCCTCGTGGAGCCCCCGTGACTCCCTCGGTGCCCTCCTTCTTCCTATATAAGTCCATGTACCCCAGAAACTCCGTGAACAGAGAGAAAACCCTAATTCCACCGCCGTACCTTCTGTTCCCGTGGAGATCCCATCTTGGAGCCTGTTCCAGAGCTCCACCGGAGGGGCATCCATCACGGAGGCCTTCATCATCATCATCATCGCCCTCACCATGAGTTGTGAGTAGTTTACCACAGACCTTCGGGTCCATAGCTAGTATCTATATGGCTTCTTCTCTCTCTCTGGATCTCAATACAAAGTTCTCCTCGGTCTTCGAGGAGATCTATTCGATGTAATCTCTTTTTGCGGTGTGTTTGTCGAGATCCGATGAATTGTGAGTTTATGATCAAGGTTATCTATGAAAGATATTTGGTTCTTCTCTGAACTTTTTATGTGTGCTCATAATATCCTTGCAAGTCTCTTCGAATTATTGGTTTGGTTTGTCCCACTAGATCTATAGTTCTTGCAATGGGAGAAGTGCTTGGCTTTGGGTTCAATCTTGCGGTGTCCTTTCCCAGTGACATTAGGGGCAGCAAGGCACGTATTGTATTGTTGCCATCGAGGATAAAAATATGGGGTTTATATCATATTGCTTGAGTTTATCCCTCTACATCATGTCATCTTGCTTAAGGCGTTACTCTGTTCGTATGAACTCAATACACTAGATGCATGCTGGATAGCGGTCGATGTGTGGAGTAATAGTAGTAGATGCAGAATCGTTTCGGTCTACTAGTCTCGGACGTGATGCCTATATACAATGATCATGCCTAGATAGTCTCATAATTATTTGCTTTTCTATCAATTGCTCGACAGTAATTTGTTTACCCGCCGTAGAATATCGCTATCATGAGAGAAGCCACTAGAGAAAACTATGGCCCCCGAGTCTATTCTCAACATATCCATCTACATCTGCTTTACTTTTACCGCTTCTATTTGCTGTTCTTATAAACTAAAAATACCAAAAATATAAAGTATCATCTCTATCAGATCTCACTTTCGTAAGTGACCGTAAAGGGATTGACAACCCCTTATCGCGTTGGCTGCGAAGTTCTTATTTGTTTGTGCAGGTGCGAGGGACTCGCGCGTGGTCTCGTACTGGATTGATACCTTGGTTCTCAAAAACCGAGGGAAATACTTACGCTACTGTGCTGCATCTCCCTTTCCTCTTCGAGGGAATACAACGCAAGCTCAAGAGGTAGCAAGAAGGATTTCTGGTGCCGTTGCTGGGGAGGCTTACGCAAAAGTCATATACCAAGTACCTATCACAAACCCTTATCCTTCGCATTACATTTTTTTGCCTCTCGTTTTCCTCTCCCCCACTTCACCCTTGCCGTTTTATTTGCCCTTCTTCCGCCGTGTGTTTATCGTTCGCTTGCTTCTTGTTTGCTTGTGTGTTGCTTGCTTGCTTGTCATCATGTCTAGCACACCTATCATTATCACCACTCCCGAGAGTGAGGTCCTCAACTTTAAACAAAGGGAGGATGAAAACTTAAAAGATGCCTGGTATAGAATTTGCAATGCTCAAAATAGATCTAATAGGAAGCTTTCCACTTCCGTGCTTCTTCGCAATTTTTATATTGGCATAATCCCTTGGAATAGGCTTGTTCTTGATACAGTTACCGGAGGAAATTTCTTGGGGAATCATACCCTTAATTCTTATAATGTCCTGATAGATTTATTTGGGCAGCCTTCCACCCAGGAAGAGACTCAAGTTTTTGAGAAAATATGTGAAGTAACAAAGATATTACAAAAGTCTCTTGAACCACTTAAAAATGTTAGTGGAAATATCCACCGCATGAATATGTTGATTACCCTTTGCAATAAGCGGTTGGATGCCCTAGATCTAAAGATCTCCGAATATGAAGGGAGACGTAAAGAGCCTCCCGGATTCGAGCTTGACACCATTAAAAGGGTGAAGATCAATGATGGCAATACCTAGATCGATCTTGTATCGTGCCTAGCTAGGGGCGTAAAACGATAGCGCTTGTTGGGAGGCAACCCAATTTTATATTTTTTGTTTTTGTTGCTATTAGGGAGTAAATATTGCATCTAGCCTCTGATTAGATGTGTTTTCATGTTGGGCCATTTGCATTTCTGTCCCTAACTCGAACCACCTAATCAGATATACCCCTAATTCGAAAGCCTGCTCAAATTTGCCCCTCCGCCGTTATGCGCCCTTATAGAAATGCCCTTCCGTGTCATTTCCGTTAGGTCAAAGGGCATTGACCGTTTTCCTCATGTTTGCTAGACATTTTTGCCCCTCTATGCACATCCCACTTACAGGTGGGACCTACATAGGAAAAAAAACTCCATCTCTCTCATCCCACAAATAAAAAATGTCTCCCTCTCTCATAACACCCCCCTCTCTCCCTGACATGTGGGCCATTGGACCACTATTTGGGACAACTCCTGTTCGCACTTGGACACAGCGAGGCTTGGTGGCTCGGCCGGTGGCCGTCGCCGGTGAGGGATAGGCGTGTGCGTATGAGGGCCACGGTGTGAGGCTCGAGGGCGTCCGACGGAGGGAGTGGAGCCGTCGCCCGCAGCTATCGTTGGAGCCGCCGCCCGCAGCTATTGCCTGAGCGCGCCTGAGAGCTCCGGTCGATGCCGCCGTCGTTAGCCAGCACGGCCAGCGTCCGAATCCAGTCGTCCGAGCATGTCCATGAGCTCCGTACGGTGCCTCTCCTCCGCCCTGCGCAGCGAATCGGGCCTGGGGCCGTCGTAGACGACGCCCGGGACGTCGAAATCCTCCAAGGCCGTCGCTCTTCCCATCCTAAATTCTGTCGCCCTGAGCCATTTTTGACCAACCCGACCTCTCTCAAGTCATCTGGTAAAGCTCACGCACCTACTCTCATCATCTCCTGCCTGATTCCGTGCCCGAAGGCCCCTGCTCGAAGCCGTCCGCCATGATTGACCTCGGTTGTTTTGGCCATGCGTGCGCAAATCTACAGCATGCTGCGCCGATGAGCTTGCGCCCCTAGTAGCCCGCATGGCTGGCGGCCTCCTCCCGCGGTCAACTACCCCCTACGGCGAGCCGCCGGCGAGCGCATCCACTGACGGCCGGGAAAGAGAAGGGATGAGGGGGAGTGTTTTTTTGTCTTTTCCGAGGTAGGTCCCATGTGTAAGTGGGTGAACCATGGTAGAGTTGAGCTGGCCTAGTTTTTTTATTTCGAATGGGTCCCGCATGTAAGTGTCACATGGAGTCAGGGGCAAAATGTCCTACTAACATCTAGAAAATGGTCAAAGCCCTTTGACCTAACGGAAACGGCACGGAAGGGCATTTCTGTAAGGGCGCATAACGGCGGAGGGGCAAATTTGAGCAGGCTTCGAAGTTAAGGGCAAATTTGAGTAGTGGGTTAGAGTTAGGGACACAGATGTAAAAGACCCTTTCATGTTTTGTTTAGTGTTTGTGCCAAGTAGAACCTTTGGGAAGACTTGTGTGAAGTTTATGTGATCTTGCTGTGAAAAACAGAATCATTAGCGCTCTCTAAAGTAGTCTTCAGATTTTACTAGAGCCTGCTTTTTAGTTGATTCTTTTTGCAGATGATTGGTAGACAAATTCCTCAAATTTACCAATTTATTTTGAATTGTTTGGAGTCCAGAAGTAGGCGAAACCTGCAGATTACTACAAACTGTTCTGTTTTTGACAGATTCTGTTTTTCGTGTGTTGTTTGCTTATTCCGATGCATCTATGAGTAGTACTGGAGGATATGAACCATAGATAATTTGGAATATAGTAGGTTTAACGTCAATATAAACAAAGAATGAATTCATTGCTGTACCTTTGAGCAGTGGTTTGCTTTCTTATACTAACGGAGCTCACGAGAATTTTTGTCTAAGTTTTGTGTTGTGAAGTTTTCAAGTTTTGAGTATAGCTTTGATGGACTATGGGACAAGGAGTAGCAAAGGCCTAAGCTTGGGGATGCCCATGGCATCCCAAGTAAATTCAAGATAATCAAAAGCCTAAGCTTGGGGATGCCCCGGGAAGGCATCCCCTCTTTCGTCTTCATCCATCGGTAACTATACTTAGAGCTATATTTTTATTCATAACATGCTATGTGTTTTGCTTGGAGCGTCTTGTATAATTTGAGTCTTTGCTTGTTAGTTTGACACAATCATCCTTGCTGGACACACCTATTTGAGAGAGTTAAATATGGCATAGAAACTATTAGAACACTCTATGTGCTTCACTTATATCTTTTGAGTTGAATAGTTTTTGCTCTAGTGCTTCACTTATATCTTTTAGAGCACGGTGGTGGTAATATTTTGTAGAAATTGTTGAACTCTCATGCTTCACTTATATCTATTTGAAAGTCTAGTAAAACAGCATGGTAATGTGTTTAGGCTAAATAAACTAGTCTTCACATGATAGACATCCAATGTCAATGTAGTAAAATTTTCACACTAAGTGCATTGAATAGAATGAGATGTTAGATGCTTGATAATTGTTTTGAGACATGAGGATAGTGATATTAGAGTCATGCTAGTGGAGTCATTATGAAATTGAGAAATACTTGTGTTAAGGTTAGTGATTACCGTATCATGCACGTGTTGGGGAACGTAGTATTTTAAAATTTTCCTACGATCACGCAAGATCTATCTACCAGATGCATAGCAACGAGAGGGGAGAGTGAGTCTACGTACCCTCGTAGACCGAAAGCGGAAGCGTTAGAACAACGCGGTTGATGTAGTCGTACGTCTTCACGGCCCGACCGATCAAGCACCGAAACTACGGCACCTCCGAGTTCTAGCACACATTCAGCTCGATGACGTCCCTCGAACTCCGATCCAGCCGAGTGTCGAGGGAGAGTTCTGTCAGCACGACGGCGTGGTGACGATCTTGATGTTCTACCGTCGTAGGGCTTCGCCTAAGCACCGCTACAATATTTATCGAGGAGAACTATGGTGGAGGGGGGGCACCGCACACGGCTAAGAGATCAAGAGATCAATTGTTGTGTCTAGAGGTGCCCTCCTGCCCCCGTATATAAAGGAGGGAGGGAGAGGCCAGCCCTAGAGGGGGCGCACCAAGTGTGGGGAGTCCTACTAGGACTCCCAAGTCCTAGTAGGATTCCTCTTTCCTTTCTGGAGTAGGAGAGAAGGAAAGAGGGGGAGAGGGAGAAGGAAAAGGGGGCTGCACCCCTTGTCCAATTCGGACCAGAAGGGGGGGGTGCATGCCTCCTTCCTTTTGGCCTCTCTCCTCTATTCCCGTAACTTCCCGGTACTCCGAAAATACCTGAATCACTCGGAACCTTTCCGTTGTCCGAATTGTTGGGTAACGTAGTATTTTAAAATTTTCCTACGATCACGCAAGATCTATCTACCAGATGCATAGCAACGAGAGGGAAGAGTGTGTCTACGTACCCTCGTAGACCGGAAGCGGAAGCGTCAAGTGACGCGGTTGATGTAGTCGAACTTCTTCGCGATTCAACCGATCAAGCACCGAACGTACGGCACCTCCGCGTTCAGCACACGTTCAGCTTGATGACGTCCCACGAGCTCTTGATCCAGTTGAGCTTCACGGGAGAGTTTCGTCAGCACGACGGCGTGGTGACGGATATGATGTATTTACCGGCGCAGGGCTTCGCCTAAGCACTGCAACGGTATGACCGAGGTGTGTTTCTGTGGAGGGGGGCACCGCACACGGCTGGAACAATTCAACTTGTGTGTCTTTGGGTGCCCCCTGCCCCCGTATATAAAGGAGCAAGGGAGGAGGGCCGGCCGGCCTCCTATGGTGCGGCTAGGGCAATCCTACTAGGAATAGGATTGCAATCCTATTCCTAGTAGGAGTCCACCAAGAAGGAAGAGAGGGAAAGGAAAAGAGGGAGAGGTGGCGCCCCCCCCCCCAATCCTAGTCCAACTAGGATCCCTAGGTGGGGCGCCGGCCAGCCTATATGGGCTGCCTCTCTCCTTTCCTCAAGGCCCACTATGGACCATCCCCCCTCGTAGGGGGTTATGGTAACCCCCTCCGGCAATCTAGTTAAATCCGAAACTTTTCCGGAACACTTCCGGTGTCCGAATATAGTCGTCCAATATATCAATCTTTATGTCTCGGACATTCCGAGACTCCTCGTCACGTCCGTGATCTCATCCGGGACTCCGAACTACCTTCGGTACATCACAACTCATAAACTCATAATACCGATCGTCATCAAACGTTAAGCGTGCGGACCCTACGGGTTCGAGAACTATGTAGACATGACCGAGACTCATCTCTGGTTAATAACCAATAGCGGAACCTGGATGTTCATATTGGCTCCTACATATTCTACGAAGATCTTTTATCGGTCAAAACCGCATAACAACATACGTTGTTCCTTTTGTCATCGGTATGTTACTTGCCCGAGATTCGATCGTTGGTATCTCCATACCTAGTTCAATCTCGTTACCGGCAAGTCTCTTTACTCGTTCCGTAACACATCATCTCGTGACTAACTCATTAGTATTTTGCTTGCAAGGCTTATTGTGATGTGTGTTACCGAGAGGGCCCAGAGATACCTCCCCGACACTCGGAGTGACAAATCCTAATCTTGATCTATGCCAACACCACGAATACTTTCGGAGACACCTGTAGAGCATCTTTATGATCACCCAGTTACGTTGTGACGTTTGATAGCACACAAGGTGTTCCTACGGTATTCGGGAGTTGCATAATCTCATAGTCATAGGAACATGTATAAGTCATGAAGAAAGCAATAGCAGTAAAACTAAACGATCATAGTGCTATGCTAACGGATGGGTCTTGTCCATCACATCATTCTCCTAATGATGTGATCCCGTTGATCAAATGACAACTCATGTCTATGGCTAGGAAACATAACCATCTTTGATCAATGAGCTAGTCTAGTAGAGGCATACTAGGGACATACTATTTTGAATATGTATTCACACATGTATCAAGTTTCCAGTTAATACAATTCTAGCATGAATAAAAGACATTTATCATGATATAAGGAAATACATATAACATCTTTATTATTGCCTCTAGGGCATATTTCCTTCAGTCTCCCACTTGCACTAGAGTCAATAATCTAGCTCACGTCGCCATGTGATTTAATACCGATAGTTCACATCGTTATGTGAATAACACCCATAGTTCACATCGCCATGTGACCAACACCCAAAGGGTTTACTAGAGTCAATAATCTAGTTCACATCGCTATGTGATTAATACCCAAGAGTAATAAGGTGTGATCATGTTTTGCTTGTGAGAGAAGTTTAGTCAACGGGTCTGTCACATTCAGATCCGTATGTATTTTGCAAATTTCTATGTCTACAATGCTCTGCATAGAGCTACTCTAGCTAATTCCTCCCACTTTCAATACGCATCGAGATTGATACTTAGAGTCATCTGGATTTAGTGTCAAAGCTTGCATCGGCGTAACCCTTTACGACGAACTCTTTATCACCTCCATAATCGAGAAACATTTCCTTAGTCATCCAGTTACTAAGGATAATTTTGACCGCTGTACAGTGATCTACTCCTGGATCACTATTGTACCCCCTTGACAAACTCATGGCAAGGTACACAACATGTTTGGTACACAGCATGGCATACTTTATAGAACCTATGGCTGAGGCATAGGGAATGACTTTCATTCTCTCTATATTTTTCTGCCGTGGTCTGGCTTTGAGTCTTACTCAACTTCACACCTTACAAGTCAGGCAAGAACTCCTTCATTGACTGATCCATTTTTGAACTACTTCAAAATCTTATCATGGTATGTACTTATCGAAAGTCTTATCAAGCGTCTTGATCTATCTCTATAGATCTTGATGCCCAATATGTAAGCAGCTTCACCAAGGTCTTTCTTTGAAAAACTCCTTTCAAACACTCCTTTATGCTTTCCAGAAAATTCTACATCATTTCCGATCGACAATATGTCATTCACATATACTTATCATAAATGTTGTAGTGATCCCACTCACTTCTTGTAAATACAGGCTTCTCCAAAAGTCTGTATAAAACCATATGCTTTGATCACCTCATCAAAGCGTATATTCCAACTCCGAGATGCTTGCACCAGTCCATAGATGGATCGCTGGTGCTTGCATACTTTGTTAGCACCTTTTGGACCGACAAAACCTTCTGGTTGCATCATATACAACTCTTCTTTGAGATATCCATTCAGGAATGCAGTTTTGACATCCATTTGCCAGATTTCATAATCATAAAATGCTGCAATTGCTAACATGATTCGGACAGACTTAAGCATCTCTACAGGTGAGAAAGTCTCATCGTAGTCAACTCCTTGAACTTGTCGAAACCCTTTCGCAACAAGTCGAGCTTTGTAAACAGTAACATTACCGTCTGCGTCGGTCTTCCTCTTGAAGATCCATTTATTTTCGATGGCCTGCCGATCATCGGGCAAGTCAACCAAAGTCCACACTTTGTTCTCATACATGGATCCCATCTCAGATTTCATGGCCTCAAGCCATTTTGCGGAATCTGGGCTCATCATCGCTTCCTCATAGTTCGCAGGTTCATCATGGTCTAGTAACATGATTTTCCAGAACTGGGTTGCCGTACCACTCTGGTGCGGAACGTACTCTGGTTGATCTACGACGTTCAGCAGAAACTTGATCCGAAGTTTCATGATCATCATCATTAACTTCCTCACTGATTGGTGTAGGAATCACTGGAACAATTTTCTGTGATGTACTACTTTCCAATCCGGGAGAAGGTACAATTACCTCGTCAAGTTCTACTTTCCTCCCACTCACTTCTTTCGAGAGAAACTCCTTCTCTAGAAAGGATCCACTCTTAGCAACAAAGACCTTGCCTTCGGATCTGTGATAGAAGGTGTACCCAACAGTTTCTTTTGGGTATCCTATGAAGATTTACTTCTCCGATTTGGGTTCGAGCTTATCATGTTGAAACTTTTTCACATAAGCATCGCAGTCCCAAACTTAAAGAAATGACAGCTTAGGTTTCTCGTCAAACCACAGTTCATACGGTGTCATCTCCACGGATTTTAGATGGTGCCCTATTTAACGTGAATGTAGCTGTCTCTAATGCATAACCCAAAAGCGATAGTGGTAAATCGGTAAGAGACATCATAGATCGCACCATATCCAATAAAGTACGGTTACGACGATCGGACACACCATTACGCTGTGGTGTTCCGGGTGGCGTGAGTTGTGAAACTATTCCACATTGTTTCAAATGAAGACCAAACTCGTAACTCAAATATTCTCCTCCACGATCAGATCGTAGAAACTTTATTTTCTTATTACGATGATTCTCTACTTCACTCTGAAATTCTTTGAACTTTTCAAATGTTTCAGACTTGTGCTTCATTAAGTAGATATACCCATATCTGCTCAAATCATCAGTGAAGGTCAGAAAATAACGATACCCGCCGCGAGCTTCAACACTCATTGGCCCACATACATCAGTATGTATGATTTCCAACAAATCTGTTGCTCGCTCCATAGTTCCGGAGAACGGAGTTTTAGTCATCTTGCCCATGAGGCATGGTTCGCAAGCACCAAGTGATTCATAATCAAGTGATTCCAAAAGTCCATCACTATGGAGTTTCTTCATGCGTTTTACACCAATATGACCTAAACGGCAGTGCCACAAATAAGTTTCACTATCATTATTAACCTTGCATCTTTTGGCTTCAATATTATGAATATGTGTATCACACGATCGAGATCCAACAAACTATTTTCATTGGGTGTATGACCATAGAAGGTTTTATTCATGTAAACAGAACAACAATTATTCTCTAACTTACATGAATAATCGTATTGCAATAAACATGATCAAATCATATTCATGCTCAACACAAACACCTAATAACACTTATTTAGATTCAACACTAATCCCGAAAGTATAGGGAGTGTGCGATGATGATCATATCAATCTTGGAACTGCTTCCAATACACATCGTCACTTCATCCTTTAACTAGTTTATGTTCATTATGCAACTCCCACTTCGAGTTACTACTCTTTAGCAACTGAACCAGTATCAAATACCGAGGGGTTGCTATGAACACTAGTAAAATACACATCAATAATCTGTATATCAAATATACCTTTGTTCACTTTGCCATCCTTCTTATCCGCCAAGTATCTAGGGTAGTTCCACTTCCGGTGACCATTTCCTTTGCAGTAGAAGCACTTAGTTTCAGGCTTGAGTTTAGCTTTGGGTTTCTTCATGGGAGTGAAAACTCGCTTGTCATTCTTCTTGAAGTTCCCCTTCTATCCCTTTGACCTTTACTTGAAACAAGTGGTCTTATTAACCATCAACACTTGATGTTCTTTCTTGATTTCTACCTTCGCCGATTTCAGCATTGCGAAGAGCTCGGGAATTACCTTCGTCATCCCTTGCATATTATAGTTCATCACGAAGTTCTACTAACTTGGTGATAGTGACTAGAGAACTTTGTCAATTACTATCTTATCTGGAAGATTAACTCCCACTTGATTCAAGTAATTGTAGTACCCAGACAATCTGAGCACATGCTCACTGGTTGAGCTATTCTCCTCCATCTTGTAGGCAAAGTACTGTCAGAAGTCTTATACCTCTCGACACAGGCATGAGTATGAAATACTAATTTCAACTCTTGGAACATCTCATATGCTCCGTGGCGTTCAAAACGTTTTTGAAGTCCCGGTTATAAGCCGTAAAGCATGGTGCACTAAACTATCAAGTAGTCATCATACCGAGCTTTTGTCAAAACGTTCATAACGTCTACATCTGCTCCTGCAATAGGTCTGTCACCTAGCGGTGCATCAAGGACATATTTCTCTGTGCAGCAATAAGGATAATCCTCAGATCACGGAACAATTCCGCATCATTGCTACTAACATCTTTCAACTTAGTTTTCTCTAGGAACATATAAAAAATAAACGGGGAGCAACATCGTGAGCTATTGATCTACAACATAGATATGCTAATACTACAAGGACTAAGTTCATGATAAATTAAAGTTCAATTTAATCATATTAATTAAATAACTCCCACTTAGATAGACATCCCTCCGGTCATCTAAATGATCACGTGATCCAAATCAACTAAACCATGTCCGATCATCACGTGAGATGGAGTAGTTTCAATGGTGAACATCTTATGTTGATCATATCTACTATATGATTCACGCTCGACCTTTCGGTCTCCAGTGTTCCGAGGCCATATCTGCATATGCTAGGCTCGTCAAGTTTAACCCGAGTATTCTGCGTGTGCAAAACTGGCTTACACCCGTTGTATTTGAACGTAGAGCTTATCACACCCGATCATCATGTGGTGTCTCGGCACGACGAACTTTCGCAACGGTGCATACTCAGGGAGAACACTTATACCTTGAAATTTAGTAAGGGATCATCTTATAATGCTACCGTCGTTCTAAGCAAAATAAGAAGCATAATAAGATAAACATCACATGCAATCAAAATATGTGACATGATATGGCCATCATCATCTTGTGCTTTTGATCTCCATCTCCAAAGCACCGTCATGATCACCTTCGTCACCGGCGCGACACCTTGATCTACATCGTAGCATCGTTGTTGTCTTGCCAACTATTGCTTCTACGACTATCGCTACCGCTTAGTGATAAAGTAAAGCAATTACATGGCGATTGCATTTCATACAATAAAGCGACAACCATATGGCTCCTGCCAGTTGCCGATAACATTACAAAACATGATCATCTCATACAAAACCGTATAACTCATCATGTCTTGACCATATCACATCACAACATGCCCTGCAAAAACAAGTTAGACGTCCTCTACTTTGTTGTTGCAAGTTTTACGTGGCTGCTACGGGCTTAGCAAGAACCGTTCTTACCTACGCATACAAAACCACAACGATGTTTCGTCAAGTATGTGCTGTTTTAACCTTCACAAGGACCGGGCGTAGCCACACTTGATTCAGCTAAAGTGAGAGAGACAGACACCCGCCAGTCACCTTTAAGCAACGAGTGCTCGTAACGGTGAAACCAGTCTTGCGTAAGCGTACGCGTAATGTTGGTCCGGGCCGCTTCATCTCACAATACCGCCGAAGCAAAGTATGACATGCTGGTAAGCAGTATGACTAGTATCGCCCACAACTCATTGTGTTCTACTCGTGCATATCATCTACGCATAGACCTGGCTCATGATGCCACTGTTGGGTAACGTAGTATTTTAAAATTTTCCTACGATCACGCAAGATCTATCTACCAGATACATAGCAACGAGAGGGAAGAGTGTGTCTACGTACCCTCGTAGACCGGAAGCGGAAGCGTCAAGTGACGCGGTTGATGTAGTCGAACTTCTTCGCGATTCAACCGATCAAGCACCGAACGTACGGCACCTCCGCGTTCAGCACACGTTCAGCTTGATGACGTCCCACGAGCTCTTGATCCAGTTGAGCTTCACGGGAGAGTTTCGTCAGCACGACGGCGTGGTGACGGATATGATGTATTTACCGGCGCAGGGCTTCGCCTAAGCACTGCAACGGTATGACCGAGGTGTGTTTCTGTGGAGGGGGGCACCGCACACGGCTGGAACAATTCAACTTGTGTGTCTTTGGGTGCCCCCTGCCCCCGTATATAAAGGAGCAAGGGAGGAGGGCCGGCCGGCCTCCTATGGTGCGGCTAGGGCAATCCTACTAGGAATAGGATTGCAATCCTATTCCTAGTAGGAGTCCACCAAGAAGGAAGAGAGGGAAAGGAAAAGAGGGAGAGGTGGCGCCCCCCCCCCCAATCCTAGTCCAACTAGGATCCCTAGGTGGGGCGCCGGCCAGCCTATATGGGCTGCCTCTCTCCTTTCCTCAAGGCCCACTATGGACCATCCCCCCTCGTAGGGGGTTCCGGTAACCCCCTCCGGCAATCCAGTTAAATCCGAAACTTTTCCGGAACACTTCCGGTGTCCGAATATAGTCGTCCAATATATCAATCTTTATGTCTCGGACATTCCGAGACTCCTCGTCACGTCTGTGATCTCATCCGGGACTCCGAACTACCTTAGGTACATCAAAACTCATAAACTCATAATACCGATCGTCATCAAATGTTTAAGCGTGCGGACCCTACGGGTTCGAGAACTATGTAGACATGACCGAGACTCATCTCTGGTCAATAACCAATAGCGGAACCTGGATGTTCATATTGGCTCCTACATATTCTACGAAGATCTTTTATCGGTCAAAACCGCATAACAACATACATTGTTCCTTTTGTCATCGGTATGTTACTTGCCCGAGATTCGATCGTTGGTATCTCCATACCTAGTTCAATCTCGTTACCGGCAAGTCTCTTTACTCGTTCCGTAACACATCATCTCGTGACTAACTCATTAGTCTTTTGCTTGCAAGGCTTATTGTGATGTGTGTTACCGAGAGGGCCCAGAGATACCTCCCCGACACTCGGAGTGACAAATCCTAATCTTGATCTATGCCAACACCACGAATACTTTCGGAGACACCTGTAGAGCATCTTTATGATCACCCAGTTACGTTGTGATGTTTGATAGCACACAAGGTGTTCCTACGGTATTCGGGAGTTGCATAATCTCATAGTCATAGGAACATGTATAAGTCATGAAGAAAGCAATAGCAGTAAATCTAAACGATCATAGTGCTATGCTAACGGATGGGTCTTGTCCATCACATCATTCTCCTAATGATGTGATCCCGTTGATCAAATGACAACTCATGTCTATGGCTAGGAAACATAACCATCTTTGATCAATGAGCTAGTCTAGTAGAGGCATACTAGGGACATACTATTTTGTCTATGTATTCACACATGTATCAAGTTTCCAGTTAATACAATTCTAGCATGAATAAAAGACATTTATCATGATATA
The DNA here is from genome assembly GCA_902687465.1 of Secale cereale. Lineage (NCBI taxonomy): Eukaryota > Viridiplantae > Streptophyta > Magnoliopsida > Poales > Poaceae > Secale > Secale cereale. The sequence goes on from LR738710.1 coordinate 586,101,499, forward strand.
AGGAAATACATATAACATCTTTATTATTGCCTCTAGGGCATATTTCCTTCACGAATATAGTCGTCCAATATATCGATTTTTACATCTCGACCATTTTGAGACTCCTCGTCATGTCCCCGATCTCATCCGGGACTCCGAACTCCTTCGGTACATCAAAACTCATAAACTCATAATAAAACTATCATCAAAACCTTAAGCGTGCGGACCCTACGGGTTCAAGAACTATGTAGACATGACCGAGACACGTCTCCGGTCAATAACCAATAGCGGAACCTGGATGCTCATATTGGCTCCCACATATTCTACGAAGATCTTTATCGGTCAAACCGCATAACAACATACATTGTTCCCTTTGTCATCGGTATGTTACATGCCCGAGATTCGATCGTCGGTATCTCAATACCTAGTTCAATCTCGTTACCAACAAGTCTCTTTACTCGTTCCGTAATACATCATCCCGCAACTAACTCATTAGCTGCAATGCTTGCAAGACTTATAGTGATGTGCATTACCGAGTGGGCCCAGAGATACCTCTCCGACAATCGGAGTGACAAATCCTAATCTCGAAATACGCCAACCCAACAAGTACCTTCGGAGACACCTGTAGAGTACCTTTATAATCACCCAGTTACGTTGTGACGTTTGGTAGCACACAAAGTGTTCCTCCGGTATTCGGGAGTTGCATAATCTCATAGTCATAGGAACATGTATAAGTCATGAAGAAAGCAATAGCAGTAAAACTTAAACGATCATAGTGCTAAGCTAACGGATGGGTCTTGTCCATCAGATCATTCTCCTAATGATGTGATCCCGTTGATCAAATGACAACTCATGTCTATGGCTAGGAAACATAACCATCTTTGATCAATGAGCTAGTCTAGTAGAGGCATACTAGGGACACTCTGTTTTGTCTATGTATTCACACATGTATTAAGTTTCCGGTTAATACATTTCTAGCATGAATAATAAACATTTATCATGATATAAGGAAATAAATAATAACTTTATTATTGCCTCTAGGGCATATTTCCTTCAGTCTCCCACTTGCACTAGAGTCAATAATCTAGTTCACATCGCCATGTGATTTAACACCGATAGTTCACATCGTCATGTGATTAACACCCAAAGGGTTTACTAGAGTCAATAATCTAGTTCACATCGCTATGTGATTAACACCCAAAGAGTACTAAGGTGTGATCATGTTTTGCTTCATGAGAGAAGTTTAGTCAACGGGTCTGTCACATTCAGATCCGTATGTATTTCGCAAATGTCTATGTGTCTACAATGCTCTGCATGGAGCTACTCTAGCTAATTGCTCCCACTTTCAATACGCATCCAGATTGATACTTAGAGTCAGCTGGATTTAGTGTCAAAGCTTGCATCGGCGTAACCCTTTACGACAAACTCTTTATCACCTCCATAATCGAGAAACATTTCCTTAGTCATCCAGTTACTAAGGATAATTTTGACCGCTGTACAGTGATCTACTCCTGGATCACTATTGTACCCTCTTGACAAACTCATGGCAAGGTACACAACATGTTTGGTACACAGCATGGCATACTTTATAGAACCTATGGCTGAGGCATAGGGAATGACTTTCATTCTCTCTATATTTTTCTGTCGTGGTCTGGCTTTGAGTCTTACTCAACTTCACACCTTACAAGTCAGGTAAGAACTCCTTCTTTGACTGATCCATTTTGAACTACTTCAAAATCATATCAAGGTATGTACTCATCGAAAGTCTTATCAAGCGTCTTGATCTATCTCTATAGATCTTGATGCCCAATATGTAAGCAGCTTCACCAAGGTCTTTCTTTGAAAAACTCCTTTCAAACACTCCTTTATGCTTTCCAGAAAATTCTACATCATTTCCGATCGACAATATGTCATTCACATATACTTATCAGATAGGTTGTAGTGCTCCCACTCACTTCTTGTAAATACAGGCTTCACCGCAAGTCTGTATAAATCTATATGCTTTGATCAATTTATCAAAGCGTATATTCCAACTCCGAGATGCTTGCACCAGTCCATAGATGGATCGCTGGAGCTTGCACATTTTGTTAGCACCTTTAGGATTGACAAAACCTTCTGGTTGCATCATATACAAGTCTTCTTTAATAAATCCATTAAAGAATGCAGTTTTGTTATCCATTTGCCAGATTTCATAAAATGCGGCAATTGCTAACATGATTCGGACAGACTTAAGCATCGCTACGGGTGAGAAAGTCTCATCGTAGTCAACTCCTTGAACTTGTTGAAAAACTTTCGCAACAAGTTGAGCTTTGTAAACAGTAACATTACTGTCAGCGTCAGTCTTCCTCTTGAAGATCCATTTATTTTCGATGGTTTGCCGACCATCGGGCAAGTCAACCAAAGTCCACACTTTGTTCTCATACATGGATCCCATCTCAGATTTCATGGTCTCAAGCCATTTTGCGGAATCTAGGCTCATCATCGCTTCTTCATAGTTCGTAGGTTCATCATGGTCCAGTAACATGACTTCCAGAACCGGGTTGCCGTACCACTCTGGTGCGGAACGTACTCTGGTTGATCTACGAAGTTCAGCAGTAACTTGATCCGAAGTTTCATGATCATCATCATTAGCTTCCTCACTAATTGGTGTAGGAATCACTGGAACCAGTTTCTGTGATGTACTACTATCCAATTCGGGAGAAGGTACAGTTACCTCATCAAGTTCCACTTTCCTCCCACTCACTTCTTTCGAGAGAAACTCCTTCTCTAGAAAGGATCCACTCTTAGCAACAAAGACCTTGCCTTCGGATCTGTGATAGAAGGTGTACCCAACAGTTTCTTTTGGGTATCCTATGAAGATTTACTTCTCCGATTTGGGTTCGAGCTTATCATGTTGAAACTTTTTCACATAAGCATCGCAGTCCCAAACTTAAAGAAATGACAGCTTAGGTTTCTCGTCAAACCACAGTTCATACGGTGTCATCTCCACGGAATTAGATGGTGCCCTATTTAACGTGAATGTATCTGTCTCTAATGCATAACCCCAAAAGCGATAGTGGTAGATCGGTAAGAGACATCATCGACCGCACCATATCTAATAAAGTACGGTTATGACGTTCGGACACACCATTACACTATGGTGTTCCAGGTGGCGTGAGTAGTGAAACTATTTCACATTGTTTTTTACTGAAGGCCAAACTCGCTAACTCAAATATTTTACCTCTACGATCATATCGTAGAAACTCTTATTTTCTTGTTACGATGATTCTCCACTTCACTCTGAAATTCTTTGAACTTTTCAAATGTTTTAGACTTGTGCTTCATTAAGTAGATATACCCATATCTGCTCAAATCATCAGTGAAGGTCAGAAAATAACGATACCCGCCGCGAGCTTCAGCACTCATTGGTCCACATACATCTGTATGTATGATCTCCAACAAATCTGTTGCTCGCTCCATTGTTCCGGAGAACGGAGTTTTAGTCATCTTGCCCATGAGGCATGGTTCGCAAGCACCAAGTGATTCATAATCAAGTGATTCCAAAAGTCCATCACTATGGAGTTTCTTCATGCGCTTTACACCATTATGACCTAAACAACAGTGCCACAAATAAGTTGCACTATCATTATTAACCTTGCATCTTTTGGCTTCAATATTATGAATATGTGTATCACCACGATCGAGATCCAACAAACTATTTTCATTGGGTGTATGACCATTGAAGGTTTTATTCATGTAAACAGAATAACAATTATTCTATGACTTTAAATGAATAACCGTATTGCAACAAATATGATCAAATCATATTCATGGTCAACGCAAATGCCAAATAACATTTATTTAGATTTTACACTAATCCCGAAAGTATAGGGAGTGTGCGATGATGATCATATCAATCTTGGAACCACTTCCAACACACATCGTCACTTCACCTTTAACTAGTCTCTGTTCATTCTGCAATTCTTGTTTCGAGTTACTAATTTTAGCAACTGAACCGGTATCAAATACCTAGGGGTTGCTATGAACACTAGTAAAGTACACATCAATAATCTGTATATCAAAATATACCTTTGTTCACTTTGCCATCCTTCTTATCCGCCAAGTATCTAGGGCAGTTCCACTTCCAGTGACCATTTCCTTTGCAGTAGAAGCACTTAGTTTCAGGCTTGAGTTTTAGCTTTGGGTTTCTTCACGGGAGTGACAACTTGCTTGTCATTCTTCTTGAAGTTCCCCTTCTATCCCTTTGCCCTTTACTTGAAACAAGTGGTCTTGTTAACCATCAACACTTGATGCTTTTTCATGATTTCTACCTTCGCCGACTTCAGCATTGCGAAGAGCTCGGGAATTCCTTTCATCATCCCTTGCATATTATAGTTCATCACGAAGTTCTACTAACTTGGTGATAGTGACTAGAGAACTTTGTCAATTACTATCTTATCTGGAAGATTAACTCCCACTTGATTCAAGTAATTGTAGTACCCAGACAATCTGAGCACATGCTCACTGGTTGAGCTATTCTCCTCCATCTTGTAGGCAAAGTACTGTCAGAAGTCTTATACCTCTCGACACGGGCATGAGTATGAAATACTAATTTCAACTCTTGGAACATCTTATATGCTCCGTGGCGTTCAAAACGTTTTTGAAGTCCCGGTTCTAAGCCATAAAGCATGGTGCACTTAAACTATCAAGTAGTCATCATACCGAGCTTTTGTCAAAACGTTCATAACGTCTACATCTGCTCGTGCAATAGGTATGTCACCTAGCGGTGCATCAAGGACATAATTCTCTGTGCAGCAATGAGGATAATCCTCAGATCACGGAACAATTCCGCATCATTGCTACTAACATCTTTCAACTTAGTTTTCTCTAGGAACATATAAAAAATAAACGGGGAGCAACATCGCGAGCTATTGATCTACAACATAGATATGCTAATACTACGAGGACTAAGTTCATGATAAATTAAAGTTCAATTTAATCATATTACTTAAGAACTCCCACTTAGATAGACATCCCTCTAGTCATCTAAATGATCACGTGATCCAAATCAACTAAACCATGTCCGATCATCACGTGAGATGGAGTAGTTTCAATGGTGAACATCTTATGTTGATCATATCTACTATATGATTCACGCTCGACCTTTCGGTCTCCAGTGTTCCGAGGCCATATCTGCATATGCTAGGCTCGTCAAGTTTAACCCGAGTATTCTGTGTGTGCAAAACTGGCTTACACCCGTTGTATTTGAACGTAGAGCTTATCACACCCGATCATCACGTGGTGTCTCGGCACGACGAACTTTCGCAACGGTGCATACTCAGGGAGAACACTTATACCTTGAAATTTAGTAAGGGGTCATCTTATAATGCTACCGTCGAACTAAGCAAAATAAGAAGCATAATAAGATAAACATCACATGCAATCAAAATATGTGACATGATATGGCCATCATCATCTTGTGCTTTTGATCTCCATCTCCAAAGCATCGTCATGATCACCTTCGTCACCGGCGCGACACCTTGATCTCCATCGTAGCATCGTTGTCGTCTCGCCAACTATTGCTTCTACGACTATCGCCACCGCTTAGTGATAAAGTAAAGCAATTACATGGCGATTGCATTTCATACAATAAAGCGACAACCATATGGCTCCTGCCAGTTGCCGATAACTTTACAAAACATGATCATTTCATACAAAACCGTATAACTCATCATGTCTTGACCATATCACATCACAACATGCCCTGCAAAAACAAGTTAGACGTCCTCTACTTTGTTGTTGCAAGTTTTACGTGGCTGCTACGGGCTTAGCAAGAACCGTTCTTACCTACGCATACAAAACCACAACGATATTTCGTCAAGTATGTGCTGTTTTAACCTTCACAAGGACCGGGCGTAGCCACACTTGATTCAACTAAAGTTGGAGAAACTGACACCCGCCAGCCACCTGTGTGCGAAGCACGTCGGTAGAACCAGTCTCGCGTAAGCGTACGCGTAATGTCGGTCCGAGCCGCTTCATCCAACAATACCGCCGAATGAAAGTATGACATGCTGGTAAGCAGTATGACTAGTATCGTCCACAACTCACTTGTGTTCTACCCGTGCATATCATCTACGCATAGACCTGGCTCATGATGCCACTGTTGGGGAACATAGTATTTTAAAATTTTCCTACGATCACGCAAGATCTATCTACCAGATGCATAGCAATGAGAGGGGAGAGTGAGTCTACGTACCCTCGTAGACCGAAAGCGGAAGCGTTAGAACAACGCGGTTGATGTAGTCGTACGTCTTCACGGCCCGACCGATCAAGCACCGAAACTACGGCACCTCCGAGTTCTAGCACACATTCAGCTCGATGACGTCCCTCGAACTCCGATCCAGCCGAGTGTCGAGGGAGAGTTCCGTCAGCACGACGGCGTGGTGACGATCTTGATGTTCTACCGTCGCAGGGCTTCGCCTAAGCACCGCTACAATATTTATCGAGGAGAACTATGGTGGAGGGGGGGCACCGCACACGGCTAAGAGATCAAGAGATCAATTGTTGTGTCTAGAGGTGCCCTCCTGCCCCCGTATATAAAGGAGGGAGGGAGAGGCCAGCCCTAGAGGGGGCGCACCAAGTGTGGGGAGTCCTACTAGGACTCCCAAGTCCTAGTAGGATTCCTCTTTCCTTTCTGGAGTAGGAGAGAAGGAAAGAGGGGGAGAGGGAGAAGGAAAAGGGGGCTGCACCCCTTGTCCAATTTGGACCAGAAGGGGGGGGTGCATGCCTACTTCCTTTTGGCCTCTCTCCTCTATTCCCGTAACTCCCCGGTACTCCGAAAATACCCGAATCACTCGGAACCTTTCCGTTGTACGAATATAGTTGTCCAATATATCGATTTTTACGTCTCGACCATTTTGAGACTCCTCGTCATGTCCCCGATCTCATCCGGGACTCCGAACTCCTTCGGTACATCAAAACTCATAAACTCATAATAAAACTATCATCGAAACCTTAAGCGTGCGGACCCTACGGGTTCGAGAACTATGTAGACATGACCGAGACACGTCTCCGGTCAATAACCAATAGCGGAACCTGGATGCTCATATTGGCTCCCACATATTCTACGAAGATCTTTATCGGTCAAACCGCATAACAACATACATTGTTCCCTTTGTCATCGGTATGTTACATGCCCGAGATTCGATCGTCGGTATCTCAATACCTAGTTCAATCTCGTTACCAACAAGTCTCTTTACTCGTTCCGTAATACATCATGCCGCAACTAACTCATTAGCTGCAATGCTTGCAAGGCTTATAGTGATGTGCATTACCGAGTGGGCCCAGAGATACCTCTCCGACAATCGGAGTGACAAATCCTAATCTCGAAATACGCCAACCCAACAAGTACCTTCGGAGACACCTGTAGAGTACCTTTATAATCACCCAGTTACGTTGTGACGTTTGGTAGCACACAAAGTGTTCCTCCGGTATTCGGGAGTTGCATAATCTCATAGTCATAGGAACATGTATAAGTCATGAAGAAAGCAATAGCAGTAAAACTTAAACGATCATAGTGCTAAGCTAACGGATGGGTCTTGTCCATCAGATCATTCTCCTAATGATGTGATCCCGTTGATCAAATGACAACTCATGTCTATGGCTAGGAAACATAACCATCTTTGATCAATGAGCTAGTCTAGTTGAGGCATACTAGGGACACTCTGTTTTGTCTATGTATTCACACATGTATTAAGTTTCCGGTTAATACAATTCTAGCATGAATAATAAACATTTATCATGATATAAGGAAATAAATAATAACTTTATTATTGCCTCTAGGGCATATTTCCTTCAGCACGTATGGTGAACCGCTATGTGACGAAGTTAGAGCATGATGTATTTGTAGAGTGCCAACCTTTGTGTGGAGGTCGGGGGCGCGCGATGGTTAACTCCTACCAACCTCCCCCCTAGGAGCATGAGTTGATTGCTTTGTTTTGATGACTCGTAAATTTTTGCAATAAGTATATGAGTTCTTATGACTAATGTTGAGTCCATGGATTATACGCACTCTCACCCTTCCACCATTGCTAGCCTCTCTTGTACCGCGCAACTTTCGCCGGTACCATAACCCACTATATATCCTTCCTCAAGATAGCCACCATATTGTTCCTCAAAACAGCCACCATACCTACCTATCATGGCATCCATAGCCATTCCGGGATATATTGCCATGCAACTTTCCACCGTCCCGTTCATATGACACGCATCATATTGTCATATTGCCATGCATGATCATGTAGTTGACATCATAGTTGTGGCAAAGCCACCATGCATAATTTTTCATATATGTCACTCTTGATTCATTGCATATCCCGGTACACCGCCTGAGGCATTCATGTAGAGTCATACTTGTTGTAGTATCGAGTTGTAATTTCGAGTTGTAATAAAAAGTGTGATGATCATCATTATTAGAGCATTGTCCCATGTGAGGAAAGACCAATAAAAAAAAGAGATGGCCCAAAAAAATAGAGAGGGGCTAATAAAAAAAGAGAGAAAGCCCCTCCAAAAAAATGAGAGTAAAGAGTAAAAGGAACAATTGCTACTATCTTTTTCCACACTTGTGCTTCAAAGTAGCACCATGTTCTTCATTGTAGAGAGTCTCATGCTTAGTCACTTTCATATACTAGTGGGAATTTTCATTTTAGAACTTGGCTTGTATATTCCAACGATGGGCTTCCTCAAATGCCCTAGGTCTTCGTGAGCAAGCAAGTTGGATGCACACCCACTAGTTTCTTTTGTTGAGCTTCCATTTATATTTAGCTCTAGTGCATCTGTTGCGTGGCAATCCCTACTCACTCACATTGATATCTATTGATGGACATCTCCATAGCCTGTTGATACGCCTAGTCGATGTGAGACTATCTCCCTCCTTTTTGTCTTCTCCACAACCACCTCTATTCCACCCATAGTGCTATATCCATGGCTTACGCTCATGTATTGCGTGAAAGTTGAAAGGTTTGAAAAGATAGAGTATGAAAACAAATGCTTGGCTGAAATCGGGGTTGTGCATGATATGAATATTTTGTGTGATGAAGAGGGAGCATAGCCAGACTATATGATTTTATAGGGATAACTTTATTTAGCCATAGTATTTTGAGAAGACATGATTGCTTTGTTAGTATCGCTTGAAGTATTGTTATTTCTTATGTCAATATAGACTTTTGTCTTGAATCTTTCAGATCTGAACATTCATGCCACAATTAAAAGAATTACATTGAAAAACTATACTGGTTAGCATTCCACATCAAAAATTCTTTCTTCATCATTTACCTACTCGAGGACGAGCAAGAATTAAGCTTGGGGATGCTTGATACGTCTCCAACGTATCTATAATTTTTTATTGTTCCATGCTATTATTTATTAAGTCTTGTATGTTTAATGGGATTTATCATTCACTTTTATATCATTTTTGGGACTAACCTACTAACCCAAAGGCCCAGTCCAGATTGCCCTTTTTTTGCCTGTTTTAGGGTTTTGTAGAAAAAGAATATCAAACGGAGTCCAAACGGAATGAAACCTTCGCGACAGATATTTTTGGAGAAAATCACGCACGAAGAACTTGAGAACCACGCCAGAAGAGCCACGAGGGGCCCACGAGGGTGGGCGGCGCGCCCCTGCCTCGTGGAGCCCCCGTGACTCCCCCGATGCCCTCCTTCTTCCTATATAAGTCCACGTACCCCAGAAACTCCGTGAACAGAGAGAAAACCCTAATTCCACCGCCGTACCTTCTGTTCCCGTGGAGATCCCATCTTGGAGCCTATTCCGGAGCTCCACCGGAGGGGGATCCATCACGGAGGCCTTCATCATCATCATCATCATCGCCCTCACCATGAGTTGTGAGTAGTTTACCACAAACCTTCGGGTCCATAGCTAGTATCTAGATGGCTTCTTCTCTCTCTGTGGATCTCAATACAAAGTTCTCCTCGATCTTCGAGGAGATCTATTCGATGTAATCTCTTTTTGCGGTGTGTTTGTCGAGATCCGATGAATTGTGAGTTTATGATCAAGGTTATCTATGAAAGATATTTGGTTCTTCTCTGAACTTTTTATGTGTGCTCATAATATCCTTGCAAGTCTCTTCGAATTATTGGTTTGGCTTGGCCTACTAGATCTATAGTTCTTGCAATGGGAGAAGTGCTTGGCTTTGGGTTCAATCTTGCGGTGTCCTTTCCCAGTGACAGTAGGGGCAGCAAGGCACGTATTGTATTGTTGCCATCGAGGATAAAAAGATGGGATTTATATCATATTGCTTGAGTTTATCCCTCTACATCATGTCATCTTGCTTAAGGCGTTACTCTGTTCGTATGAACTCAAACACTAGATGCATGCTGGATAGCGGTCAATGTGTGGAGTAATAGTAGTAGATGCAGAATCGTTTCGGTCTACTAGTCTCGGACGTGATGCCTATATACAATGATCATGCCTAGATAGTCTCATAATTATTCGCTTTTCTATCAATTGCTCGACAGTAATTTGTTACCCGCTGTAGAATATCGCTATCATGAGAGAAGCCACTAGAGAAAACTATGGCCCCCGGGTCTATTCTCAACATATCCATCTACATCTACTTTACTTTTACCGCTTTTATTTGTTGTTCTTATAAACTAAAAATACCAAAAATATAAACTATCATCTCTATCAGATCTCACTTTCGTAAGTGACCGTAAAGGGATTGACAACCCCTTATCGCGTTGGCCGCGAAGTTCTTATTTGTTTGTACAGGTGCGAGGGACTCGCGCGTGGTCTCCTACTGGATTGATACCTTGGTTCTCAAAAATTGAGGGAAATACTTACGCTACTGTGCTGCATCTCCCTTTCCTCTTCGAGGGAATACAACGCAAGCTCAAGAGGTAGCAGGTGGCAGCAGTGAAATACTGGCACGGCTTTGCCAAGCGCGTGCCGGAGGTAGGTGGGATAAATTGGGAGCGGGAATGGGCCAGAGTGTCACGCCCAATATGCGACCCTATCCTCGAGGAACTCAGGTCCCACCAAGGATAGAAGCGCATATCGAAGACGCTTTGCAAGGCGGATATCATTACATCGTACCATTACATAATAGATAGGGATACATGTTGGGGAATGTAGCATGCAATTTAAAAAAATCCTATGCTCACGCAAGATCTATCTAGGAGATGCATAGCAACAAGAGGGGGAGAGTGTGTGTACGTACCCTCGTAGACCAAAAGTGGAAGCGTTTGACAACGCGGTTGATGCAGTCGAACTTCTTCTAGCTCCGACCAATCAAGCATCAAACGTACAACACCTCCGAGTCCTGCACACGTTCAGCTCGATGACGTCCCTCGTCCTCTCGATCCAGCAAGATGCCGAGGAAGTAGACGAGTTCCGTCAGCACAACGGTGTGGTGACGGTGATGGTGATGTGATCCACGCAGGGCTTCGCCTAAGCACTACAAAGATATAACCGTGGGAGTAAACTGTGGAGGGGGGCACCGCACACGGCTAACAAATGTTGTGGTGTGTCTTAGGCGCCCCCTCCCCACATATATATAGGTTGGAGGGTGGAAGAGGCAGCCAGGAGGGTGCCCCAAGTAGGCCGAATCCTACTTGGGGTTCCTCCCCAATTCGCCCCCCTTCCTTGTATAGGCGCCAGGGGAAGGAAAGAGGAGGTGGCGCCCCCTTTCCTTTCTCCTTGAGAAGAGGAAGGAACGAGGGACTTTCCCTCCCCCTTTCCTTCCCTAGGGCTGGCCGGCCTGGTGAAGGGGCGCACCAGCCCCTCGTGGGCTGGTCTGTCTCTCCATTGGCCCATTAAGCTCATATCTTTTGCCGGGGGCGCACGGAACCCCTTCCGGTGACCCGATATGTACCTGGTACCCTCCGGAACACTTCCGGTGACTGAATACCATCATCCTATATATCAGTCTTTACCTCTCAACCATTTAGAGACTCCTCGTCATGATCTCATCTGGGACTCTGAACAACATTCGGCGACCAAATCACATAACTCATATAATATCGTAATCGAACGTCAAGCGTGCGAACCCTACGGGTTTGAGAAGTATGTAGACATGACCGAGGCACTTCTTTGGCCAATAACCAATAGCGGAACCTGGATGCTCATATTGGCTCCTACATATTCTACGAAGATCTTTATCAGTTGAACCGGCATGACAACATACATTATTCCCTTTGTCCATCGGTATGTTACTTGCCCGAGATTCGATCGTCGGTATCTTCATACCTAATTCAATCTCATTACGGGCAAGTCTCTTTACTCGTTTTGTAATACATCATCATGATACTAACTCATTAGTCATTTGCTTGCAAGGCTCATTGCAAGTGCATCTAGTGCCCCTTAGTGATTTTGGTGTATTAAAGACTTATAGGTTAAGAGACTAATGTGATTGTCAGTGTACACATGTTATATAAGTTGATGAGGAGTTTGATATTTACGAAGAAAGTCGACCCCTAAAAATGTATGTCTTCTGTTGAAGACTTTGGTTTTCTTGAAGACTTTGAAAATGAGGAAATTGGTGTGACCTTGATGACTTGGATATTCATGCGAAGATTATGAAGTGTGAAGACTTTTGTTTTTGAAGTTTCATTTTCTCTTTCTTGAGTCATAGGAAACACCGTACTATTAAAGGGGGGTGAGGTAAAGCTAAGGAAACACATTTGCAAGTGATGCTAATCTCAAAGCCTACATTACCCAATCCTTTCGAGTGAAGCCATTGGAAATCTCGTACAGTTCAGTCAATTACTTCAGTGGCAGAGACGAAGTTCTTCTGTTCTCTGAGGAATTTGTTAAGACTGAGGAGTTAGGAATTCGCCAGTGCGGATTGCCCACAAGTGAGGAACATGATAGCCCTGAGGAATTTGAGAGCTCAAATTTCCGACCGTTGCTGTGCTATGCGCCAGCTGTCCCAAAGTATCTTATCCACCTAACGGTCATATCATTGAAGGGCATTTATGTCTTATTATGTCAGGCTGCTCCCTAGGCTATAAATAGCCCCCCCTACAACCACTAGTTGGTTGGCTGCTCCGAGAGAAACCAACACTTTTCATTAGAGCAACCCATCCTGCGAGGACTTTGAGAGAAAATCATCAAGTGAGGAAATACCCAAAACTCCAACACCTAAAACCCCAAGGTGATTGATCATCACTGAAGAGAGTGTTCCTGTATGGAACCGACGCTTGTTAGGGGTCAATGGTCTAAAGCACCCAAGAGGAATTGTGGATCGCAGGGTGACCAAGTCTGTGAAGGTTTGGAAGTCATCTGTGAAGACTTACCACAAGTGATTGGGCAAGGTCTGTGCGACCTTAGCTCAAGAGGAATACAGTGAGGACTAAGTGTCCTGGACTTTGTGTCCAGGACTGGGTGTCCGGGACTATGTGCCCTCAGGTTTGAATACCTAGCCGCCCTAACCAGACGTACAACTGTCACAACAGTTGGAACTGGTCTACCAAATCTTTGTCTTCACCAAGCCTACTGGTTCTATTTCCTCAACCCTTTCATTTCTTCATTCATGTGTTGATGAACTTGATCTGTACGGTTTGAAGACTTTGACTGAAGACTTTCTCAATTTCCTCAACCCCATTTCTTGAGTCTTCTGTCCTCGGCCTGCTTATCCTGTTTTACGCTACTTGTGCTCTGTGTATGCTTTCATTACATCATGATGACTATGCTACTGCTTTTTTGTGCATGCACTTGAGTATCTATTCCACTGCTAGTAGTCCGTTGCTTAGGAAATTCCTCAGTTCGAAATTCCTCAGTGATGAATTTGTAAAAATCGCCTATTCACCCCCCTCTAGTCGATATAACGCACTTTCACTTATTATGATGTGTATTATCGAGAGGGCCCAGAGATACCTCTCCGATACTCGGAGTGACAAATCCTAATCTTGATCTATGCCAACTCAACAAACACCCTCGAAGATACCCGTAGAGCATCTTTATAATCACCCAGTTACGTTGTGACGTTTGATATCACACAAGGCATTCCTCCGGTATCCGGGAGTTGTATAATCTCATAGTCGGAGGAATATGTATTTAACATGAAGAAAGCAATAGCAATAAACTGAACGATCATTATGCTAAGCTAACAAATGGGTCTTGTCCATCACATCATTCTCCTAATGACGTGATCCCGTTAACAAATGACAACTCATGTCCATGGTTAGGAAACCTTAACCATCTTTGATCGACGAGCTAGTCTAGCAGAGGCTCACTAGGGACACAGTGTTTGTCTATCTATTCATACATGTATCAAGGTTTCCGATTAATGCAATTCGAGCATGAATAATAAACTTTTATCATGAATAAGGAAATATAAAATAACAATTTTATTATTATTGCCTATAGGGCATATTTCCTTCAGTCTCCCACTTACACTAGAGTCAATAATCTAGATTACATTGTAGCGATTCTAATAGCCATGGAGTCTTGGTGCTGATCATGTTTTGCTCGTGGAAGAGGCTTAGTTAACGGGTCTGCTACATTCATATCCGTATGTATTTTGCAAATCTCTATGTCTCCCTCTTTGTCTTGATCACGGATGGAGTTGAAGCGTCTCTTGATGTGTTTGGTTCTCTTGTGAAACCTGGATTCCTTCGCCCAAGGCAATTGCTCTAGTGTTCTCACAAAAGATTTTCATTGGACCCGATGCACTAGGTATTAAACCTAGATCGGATATGAACTCCTTCATTTGCTACTTCCGAAGCAGCTATGTACTCCGCTTCACACGTAGATCTCGCCACAACGCTCTGCTTGGAACTGCACCAACCACCTCCACCATTCAATAAAAATATGTATCTGGTTTGTGACTTAGAGTCATCCGGATCAATGTCAAAGCTAGCATCAATGTAACTATTTACGATGAGCTCTTTGTTACCTTCATAAACGAGAAACATATCCTTGGTCCTTTTCACGTACTTCAGGATGTTCTTGACCGCTGTCCAGTGATCCACTCCTGGATTACTTTGGTACCTCCCTGCCAGACTTATGGCGAGGCACACATCAGGTCTGGTACACAACATAGCATACATGATAGAACCTATGGCTGAGGCATAGGGAATGACTTTCATTTTCTCTCTATCGTCTGCAGTGGTCGGGCATTGAGTCTTACTCAATTTCACACATTGTAACACAGGCAAGAACCCTTTTTTTGACTGATCCATTTTGAACTTCTTCAAAACTTTATCAAGGTATGTGCTTTGTGAAAGTCCTATCAAGCGTCTTGATCTATCTCTATAGATCTTGATGCCAATATATAAGCAGCTTCACCGAGGTCTTTCATTGAAAAATTCTTATTCAAATATCCTTTTATCCTATCCAAAAATTCTACATCATTTCCGATCAATAATATGTCGTCCACATATAATATCAGAAATTCTACAGAGCTCCCACTCACTTTCTTGTAAGTATAGGTTTCTCCGAAAGTCTATAAAACCATATGCTTTAATCACTTCATCAAAGCATATATTCCAACTCCGAGATGCTTGCACCAGTCCATAGATGGATCGCTGGAGTTTGCACACTTTGTTAGCACCTTTAGGATCGACAAAACCTTCTGGTTGCATCATATACAACTCTTCTTTAAGAAATCCATTAAGGAATGCAATTTTGACGTCCATTTGCCATATTTTCTAATCATAAAATGCGACAATTGTTAACACGATTCAGACAAACTGAAGCATCGCTACGGGCAAGAAAGTCTCATCGTAGTCAACTCCTTGAACTTGTCGAAAACCTTTCGCGACAAGTTGAGCTTTGTAGACAGTAACATTATCATCAGTGTCAGTCTTCTTCTTGAAGATCCATTTATTCTCTGTGGCTCGCCGATTATCGGGCAAGTCCACCAAAGTCCACACTTTGTTCTCATACATTGATCCTATCTCAGATTTCATGGCCTCAAGCCATTTATCGGAATCTGGGCTCATCATAGCTTCTTCATAGTTCATAGGTTCGTCATGGTCTAATAACATGACTTCCAGAACAGGATTATCGTACCACTCTGGTGCGGATCGTGCTCTCGTTGACCTACGCGGTTTGATAGTAACTTGATCTGAAGTTTCATGATCATCATAATTAGCTTCCTCTCTAGTTGGTGTAGGCATCACGAGAATGGTTTTCTGTGATGAGAAACTTTCCAATTTGAGAGAAGGTACAATTACCTCATCAAGTTCCACTTTCCTCCCACTCACTTCTTTCAAGAGAAACTCCTTCTCTAGAATGTTCCATTCTTGGCAACAAAAATCTTGCCGTTGGATCTGTGGTAGAAGGTGTAGCCAATTGTTTCCTTAGGGTATCCTATGAAGACGCACTACTCCGATTTTGGTTCGAGCTTATCAGGCTGAAGCCTTTTGTCATAAGTGTCGCAACCCCAAACTTTAAGAAATGACATCTTAGGTTTCTTGCCAAACCATAGTTCATACGGTGTCGTCTCAACGGATTTAGATGGTTCCCTATTTAACATGAATGCATCTGTCTCTAATGCATAACCCCAAAATGATAGTGGTAAATCGGTAAGAGTCATCATAGATCGCACCATATCTAATAAAGTATGGTTACGACATTCAGACACACCATTACGCTGTGGTGTTCCAGGTGGCGCAAGTTGTGAAACTATTCCATATTGTTTTAAATGAAGGCCAAACTCGTAACTCAAATATTCCCCTCCGCGATCAGATCGTAGAAACTTTATTTTCTTGTTACGATGATTCTCCACTTCACTCTGAAATTCTTTGAACTTTTCAAATGTTTCAGACTTGTGTTTCATTAAGTAGATATACCCATATCTGCTCAAATCATCTGTGAAGGTCGGAAAATAATGATACATGCCGCGGGCCTCAACACTCATCGGACCGCATACATCGGTATGTATTATTTCCAATAAGTCATTGGCTCGCTCCATTGTTCCGGAGAACGGAGTTTTAGTCATCTTGTCCATGAGGCATGGTTCACAAGTATCAAATGATTCATAATCAAGTTATTCCAAAAGTTCATCTACATGGAGTTTCTTCATGCGCTTTACAACAATATGACCTAAACGGCAGTGCCACAAATATGTTGCACTATCATTATCAACTTTTCATCTTTTGGCATCAATATTATGAATATGTGTATCACCACAATCGAGATTCAACAAAAATAGACCACTCTTCAAAGGTGCATGACCATAAAAGATATTACTCATATAAATAGAACAACCATTATTCTCTGATTTAAATGAATAACCGTCTCGCACTAAACAAGATCCAGGTATAATGTTCATGCTGAATGTAGGCACCAAATAATAATTATTCAGGTCTAAAACTAATCCCGAAGGAAGATGTAGAGGTAGTGTGCCGACGACGATCACATCGACCATGGAACCATTCCCGACGCGCATCGTCACCTCGTCCTTAGGCAATATTCGTTTAATCTGTAGTTCCTGTTTTAAGTTACAAATATGAGCAACCGAACCAGTATCAAATACTCATACGCTACTACGAGCATTAGTAAGGTACACATCAATAACATGTATATAAAATATACTTTTGTTCACTTTGACATCCTTCTTATCTGCCAAATACTTGGGGCAGTTCCGCTTCCAGTGACCAGTACCTTTGTAGTAGAAGCACTCAGTTTCAGGTTTGGATCCAGCTTTGGGCTTCTTCCCAGGAGTGGCAACTTGCTTTCCGTTCTTCTTGAAGTTCCCTTTCTTTCCCTTGCCCTTTTTCTTGAAACCAGTGGTCTTGTTAACCATCAATACTTGATGCTCCTTCTTGTTTTCTACCTCCGTAGCTTTGAGCATTTCGAAGAGCTCGGGAATTGTCTTCTCCATCCCTTGCATATTATAGTTCATCATGAAGCCTTTGTAGCTTGGTGGTAGTGATTGGAGAACTCTATCAACAACACTATCATCTAGAAGATTAACTCCTAGCTGAGTCAAGTGATTATAATATCCACACATTCTGAGTATGTGTTCACTGGCAGAACTGTTCTCCTCCATCTTGCAGCTATAGAACTTGTTGGAGACTTCATATCTCTCAACTAGGGCATTTGCTTGAAATATTAACTTCAACTCCTGGAGCATCTCATATGCTCCATGATGTTCAAAACGTCTTTGAAGTCCAGATTCTAAGCCGTAAAGCATGGCACACTGAACTATCGAGTAGTCATCATATCAAGCTTGCCAGACGTTCAAAACATCAGCATCTGCTCCTGCAGTAGGCCTTTCACCTAGTGGTGCATCAAGGACATAATTCTTCTGTGCAGCAATGAGGATAATCCTTAAGTTACGGAACCAGTTCGTGTAGTTGCTACCATCATCTTTCAACTTAGCTTTCTCTAGGAACGCATTAAAATTCAAGGGAATGGTAGCATGTGCCATTGATCTACAACATAGATATGCAAATACTATCAGGACTAAGTTCATGATAAATTAAGTTAAATTAATCAAATTACTTTAAAACTCCCACTTAGATAGACATCCCTCTAGTCATCTGATACGTCCAAAACGTATCTATAATTTCTGCTTGCTCCATGCCACTTTTGGGTGATATTGCTATGATATTCATACACTTCCATACACTTTTGATCATATTTGGACTAACTTACTAATCCAGTGCACCCCAGTGCCAGTTTCTGTTTTCGGCTGTTTTTGCATTTCAGGTTTTCACGTTTCGAAAACTGCCCAGAAAAATCCAGAAAAATTATATAAAAAATCAGTGTTCCGGAAACAACACTGCGTCCGAAGGGCAGCCTGGGGGGGGGGGGGCTGAAGGAAATATGCCCTAGAGGCAATAATAAAGTAGTTGTTATTTATATTTCCTTATATCATGATAAATGTTTATTATTCATGCTAGAATTGTATTAACCGGAAACTTAGTACATGTGTGAATACATAGACAAAACAGAGTGTCCCTAGTATGCCTCTACTAGACTAGCTCATTGATCAAAGATGGTTATGTTTCCTAGCCATAGACATGAGTTGTCATTTGATCAACGGGATCACATCATTAGGAGAATGATGTGATGGACAAGACCCATCCGTTAGCATAGCACTATGATCGTTTAGTTTACTGCTATTGCTTTCTTCATGACTTATACATGTTCCTATGACTATGAGATTATGCAACTCCCGAATACCGTAGGAACACCTTGTGTGCTATCAAACGTCACAACGTAACTGGGTGATCATAAAAATGCTCTACAGGTGTCTCCGAAAGTATTCATGGTGTTGGCATAGATCAAGATTAGGATTTGTCACTCCGAGTGTCGAAGAGGTATCTCTGGGCCCTCTCGGTAACACACATCACAATAAGCCTTGCAAGCAAAAGACTAATGAGTTAGTCACGAGATGATGTGTTACGGAACGAGTAAAGAGACTTGCCGGTAACGAGATTGAACTAGGTATGGAGATACCGACGATCGAATCTCGGGCAAGTAACATACCGATGACAAAAGGAACAACGTATGTTGTTATGCGGTTTTGACCGATAAATGATCTTCGTAGAATATGTAGGAGCCAATATGAACATCCAGGTTCCGCTATTGGTTATTGACCAGAGATGAGTCTCGGTCATGTCTACATAGTTCTCGAACCCGTAGGGTCCGCACGCTTAACGTTTGATGACGATCAGTATTATGAGTTTATGAGTTTGATGTACCGAAGGTAGTTCGGAGTCCCGGATGAGATCACGGACATGACGAGGAGTCTTGGAATGTCCAAGACATAAAGATTGATATATTGGACGACTATATTCGGACACCGGAAGTGTTCCGGAAAAGTTTCGGATTTAACGGGATTGCCGGAGGGGGTTATCGGAACCCCCTACGAGGGGGGATGGTCCATAGTGGGCCTTAAGGGAAAGAGAGAGGCAGCCCATAGGGCTGGCCGGCGCCCCACCTAGGGTTCCTAGTTGGACTAGGATTGGGGGGGCGCCACCTCTCCCTCTTTTCCTTTCCCTCTCTTCCTTCTTTGGTGATTCCTACTAGGAATAGGATTGCAATCCTATTCCTAGTAGGATTGCACCCCTAGCCGCACCAGAGAAGGGCCGGCCGGCCTCCCCCCTTGCTCCTTTATATACGGGGGCAGGGGGGCACCCAAAGACACACAAGTTGAATTATTCCAGCCGTGTGCGGTGCCCCCCTCCACAGAATCACACCTCGGTCATACCGTCGCGGAGCTTAGGCGAAGCCCTGCGCCGGTGAATACATCATATCCGTCACCACGCCGTCGTGCTGACGAAACTCTCCCGTGAAGCTCAACTGGATCAAGAGCTCGTGGGACGTCATCAAGCTGAACGTGTGCTGAACGCGGAGGTGCCGTACGTTCGGTGCTTGATCGGTTGAATCGTGAAGAAGTTCGACTACATCAACCGCGTCACTTGACGCTTCCGCTCCTGGTCTACCAGGGTACGTAGACACACTCTTCCCTCTCGTTGCTATGCATCTGGTAGATAGATATTGCGTGATTGTAGGAAAATTTTAAAATACTAAATTCCCCAACAGGGGCCACCAAGGATCCAGGCGCTCTGGCGGCGCGCCCCCCTGGGCCGCGCCGGGGGGGCGCCTGGGCCCCCCAAAGCTCCCCCGGTGCCCTACTTTGGCATATATTTAAAGGACCCTCCGTAACCCTCAGAACAGGAACTCTTTTCGCGATCCCATCTCTGTTCCGCCGCCGCCGCCGCTTCCAAGATCGGGAGCACCAGGAGAACTCTTCCCGGCACCCTGCCGGAGGGGAGGATCACCACCGGGAGCTTCTCCACCACCATGGACGCCTCCCGGATGACTCGTGAGTAGTCTCCCTTGGACCATGAGTCCAATACCAGTAGCTATGTGATGTTCTCCTCCCGTTCTTGTGCTTCACTAATTAGTCCTCGTGAGCTGCCCTACATGATCGAGGCACCTATGTAATCCTTATGCTGTTGCTATGTTGAGTTTGCTGGGATCCAATGGATTATGAGATTATGTTCAGATTGATCTTGAGTAATATATTTGATTCACCTCTTTTATATTTTTGTTCATAAGTAATTCTTGCATGTTCTCCATTGTTATTTATTGCTTTGGCCGAGTAATAGGTAGTGACTCCAAGAGGGAATGTTATGCTCGATTGTGGGTTCATGATCCTCGATGACTAGCTTGAGTGACAGAAACATGAGTCTAGGGGATGTGTTGTTGCCACAAGGGGGAAAACAACGGTGCTTGTGCCCGCGGGTGCAAGGATTGTTTACTTTACGCAAAGTTCTTTTAATGCAGTTGTCTGTTGCATTGAGTTTACACTATGGGTGGGACTCGCAACTTAATACCAGCGAGATGTTCTGGATAGATATCTCAAGGTGGATGATTAGTAGTAGATGCAGATGGATTTCGGTCTACATGCCTTGGCGTACCGCCCATGCTTTTGAGCCTCTACCTTTCTTTGCAGCATAGTTAGCATTGGTTTGGGCACATAATCCTGTCAGTTGCCCAGCTGTAATTTGTTTACCTCACATAGCTGTTTTATCGTCTTTTGGGAGAGAGACATCACTAGTGAACATCATGAGACTCCGGTCCATATTACCATCATTGATCACATCCGCTATTTACTTTTCGCTATTTACTTACTATTGCAAAACACTATCTATCACTACTATCATTGCTTTTAATCCTTTGTGAACTACAAGGCCGGAGGGATTGACAACCTCTCTGTACTCGTTGGGAGCAAAGTTATTTGTCTGTGTGCAGGTCCACGTTGATTGCTACTAATCTGGCGCCGTAGCAGTTGACACCTACTTGTTGAACCTAGGAGTCTCTGGGGATTCGATCCTTGGCATCTTTGCTAAGGGAAAACACTTCTACTTACTGCATCTTACACCTTCCACTTGGGGTAACCAATGAGGGGTTCGAGGCCCATCAAGGAGTATTTTCTGGCGCCGTTGCCGGGGACTCCACTCTTCAGGATAGGGGAGTTGCATGCTATCTTTTACCTTTGCTTTTTAGTCTTGTTAGTTTACCTTTCAGTTTTTGCTTTAGTTCCTTTTATCGAAAATCACAAAAATAGTTATCTTGCTTGCTTGCTATTATGGGTCCTACCAAAAACACTAAATGAGAGGAGTACACCCCTTCTTCCATTACCCCAATTACCCCAATTACCATTAGTCTTGACGGAGGGTTATGCCCATGGCATGGTCTTCCAGGAAAAGAGTATGAGCCTCAGTTTAAAATTGCTCCTAAGCTTCCCCAAACTTGGGAAGATGTTCAAACTCTTATAATAGAGAGCGAATTAAACAAAGAGGATGACACTACAATTCTGCCCACTAATGATAAAATTGATTTTGATAATTGTAGTATTTCAGAAGTTGTCACCTTTCTACAAGGAATGGCTAAAGACCCCCACACTAGCACGCTTAATCTTGCCTTCACAGAGCATGTCACTAATGCTCTCATCAAAGCTAGGGAGGAGAAACTTAGAGTAGAAGCCTCCATACCTAGAAAGCTAGAAGATGGTTGAGATTCTATGATTAAAATTAAGATAAACAACTTCTCATGCTATGCTTTATGTGATATTGTAGCTAGTACTTCTATTATGCCCAAAAGACTATATGATATGCTTAAATTGAAACCTTTTGATTCTTGTTCTTTTGGTAATGTTCTCGTTGATTCTTCCATAAAGAAACCTTTGGGGAGGATCGACGATGTTCTTATTATTGTCAATGATAATTATGTTCCCGTTGATTTCACTATTATGGATATTGAATGTGATCCTTCATGTCCAATTATTTTGGAACGTCCCTTTTTACGCACCGTTGGTGCTGTCATTGACATGAAAGAGGGTAATATAAAATTTCAGTTTCCTCTCAAGAAAGGGACGGAACACTTCCCTCGAAAGAAGATCAAGTTACCTTTTGAGTCCGTTGTACGGGCTAGCTATTCTTTTACTCTTGATAAAACTTGATCTATGCATTATGCCTAGCTTAAAGGCATAAAAGAAAGCGCTTTTGGGAGGCAGCCCACATGAATAAATTGTTTGCTTTTGTTGTGTCTTTGTCGGTGTACTAAAGTAGGGGTACCTTAGTATCCCGACTTGTGCACGAGCAGTAGCAGCTTTCCGTGGTCTGGCTCACCACGTGCCCGCCAAAGCCTACTCTGGACCCTTTTGAAGCCATTCAAGAACAAAGTATACAAGCCAGAAGAACAAGGCCCCGGCAAGAGAAGCTTGCCGGGAAGGTCGTACCAGGCTTGAAGTTATTATTCCAGCACAAGACCCTGGCAAGAGGAGCTTGCCAGGAAGGCCAAAGAACAACCCCTCAGAAGAGACATCGTGGCGCATCGCGCCCCGACGGGGCCCGGAGAGCGACAAGCTTCCGGGCCCGGCAAGATAGCAGCCCCGGCAAGGTGCTTGCCGGGGGTGGCTTACACTGTGTGCCTGCGCTCGAGCTCATCTGGCCACGCGTCGCCCTGGGGCCCTTCCAGGGGCACGTGGCGGATGGCTGTGCAGCCCGGGGTACACGGTGGCAAGCCACGGTGACGAGGCCGTCGTCGTGGCGAACGGAGACGCCCGGGCGGGCGCTTTTGGGGTGACGGCGACGGGCATTCAATGCCTTTGTCCCCCACCGTCTGGGTTAGGTATAGATCACTGTACCACCACTGTGCATACACTGTTCATGCACTGTTCCATCTACCACCAAATTTACGTTTTTACCCTCCTCTACGTTGACACCTGTCGGTGACCCCTTTGAACTATAAAAGGAGGCCCATGCACGACGTAGAGGAGGTTCGAGCCCAGAAACTCGATCACTCCTACGGTCGGTGTAGCCCGTACTGTAGATCTTCAAGCTCCCGAGCTCAAGAACTCAATACAACTAAAGGCAGGAGTAGGGTTTTACGCGTCCGCGCGGCCCGAACCTAGGTAAACTCCCGCGTGCGCTCCTCGATCTGCTCTCCGTGCTCCCTCCGCTCCCTTACCGCAACGTAGAAGGGGCTCCGGTCCCATAGGTGTTCGTGGGCGGTCAGTTTCCCGGACAGTCTTGATGTTGTTTACTGCTGTAGCATCATCATTGTATCTTTGCTTTTCATATTTGTGCCAAGTAAAGCCTCCGATTGCTAGAAAGTTCAAAAGTTGTGAGGTGCTGTCCAGGAAACAGATTCCGTCCTTGGATAGAAAAATTCGTATAAAATCACCAGATCATCTTTTTGGTCTGCATTTTCTCGACAGCGTTCTCTATATAATTGTCTTTCGTGCGTCTGTTCTGAGTTTTTTGATTTGAGTTGCAGAAGTATCCCGAACAGATCAATTACTGCCTGCTGTTCTGTTTTTCACAGATTCTGTCCTGTTTTGCCTTACCTTCACTTTGCAAATCAAGAACTTGCTTTTTCTTTGCAAAAACCTTTTGGCAATCTTGAGAAACAGTAGAACTTCAAGAATATCCTTATTTCCAGCAAGGTATAATTATTTTATTAAGGGTACTAACCTCGCTAATCAGATTATGATGAGTTGTGTATGAAGGGAGTTTTCAAGTGTGCGAGGGAAGATGATAAAAAGATTCAGGAGTGTCAAGTGCTCAAGCTTGGGGATGCCCCCGTGCACCCCCAAGAAATATTCAAGGAGACTCAAGCGTCTAAGCTTGGGGATGCCCCCGTGCATCCCCTTCTCCATCAACATTATCAGTTCGTCTTTCGTTTCGCTATATTTTTATCACTTCATGTGTTATGTGCTATGCTTGGAGCGTCTTGCTTTTAGTTTTCTTTTTAGTTTTTCATAACGAGTCGGAACTCAGCATCCCTTTATGTGGGAGAGAAACACGCTCCACCTCTACCTAGAACATAACATAGAATTTTCATGTCTATCTATGCTGTGTGTGTTCTTTGTCTTTTAATAGCTACTATCGTGCTCTGCTCTTAGTATTCATGCTTATCTTTTCAAGAGCTTTTGTTTAGTTGGTTGCTTGAACTCTCTTTAATTACCATGCTCACCTTATTAAGAGAGTTTGCTTCCGTTGCATTGGTTAATATGTCTATGATAAAGATGCTACTTGCATGATGGTGCTTAGTAGTTCAGGTTTTCTTATGGTTAATCTCAAATAGCTGGGGGGTTCCCAATGTGTTATTGGAGTACCAACTTGATTTGTCTGCCTATGATGTGGTATGGTTTAGTAATATCTTCCTTCGAGAATTTATTTTGATTGACTTGGCGTATGCTCACGCATATTTAAGACTGTGAAGAAAGTCTGTCAAGCCTTGATGATCTTTTATTTTTGAGTAGCGATATAACTACCATGCCCGATTCAATATTGCTTTGTCGCTCTGCATGATTATGACCGTCATTGCTCTCTTAGTTGGTCGCTCCCAGTCTTTTGCTAACCTCTACCTGTACTAAGCAAACTAACCATGCAATACATAGCTCATGGGAAAGTAGCCTAAAAACTATTGTGGTAAAGAATATGTTGCTTATGTATCTTATTTCTTATATGTTGCTTGCTGAGCGGTAACCATGTTTCTGGGGACGCCATCAACTGTCACACTTTTGTTGAATATCATGTGAGTTGCTATGCATGTTCGTCTTGTCTGAAGTAAGGGTGATTTACCATGGGTTGTATGAATATGCATATTGTTAGAGAAGAACATTGGGCCGCCAACCAAAGCCATGTATCATGGTGGAAGTTTTAGCTTGGACCTTAATCCTCAATCTCTCATGAGAATATGCTTATGCATTAAAGAGGAGTCCATCATCTATTTTCTATGTTGTCCCGGTATGGATGTCCTCAAGTTGAGATCTATCAAAAACGAGAAATCAAATGCGATTTATCTCCTTGGACCTTTGTACATATGGCATAGAGGTACCCCTTTGTGACACTTGGTTGAAACATATGCAATGCAATGATAACCCATGGGGATCCGAGCTAATTAGGACAAGGAGCGAGCACTATTGGTATACGAACCTGGGTAAACTCCCGCGTGCGCTCCTCGATCTGCTCTCCGTGCTCCCTCCGCTCCCTTACCGCAACGTAGAAGGGGCTCCGGTCACATAGGTGTTCGTGGGCGGTCAGTTTCCCCGACATCTTTGGCGCGCCAGGTAGGGGGCGTCGAGGTTGTGCGAACCTGATCCGGCGCTCACGCGGGCGCAGTCTTCATCAACCTCATCGACTACATCAACATGCCTCCGAAGAAGAAGGCTTCAGAGGTCGGCGGCCCGTCCGCGTCGATCCCACCACCACCAGAACCGACGGTTGGTGGGGGAGACGCCGGCGGAAGGGTGGACGCCGGCGGGGAAACTCACGGCGCCACCAAGTCCAAGGACAAGACGGACGACCGGGCGAACTCCAAGACCTCGGCGTCCGTGCACGCACCACGTCCCTCTCAGGAGGCGCCGGACCAGCAGAGACGTGGTACCGGAGGTACCATACGCTTGTGGGACGTAGCCAAACCGGCGGGTCGCGAGATGCTCAAGGCCAGCGCGCTGGTACGAGCAAGGCGCGGTCGCCGGGGCGGGACCCTGCTCCTTCTAACCCTGTTAGAAGTCCGAGCATGTCTCGCTCCTCGCACCGCTCGCCACCGTTTCCCTCCTCTCCAGCAGAAGCTCTAGCAAGAGCCCAGCTGCTCCTCGACTTCCCTCCAGCGGCAGACAAGGCCGAAGACTGGAGGGCTACAATCCAGAGCCTCATCGCCTTCGCCAACAATGACACGCCGCTGCAGCCGGCAATATCACGGCCGCGGCAAGTCCACCAAGCGAAGGCCGATGGAGACAAGACCGCCGGGGGTGCGACAATCGTGCACTCCCCGCCGCGGAAGCATAAATCGCCACCCCGCCGGATCAACGTCGATGACGACTCCACGGCGTCGTCGGATCCGCGGGCTCGCCGCGATCAGCGCCAAGTCCTCGACGACAGGCGACAAGAGGACGCTCGGACTCGTATCGAGCGTCAAAGAGAAGCCCGAAGACAGTCTGACCAGCGCGCTGGGACTGCTGTTGACATGCACACGCCAGGTGAACCGGGCAACTTGCCGTACGCGGCAGGTTGCCCTGCATTCACCCGAGAGCTGCGGCAAGTCCAGTGGCCCAGCATGAAGAACTTTAAGCCCGACGTACCCGAGAAGTACGACGGCAAGACGCACCCCTCGGAGTTCCTCAGCATCTACACCATTGCGGTGCAGGCTGCCGGGGGACGCGACGAGAAGATCTTAGCAAACTACTTCCCGCTCGTGCTCAAGCCCAATGTTAGATCCTGGCTCATGCACTTGCCGGAGAGCTCCATATCTTCTTGGGCATATCTGTGTCACCAGTTTGTTGGCGCCTTCACGGGCGGCCACAAACCCCACGGCCAGGAGAGCGATCTCCACATCCTTGCCCAGAAGGAGGGAGAGTCCCTGCGAAAGTATATCCAAAGGTTCAGCCGCGTCCAGCACAACATTCCCGACGTCCACCCTGCCGCGGTTATCAGCACGTTCCACCAGAACGTGCGTAACCGCCGGATGAGGGAGGAGATGGCGATGACCAAGATCCGGGATGTCAGTGAGCTTTATGATCTGGCTGACAAGTGTGCCCGTGCTGAAGAGGGGAGGAGACTCCCCGGAGAGGATACTGGAGCAGGAGGAACAGACAGCGAGGATGCCGCCCCGGCAAGGAAAAACCGGCGGCGGAACAACAAGAAGAAGAAGAACAAGGAGGTACCGGTTGTCGAGCAATCCGGCAAGGAGGCTCCCTCCAAGAAGGCACAGGCTGGTGGCTCCGGCAAGGAGTCCACCCCTGTAGCGGCAGCCGACAAGCAGGATGGCTCTGACAAGCAGTACTGCAAGATCCACCGCACCAAGGGCCACGATCTCCAGAACTGCAAGAGGGTAGAGTACCTCGTAGAACAGCAGAAGGCTGAATACGAGCGTCGCAACAAGGAGAAGGCCCAAGGAGGCAGGGGAGAGCCCAGCAAGAAGCGGCCGTTCAATGGCCGGGGAGGGCGCCGCGGCAAGGCCAAGCAGCGGCAAGGAGACAGACCTCCCCGGGGCCGCGACAAGGATGAAGATGAAGACGATGACGAGGACATGGATGAAGGAGACAACAGTGAGCAGGAGTTCTAGAAGGCCACAGAGGTTCTGTGTGTCGACGGAGGTGCCTCTCTGCACACTTCCCACCGCCAACTCAAGCAGTGGGTGCGGGAAGTGAATGCAGCCGAGCCACCCGTCGAGTCACGCAGGCTGCTGAAATGGTCCGGCACGCCCATCATCTTCGACCTTGAGGACCACCCTGATCGCACAACAGCGGTCGGGTGTTTGCCGATGTTGGTTTCGCCAACTATCCGCAACCTCAAGGTCGCCAAGATGTTGGTTGACGGCGGGGCCGGCCTCAACTTGATCTCCTCCGCTGTGATCAAGAAACTGCAGATTCCCGACAGCGAGCTCGAGGAAACCGGGTCGTTCCAAGGGATCAACCCGGGAAGGAGCAAGCCGAAGGGGAAGATCACGCTGCCAGTGACCTTTGGCGGAGAGCTCAACTTCAGGACGGAGAGGATAACGTTCGACGTCGCCGATATCCCATTGCCATATAATGGGATACTTGGTCGTCCTGCGCTCGCCAAGTTCATGGCAGCTTCCCACTATGCATACAACATGCTCAAGATGCCGGGGCCGATAAGCGTCATCTTTGTCCCCGGCGACAAGAAGGATACGCTTATCTGCGCCGACAAGATCTACCGGGATGCAGCAGCCGCGGCAGACAGCAAGGCACTTGCCTCTGAAGCTCCCGGGGGGAAGACCAAGACCAAGTCCGGCGAGAGCTCTGGAGCCCACTCCGGCAAACACACCTCTTCGGAGTGCTGCGCTGCCGTCGAGGATGCACCATCGAGCTCCACCGGCAAGTGCAAGAAAGGAATGGCAGCTCCACCGGCAACCAAGAAGGTGTCCGTCAAGGAGGACGGCACTGGTGGTACTTTCACCATCAGTGCTACGCTCGACCCCAAATAGGAAAGCGCGCTCGTTGCCTTCCTGCGGGCGAATGTCGACGTATTCGCATGGCAACCGTCTGACATCCCCGGCGTTCCCAGGAAGGTAATTGAGCACAAGCTTGCTGTTTGTCCTCATGCGCGGCCCGTCAAGCAGAAGGTCAGGAAGCAAGCTGTGGAGCGCCAAGAGTTCATTGCCGAGGAGATAAAGAAGTTGGAAGCAGCAGGCCTGGTTAGAGGTGTACTCCATCCTACATGGTTGGCCAATCCAGTTGTCGTGCGAAAGGCTAATGGGAAATGGAGACTTTGTATAGACTTCACTGATGTGAATAAAGCTTGTCCCAAGGATCATTTTCCCTTGCCGCGCATCGACCAGATTGTTGACTCCACGGCTGGATGTGAGTTGCTTTCATTTCTCGATGCATACTCAGGTTACCACCAGATATTCATGGCTGAGGAAGATGAAGAAAAGACTGCATTCATTACTCCATGTGGCACATACTGCTTCATACGCATGCCCTTTGGATTGAAGAATGCGGGCTCAACATTTGCAAGGGTGGTCCACACTGCTTTTGAGCCACAGATACACAGGAATGTAGAAGCCTACATGGATGATATAGTGGTCAAGAGCCAGAGCAAGGACACCCTGATCCAAGACCTAGAAGAAACCTTTGAGAATCTGCGCAAGATACAACTCAAGTTGAACCCCCAGAAGTGCGTTTTCGGAGTCCCCTCCGGCAAGCTTCTCGGGTTCTTTGTGTCCCAGAGGGGGATTGAAGCCAATCCCGACAAGATAAAAGCCATCGAGCAGATTGAAGCCCCGAAGCGTGTCAAGGACGTAAGGAGACTTGCTGGTTGTGTGGCTGCCCTCAGCAGGTTCATTTCAAAGTCTGCAGAACGCGCCCTGCCTTTCTTCAAAATCTTGAAAAAGGCAGGCCCTATGAAATGGACTCCAGAAGCGGAGGCAGCGCTGCAAGACTTGAAAGGATACCTGTCCTCTACTCCAATACTTGTCGCACCTAGGCCACAGGAGAAGTTGCTGCTGTACCTAGCAGCAACCAATCAAGTGGTTAGTGTTGCGTTAGTAGCGGAGAGGGAGGCGGATGAGGAACCCACATCCCCGGCAAGCGCATCCAGCGACAAGTAGGGGGCTTCCCCGACAAGCCCTGGCCCCGACAAGGACAAGTCTGCGCAGGAACGAGGAGAAGTGCGAAAGAAGATGGTGCAGCGCCCAGTGTATTTTGTAAGTTCCCTCTTGCAGGGGGCTAGATCAAGATACTCTCGGGTGCAGAAGTTGCTTTTCGGCCTCCTCATAGCCTCAAGGAAGCTGCACCATTACTTCCAAGCACATGAGATAACGGTGGTCACTCGATTTCCGTTGAAGAGGATATTGCAGAATCCAGAAGCAACAGGCAGGATCGTCGAGTGGGCACTAGAACTGTCGAGCTTTGGTCTCAAGTTTGAGAGTACTTCAACTATACAGAGCAGAGCTTTGGCAGAGTTCATAGCAGAGTGGACACCAACACCAGATGAAGAAGTTCCAGAGACAAGCGTCCCCGTCCAAGAAACAAGCAAAGAGTGGATAATGTACTTCGATGGTGCCTTCTCGCTGCAAGGCGCCGGCACCGGCGTGTTACTCATAGCGCCCACCGGAGAGCACCTCAAGTATGTTGTTCAAATGCACTTTCCCAAGGAGCAAGCGACGCACAATACTGCTGAGTATGAAGGTTTGCTCGCCGGTCTCAGAATTGCGGCCGAACTTGGGATCAAGAAGCTGATTGTGCGGGGAGATTCACAATTGGTGGTCCGACAAGTAAACAAGAGTTACCAGAGTCCCTTGATGGAAGCTTATGTCGATGAGGTGAGGAAGCTTGAAGAACACTTCGAAGGCCTACAGATGGAGCATGTCCCAAGAGCTCAGAATGATATCGCAGATGGCCTCTCAAAGTGTGCTGCAATGAAGTTACCTGTGGAACCAGGAACCTTCGTGCTCAAGCTAACTCAACCATCAGTTACACCATCAGTTGGGCAAAGCAAGAAGAGGAAGTTGGTCTCCGGCGACTACTTGTCGGCGGATCTTCCTGAGGCCGCCGCCAAGGTCCCCAAGAACAACAACCAAGATGCTGAAGAACAGTCTGCTCCTGCGGACCCAAGGGTCTGTACAGTTGAAGCAGGCGTTCCCGACAAGCCTTGTCCCGGCAGGCTTGCCGGGGGACCCTCATCTCCTGCAGAACTGCAGGTTCTTGCCGTAGAAGCTGAGGTTCCCGCAGCAGCCCTGATGCCTTTAGTCCTTGTTGTTGAGCCTCAGGATCCAGCATGGGCACAGCAAATCGTCCGTTTTCTTCAAACTGGAGAACTTCCCGAAGAACCAGAAGAGATAGAGAGGATAACCAGGCAGTCAAGTATGTACCAGTTCGTTGGCAACGAACTGTACAGAAGAAGACTCAACGGTGTCAGGTTGAAGTGCATTTCCCGGGAAGATGGACAGAAGCTGTTGGCAGAGATACATGGAGGCATATGTGGCCACCACATTGGCGCAAGGGCACTTGCCGGGAAGGCGTTCCGGCAAGGGTTCTTTTGGCCAGAAGCCCTCCAAGATGCAACTGCACAAGTAACCAAGTGTGAAGCGTGCCAGTTCCATGCCAAGCAGATTCACCAGCCAGCTCAAGCTCTCCAGACGATTCCTTTGTCCTGGCCCTTCTCGGTCTGGGGGCTCGACATCCTCGGCCCCTTTCCCCGCGCAGTCGGGGGCTTTGAGTACTTGTACGTTGCAATAGACAATTTCACAAAGTGGCCAGAAGTGGAACCAGTGAGAAAGGTGACAGCACAGTCAGCAGTGAAGTTCTTCAGGTCAATTGTTTGCCGTTTCGGAATCCCTAACAGGATCATCACCGACAACGGCACACAGTTCACAAGTCGCACCTTCATGCAGTACGTCCAAGACCTTGGCGCCAAGGTCTGCTTCGCTTCTGTTGCTCACCCAAGAAGCAATGGTCAAGCGGAGAGGGAAAATGCTGAAGTGCTGCGCGGACTAAAGACAAGAACGTTCGACAGGCTGCACAAGTGCGTAAGAAACTGGATAGAGGAGTTACCGGCGGCTCTTTGGTCAATCAGGACGACACCGAATCGAGCCACTGGACAGACACCCTTTTCTCTTGTCTATGGAGCAGAAGCAGTTCTCCCCACGGAACTCGTATACGGATCTCCTCGAGTGCTCGCTTACGATGAGCTCGAGCAAGAGCAACTGCGGCAAGATGATGCATTGCTCCTCGAGGAGGACCGTCTCCAGGCTGCTGTACGAGCTGCTCGATACCAGCAAGCCTTGCGTCGCTATCATAGCCGCAAGGTCAAGGCCAGGAGTCTCGAGGAAGGCGACCTTGTTCTTCGGCGTGTTCAGTCCGCCAAGAATTCCAACAAGCTGACGCCAAAGTGGGAAGGCCCTTATCGGGTGAGACGAGTCACAAGGCCCGGCGCTGTCCGCCTTGAGACCGAAGAAGGCTTACCGGTGAGCAACTCCTGGAACATAGAGCATCTTTGCAAGTTTCACCCATAAGGCGCGGTTGCCGTGATCCGCTCCGGCAACCACTTTTTGTACAAGTCTTGCCGCTGTCGCATGTAAACCTTTGTACAAAGCCGGGCGCAGAACCCGTGCATCAGTAAAACTTTTGTGCTTCACACTGTTTGTCATTTCATGCTTTTCTTTTTACTTGCATGCATCATCTGACACCTTGTGCAGCACACATCCCCGGTAAGTAGCAACAAGCCACAAGGCTCCATACTTGTGTTTCTTCCTCTTTTCCTTTCTCTCTTAGACAGAAGAAGTGTTCCTCGCGCACAAGTTTGCCGGGGGGGAGGAGATAGAGGTGTGGACCAAGTGCTGTTCAAGAAAGGAAAGCCTTGCCGGGAAGCAAACAATCCATGAAAGCTAAGTTGCCAGAACTTGAGCAGTTCAAATTTTCAAAATTTTTGGTTGTCTTCCTTGAACAGCCACACTTTGTATGGAAAACCTGTGCGCGGAAGAACCTACCCGTGGCTAGCCGCACCCTTATTTTGTTTCGAGCACGCTCAATGGCTTAAGTGAGCTGCGGCAAGTGTCGCGCCCTTACTTTGTTTTCGAGTTCGCTCAACAATCTAAGTGTGCTACGACTAGCTGCGGCAAGGTTTCTTGCCGGCAAGGGCATTGCTAGCAGGCTGCTAAGAGTCTCACACTCAGCGCTCGCGGCAAGGGTTCCTTTGCCGGCAAGTTCCCTAAAAAGCGTAGGGTGGAAAGCATACAAAGTGAAAGGACTAGAGCAAGGGAGATAACACTGCATTGATTACCCAAAATAAAAGTATATA
Organism: Secale cereale; assembly: GCA_902687465.1. Lineage (NCBI taxonomy): Eukaryota > Viridiplantae > Streptophyta > Magnoliopsida > Poales > Poaceae > Secale > Secale cereale. The sequence goes on from LR738710.1 coordinate 586,134,711, forward strand.
TTACAGAGATAACTTGCCGCTGTTCTAACCAACTACTACCCATGACTTAATCGACAGCGGCAAGGAAAGCGGGAAGAAGGAAGCCTAGTCTCTACGGTCTCCATCGACCCTCTCGATCTTGCCCGCCTTGGCTACGATATGGGCGACTTGTGCCTTCAACGCCTCCTGGTCGGCTTCGGGCGGCAGGGTCCGGAGGACGTTGATGAGGTTGATCCCGGGGTTGCGGTAGACGATCTTCGACAAGACCCGCTCCATAGTACCCATGCAAAGCCGGCGCGCCTCGTCAGCCAGCTGCGTGGGGATCTTCACCCGTAGCCGCGCGAGAGCCGGCGCCACTCCCCTGAAGAACAGGCTCAGCTTGGCGCTGTGAGGGAGGCTCTCGTCGGGGGAGTACCCGAGGTGCTCTGCCCTCAACGCCACCATCTCCATGTCGATGTTGGCGGCGGAGGCGACGAGCTCCTCAGTCCACTGCTCCACCATCCTCTGAAAGTGGTTTTGCGAGACGACGGCGCTTTCCAGCAAGGCCCTCTCAGTACGGAGATCGTCCTTCAGCTTTGTCTCGCGATCCCGGGCAGCGTCAAGCGAGTCAGTGAGGGTGGAAACTTTCAGCTCCAAGTCAGCGATGGAGTCCCTGGCGTCAGTGAGCTCTTTGCCCTTCTCGGAGAGGCGGACTTGCAGCTCCAAGTTGGTGTGGGCGTCCTTCTCCCGTGCCACGTTGAGCGCAGTGACCCTGTCCTCACTCGCCTTCAAGTTCAGCTCCATCTGCGCCACCCTGGCCTCCAGATCCCTCTTGGCGGTCTCTGCGGCAGCGGCGGCATCCCTCGCCTCCTGCAGAGCCCCGCCAATGGCCTGCTCACGAGCGGTGAGGTCGTCCTCGTGGCTGTCGAGGTCGACCTTCCGCTGGTTGAGCTCTCCTTCCCGCCGAGACAGCTCCTCGGCGGCCAAACGCTGCTGCTCCTCCACCTCGGCCTTCTCGAGGAGGAACGCCTGGTGTGCTCCGGCAAGCTCTTCACGCTCCTCCGCCAAGTTCCGGAGGGCCGCCTGGTTGGCGGCACGGAGCTCCACGGCACGCTTCTCCAGATCAACACCAGCCTTGGCAGCCAGAGCCTCCCGGGAGTCCAACTTAGCCTGCCTGGCCCGGTACAAGGCCAGAAGCCGGCATAAGAGTTGCTCCTCTTCGGGCTCGTTGCTGCTGCCGGGCGCGTCGACAACCTTCAGCCCGGCGGAGGCGAGAACTTCTCCGTCGAAGGTCTCCCCCTCCGCAGGTGCCCTTGATGAGGACGCCCACGGGACTTGGATAAAGACCCCGTTGGCGGCCTCCAGATAGACGCCCGACCCAGGTGCGGAGGCGGAGGGGTCGGCGGTCGGTGCAGCGTCCGGCGCTCCTGCGGCCTCCGGGCCAGCAGTGTGGTCGCCGATCCCTTCCCCAGCCGCGGCGTCAGCGGTCGGGGCAGTCTCCTCGGCGGCTGGCTCGACGGCGCCAGCCATTCCTTCCGCGGCGGTGCCGTCGCCAGTTTCGCCGCCCACCTCCTCCTCGGCAATGGTTTCCGTCTCCATCGGCTCCGGGGCGGGCGGGTCTGACAACAGAAGAAAAAGAAAAGAAAGATTTGTCAAGCAAATATCCAAAAAAGAAGAATCCAAGTAGAAGAAATTACAAGGGTTTACCCTCGCGGGCCTCTTCAACAACGGGGTCCCTCGCCGGGGAATTCTCCCTTGGCGGCGTGGTAGTGGCCCCCGCTGGCGGAGGGCCGCTTGCGCCCTCCCTTGGCGGGGTGCTCACCCTTGTCGGGCTGCTCGCCCTTGGCGGGGTACTCGCCCTTGGAGGAGTACCCGTCCTTGGCGGAGCACTGTCCCTCGCCGGGGAGCTCATCCTTGACGGGGAGGGTGGAACAAGCGGCTCGTCGGGGGCGACCTCCTGGTGCTCCTGCGGCTGCGGCTCCACTTCTGCACAAGACAACAAAACATCAATAAGGATAATAACCTCAAGTGCGCCCGTCAAGCAGAATAATGAATACCAGACTTACGCTGGGGGCTGCGCTGGGGGCTGCTCTCCGGAGCAACAGGCTGGTCCGGCAAGCTTGTCGCTGGCGCGTCACCTGTCGCCGCGACGGGCTCGTCGTCCTCAATGTCAACCACAGGGATCTTGGCCCTCTTCGCCATCCTCTGGGTCAAGGTCCTGGAAGCCAAAACTGCGCCTCACGTGCTCCTCTTCATCGGAGCTGAGGGCAGAGAAATCAAACTGCGCCTCACGTGCTCCTACGCGAGGAGCTGGAGGAGTAGGCTCCCTCGGACGCTTGGTGGGCTCCGGAGCTACGGGTTGTGAAGACCCCGCGCCGGTCGTCGCTGAAGACCGAGGGGCAGAAGGAGCACCAGAGCCACTCCGGGAAGATCCCCCTCCGCTTGTCGCTCGGGCTCGGGGCGCCTCCTTGATGACCTTGCTCGTCGTGGTGGCGCGCGTCGCACGACGCCTCGGCTGCTGTCGGGGCGCCGGTGGCCTCGTCGTCTCAGTGGCCTTGCGGAGGCGCTTCTTCTGTTGTGGCGGAGGGCTTGGTGGTGGCGGAGAGTTCTCCGAGGATGAGGAAGCGTCGTCGTCGAGGTTCAGTGACCCGCCCGAGTCTTCGTCGGAATCGCCCGATTCGGCGTCCTCCTCGGCGGGCTCACTGGACTCAGAGCCTTGCCCGGCAGGCTCCCCGGCAAACTCCTCGGGCGCAATCTTCAGCAGCTTGAGGATTTCTGCCTCCTCGGCTTGGCTCACTGCGTCCGCTGCCTCTGCTTCGTCCATAGTGTATCCAAATTCACCTGCGGCCGCAGCCGCGGCGGCCTCCTCCATCCTGCTAGCTATGTATGCCACATCCCGGTCGGTGGTCTCCCGGGTGAGCCCCTTCTTCTCCTCGGCGTTGCGTGGTTTTTCAACCAGGTTGTCGAAGAAGGCTTGCACAGTCTCCGCTGAAGGCACCAGCCAGGTGGGGACAACCCCGTGGGAGTCGCACTCAGGCATCACCGCGCGGATGGCACTAAGGGCAGTGTTGTTGCACAACAGAACTACTCCCCGGGACGGGGTGAACCACTCCTTGTGCTTGGAGTCGTGCTTAAACAACTCCCGGACCATCCCCTTCAGTTCCAAGACAGTGAAGTTATAGTTCAACCCGGGGCGCAGCCTCATGCGGTCTGCCGCGTTGCCGAACTCCCAAGCGGGTCTCTTCCTTTCCTGCAGAGGGGCAATGCGGCGGCGGAGGAAATCGGCCCCAACTTCACCCACAGTCAAGTTGGCAGCCCAGAGGCGAAGGATCCTAGTAAGGGCAATCTGCAGCTTGTCATCCTCCGGGGCCAAGTCGCTCCAATCCTTGCCGCGCACTATTGCAGTCTGGCGCGGCGAGGTAAACTGCTCGGGTGCATCTTCCAGAACCCAGCACCAATCCGCTCTCCACTCTTCCCACTTGCCGCGTAGCTCTCCAATCAAGTACGCCTCCTTCTTGCCGAGCCTGAAGATCCAGGAGATACCGCCGGAGAGTGGGGATCCAGATTCTACTCTAGGCGTGAAGAAGTGGCGGAAGAGGGCTACGTTTGGGTGGACCCCGACATAGTTTTCGCACAGATGTGTGAACACGGCCAAAGTGAGAACGACATTCGGGGTAAAATCTAAGAGGTGGAGTCCATAGGTGTTCATCACATCGCAGAAAAATTCTGAATACGGAGGACAGAGACCGCAATAGAAGAATGAAGCGAAGTAGTAGTAACCTCCCGGGAACATGTTGACGGCTGCGGCGGGGAGGACTCTGGTGCGGGGATGAGCTTTCCTCTCCCTCGCCCAGAACAAGTAATACTTGTCCCGCAGCTCCCTCGCGCCGAGCCTCGGCGGGAAGACCACCCTTCTTCTCCGCATGGCTGCCAGCTTCGCCGCCTTTTCGGACTTCTCCTTCTTCGCCTGGTCACTCTTCACCTTGTCGCTCTTCGGGGCCATGACGGGGATGGCGGGGAGGTCGACGGCGCTGCGGATGTTGGAGACGGCGGAGGAGGGGGTGGAGCTCGACTCTCTGTTGACCTTTGCGGAAGCAGAGGGCGGCGGGGGTTTTTGGAGATTCAAGGCGCAATGAAGGTAATGGAGGGAAACTGCCCCTGCTTCCTCTACTTTTAAGAGGGAAGTGGGGGACGTTCCACATTTTTCCATTAAAGAAGCAGGCCACGTTCTCTCCCACAACGCCGCAATCGACGCGTGCCGTTAGGGAGAGGTGCAGCGGATGCGGAGTGGGGAACGGCGCGCCGTGGGCCGCGCGTGCCCGTGCACTGTTTTGGGCCTGGCCCAACAGCGTTCGGCACCGTGTGTGGCCCAGGCCCGGGGGCTCCTGCCGGTGTACTAAAGTAGGGGTACCTTAGTATCCCGACTTGTGCACGGGCAGTAGCAGCTTTCCGTGGTCTGGCTCACCACGTGCCCGCCAAAGCCTACTCTGGACCCTTTTGAAGCCATTCAAGAACAAAGTATACAAGCCAGAAGAACAAGGCCCCGGCAAGAGAAGCTTGCCGGGAAGGTCGTACCAGGCTCGAAGTTATTATTCCAGCACAAGACCCTGGCAAGAGGAGCTTGCCAGGAAGGCCAAAGAACAGCCCCTCAGAAGAGACATCGTGGCGCATCGCGCCCCGACGGGGCCCGGAGAGCGACAAGCTTCCGGGCCCGGCAAGATAGCAGCCCTGGCAAGGTGCTTGCCGGGGGTGGCTTACACTGTGTGCCTGCGCTCTAGCTCATCTGGCCACGCGTCGCCCTGGGGCCCTTCCAGGGGCACGTGGCGGATGGCTGTGCAGCCCGGGGTACACGGTGGCAAGCCACGGTGACGAGGCCGTCGTCGTGGCGAACGGAGACGCCCGGGCGGGCGCTTTTGGGGTGACGGCGACGGGCATTCAATGCCTTTGTCCCCCACCGTCTGGGTTAGGTATAGATCACTGTACCACCACTGTGCATACACTGTTCATGCACTGTTCCATCTACCACCAAATTTACGTTTTTACCCTCGTCTACGTTGACACCTGTCGGTGACCCCTTTGAACTATAAAAGGAGGCCCATGCACGACGTAGAGGAGGTTCGAGCCCAGAAACTCGATCACTCCTACGCTCGGTGTAGCCAGTACTGTAGATCTTCAAGCTCCCGAGCTCAAGAACTCAATACAACTAAAGGCAGGAGTAGGGTTTTACGCGTCCGCGCGGCCCGAACCTAGGTAAACTCCCGCGTGCGCTCCTCGATCTGCTCTCCGTGCTCCCTCCGCTCCCTTACCGCAACGTAGAAGGGGCTCCGGTCCCATAGGTGTTCGTGGGCGGTCAGTTTCCCGGACAGTCTTGATGTTGTTTACTGCTGTAGCATCATCATTGTATCTTTGCTTTTCATATTTGTGCCAAGTAAAGCCTCCGATTGCTAGAAAGTTCAAAAGTTGTGAGGTGCTGTCCAGGAAACAGATTCCGTCCTTGGATAGAAAAATTCGTATAAAATCACCAGATCATCTTTTTGGTCTGCATTTTCTCGACAGCGTTCTCTATATAATTGTCTTTCGTGCGTCTGTTCTGAGTTTTTTGATTTGAGTTGCAGAAGTATCCCGAACAGATCAATTACTGCCTGCTGTTCTGTTTTTCACAGATTCTGTCCTGTTTTGCCTTACCTTCACTTTGCAAATCAAGAACTTGCTTTTTCTTTGCAAAAACCTTTTGGCAATCTTGAGAAACAGTAGAACTTCAAGAATATCCTTATTTCCAGAAAGGTATAATTATTTTATTAAGGGTACTAACCTCGCTAATCAGATTATGATGAGTTATGTATGAAGGGAGTTTTCAAGTGTGCGAGGGAAGATGATAAAAAGATTCAGGAGTGTCAAGCGCTCAAGCTTGGGGATGCCCCCGTGCACCCCCAAGAAATATTCAAGGAGACTCAAGCGTCTAAGCTTGGGGATGCCCCCGTGCATCCCCTTCTCCATCAACATTATCAGTTCGTCTTTCGTTTCGCTATATTTTTATCACTTCATGTGTTATGTGCTATGCTTGGAGCGTCTTGCTTTTAGTTTTCTTTTTAGTTTTTCATAACGAGTCGGAACTCAGCATCCCTTTATGTGGGAGAGAAACACGCTCCACCTCTACCTAGAACATAACATAGAATTTTCATGTCTATCTATGCTGTGTGTGTTCTTTGTCTTTTAATAGCTACTATCGTGCTCTGCTCTTAGTATTCATGCTTATCTTTTCAAGAGCTTTTGTTTAGTTGGTTGCTTGAACTCTCTTTAATTACCATGCTCACCTTATTAAGAGAGTTTGCTTCCGTTGCATTGGTTAATATGTCTATGATAAAGATGCTACTTGCATGATGGTGCTTAGTAGTTTAGGTTTTCTTATGGTTAATCTCAAATAGTTGGGGGGTTCCCAATGTGTTATTGGAGTACCAACTTGATTTGTCTGCCTATGATGTGGTATGGTTTAGTAATATCTTCCTGCGAGAATTTATTTTGATTGACTTGGCGTATGCTCACGCATATTTAAGACTGTGAAGAAAGTCTGTCAAGCCTTGATGATCTTTTATTTTTGAGTAGCGATATAACTACCATGCCTGATTCAATATTGCTTTGTCGCTCTGCATGATTATGACCGTCATTGCTCTCTTAGTTGGTCGCTCCCAGTCTTTTGCTAACCTCTACCTGTACTAAGCAAACTAACCATGCAATACATAGCTCATGGGAAAGTAGCCTAAAAACTATTGTGGTAAAGAATATGTTGCTTATGTATCTTATTTCTTATAAGTTGCTTGCTGAGCGGTAACCATGTTTCTGGGGACGCCATCAACTGTCACACTTTTGTTGAATATCATGTGAGTTGCTATGCATGTTCGTCTTGTCTGAAGTAAGGGTGATTTACCATGGGTTGTATGAATATGCATATTGTTAGAGAAGAACATTGGGCCGCCAACCAAAGCCATGTATTATGGTGGAAGTTTTAGCTTGGACCTTAATCCTCAATCTCTCATGAGAATATGCTTATGCATTAAAGAGGAGTCCATCATCTATTTTCTATGTTGTCCCGGTATAGATGTCCTCAAGTTGAGATCTATCAAAAACGAGAAATCAAATGCGATTTATCTCCTTGGACCTTTGTACATAAGGCATAGAGGTACCCCTTTGTGACACTTGGTTGAAACATATGCAATGCAATGATAACCCATGGGGATCCGAGCTAATTAGGACAAGGAGCGAGCACTATTGGTATACGAACCTGGGTAAACTCCCGCGTGCGCTCCTCGATCTGCTCTCCGTGCTCCCTCCGCTCCCTTACCGCAACGTAGAAGGGGCTCCGGTCCCATAGGTGTTCGTGGGCGGTCAGTTTCCCCGACATCTTTGGCGCGCCAGGTAGGGGGCGTCGAGGTTGTGCGAACCTGATCCGGCGCTCACGCGGGCGCAGTCTTCATCAACCTCATCGACTACATCAACATGCCTCGGAAGAAGAAGGCTTCGGAGGTCGGCGGCCCGTCCGCGTCGATCCCACCACCACCAGAACCGACGGTTGGTGGGGGAGACGCCGGCGGAAGGGTGGACGCCAGCGGGGAAACTCACAGCGCCACCAAGTCCAAGGACAAGACGGACGACTGGGCGAACTCCAAGACCTCGGCGTCCGTGCACGCACCACGTTCCTCTCAGGAGGCACCGAACCAGCAGAGACGTGGTACCGGAGGTACCATACGCTTGTGGGACGTAGCCAAACCGGTGGGTCGCGGGATGCTCAAGGCCAGCGCGCTGGTACGAGCAAGGCGCGGTCGCCGGGGCGGGACCCTGCTCCTTCTAACCCTGTTAGAAGTCCGAGCATGTCTCGCTCCTCGCACCGCTCGCCACCGTTTCCCTCCTCTCCAGCAGAAGATCTAGCAAGAGCCCAGCTGCTCCTCGACTTCCCTCCAGCGGCAGACAAGGCCGAAGACTGGAGGGCTACAATCCAGAGCCTCATCGCCTTCGCCAACAACGACACGCCGCAGCAGCCGGCAACATCACAGCCGCGGCAAGTCCACCAAGCGAAGGCCGATGGAGACAAGACCGCCGGGGGTGCGACAATCGTGCACTCCCCGCCGCGGAAGCAGAAATCGCCACCCCGCCGGATCAACGTCGACGACGACTCCACGGCATCGTCGGATCCGCGGGCTCGCCGCGATCAGCGCCAAGTCCTCGACGACAGGCGACAAGAGGACGCTCGGACTCGTATCGAGCGTCAAAGAGAAGCCCGAAGACAGTCTGACCAGCGCGCTGGGACTGCTGTTGACATGCACACACCTGGTGAACCGGGCAACTTGCCGTACGCGGCAGGTTGCCCTGCGTTCACCCGAGAGCTGCGGCAAGTCCAGTGGCCCAGCATGAAGAACTTTAAGCCCGACGTACCCGAGAAGTACGACGGCAAGACGCACCCCTCGGAGTTCCTCAGCATCTACACCATTGCGGTGCAGGCTGCCGGGGGACGCGACGAGAAGATCTTAGCAAACTACTTCCCGCTCGTGCTCAAGCCCAATGTTAGATCCTGGCTCATGCACTTGCCGGAGAGCTCCATATCTTCTTGGGCATATCTGTGTCACCAGTTTGTTGGCGCCTTCACGGGCGGCCACAAACCCCACGGCCAGGAGAGCGATCTCCACATCCTTGCCCAGAAGGAGGGAGAGTCCCTGCGAAAGTATATCCAAAGGTTCAGCCGCGTCCAGCACAACATTCCCGACGTCCACCCTGCCGCGGTTATCAGCGCGTTCCACCAGAACGTGCGTAACCGCCGGATGAGGGAGGAGATGGCGATGACCAAGATCCGGGACGTCAGTGAGCTTTATGATCTGGCTGACAAGTGTGCCCGTGCTGAAGAGGGGAGGAGACTCCCCGGAGAGGATACTGGAGCAGGAGGAACAGACAGCGAGGATGCCGCCCCGGCAAGGAAAAACCGGCGGCGGAACAACAAGAAGAAGAAGAACAAGGAGGTACCGGTTGTCGAGCAATCCGGCAAGGAGGTTCCCGCCAAGAAGGCACATGCTGGTGGCTCCGGCAAGGAGTCCACCCCTGTAGCGGCAGCCGACAAGCAGTTTGGCTCTGACAAGCAGTACTGCAAGATCCACCGCACCAAGGGCCACGATCTCCAGAACTGCAAGAGGGTAGAGTACCTCGTAGAACAGCAGAAGGCTGAATACGAGCGTCGCAACAAGGAGAAGGCCCAAGGAGGCGGGGGAGAGCCCAGCAAGAAGCGGCCGTTCAATGGCCGGGGAGGGCGCCGCGGCAAGGCCAAGCAGCGGCAAGGAGACAGACCTCCCCGGGGCCGCGACAAGGATGAAGATGAAGACGATGACGAGGACATGGATGAAGGAGACAACAGTGAGCAGGAGTTCCAGAAGGCCACAGAGGTTCTGTGTGTCGACGGAGGTGCCTCTCTGCACACTTCCCACCGCCAACTCAAGCAGTGGGTGCGGGAAGTGAATGCAGCCGAGCCACCCGTCGAGTCATGCACGCTGCTGAAATGGTCCGGCACGCCCATCATCTTCGACCTTGAGGACCACCCTGATCGCACAACAGCGGTCGGGTGTTTGCCGATGTTGGTTTCGCCAACTATCCGCAACCTCAAGGTCGCCAAGATGTTGGTTGACGGCGGGGCCGGCCTCAACTTGATCTCCTCCGATGTGATCAAGAAACTGCAGATTCCCGACAGCGAGCTCGAGGAAACCGGGTCGTTCCAAGGGATCAACCCGGGAAGGAGCAAGCCGAAGGGGAAGATCACGCTGCCAGTGACCTTTGGCGGAGAGCTCAACTTCAGGACGGAGAGGATAACGTTCGACGTCGCCGATATCCCATTGCCATATAATGGGATACTTGGTCGTCCTGCGCTCGCCAAGTTCATGGCAGCTTCCCACTATGCATACAACATGCTCAAGATGCCGGGGCCGATAAGCGTCATCTTTGTCCCCGGCGACAAGAAGGATGCGCTTATCTGCGCCGACAAGATCTACCGGGATGCAGCAGCCGCGGCAGACAGCAAGGCACTTGCCTCTGAAGCTCCCGGGGGGAAGACCAAGACCAAGTCCGGCGAGAGCTCTGGAGCCCACTCCGGCAAACGCACCTCTTCGGAGTGCTGCGCTGCCGTCGAGGATGCACCATCGAGCTCCACCGGCAAGTGCAAGAAAGGAATGGCAGCTCCACCGGCAACCAAGAAGGTGTCCGTCAAGGAGGACGGCACTGGTGGTACTTTCACCATCAGTGCTACGCTCGACCCCAAATAGGAAAGCGCGCTCGTTGCCTTCCTGCGGGCGAATGTCGACGTATTCGCATGGCAACCGTCTGGCATCCCCGGCGTTCCCAGGAAGGTAATTGAGCACAAGCTTGCTGTTTGTCCTCATGCGCGGCCCGTCAAGCAGAAGGTCAGGAAGCAAGCTGTGGAGCGCCAAGAGTTCATTGCCGAGGAGATAAAGAAGTTGGAAGCAGCAGGCCTGGTTAGAGGTGTACTCCATCCTACATGGTTGGCCAATCCAGTTGTCGTGCGAAAGGCTAATGGGAAATGGAGACTTTGTATAGACTTCACTGATGTGAATAAAGCTTGTCCCAAGGATCCTTTTCCCTTGCCGCGCATCGACCAGATTGTTGACTCCACGGCTGGATGTGAGTTGCTTTCATTTCTCGATGCATACTCAGGTTACCACCAGATATTCATGGCTGAGGAAGATGAAGAAAAGACTGCATTCATTACTCCATGTGGCACATACTGCTTCATACGCATGCCCTTTGGATTGAAGAATGCGGGCTCAACATTTGCAAGGGTGGTCCACACTGCTTTTGAGCCACAGATACACAGGAATGTAGAAGCCTACATGGATGATATAGTGGTCAAGAGCCAGAGCAAGGCCACCCTGATCCAAGACCTAGAAGAAACCTTTGAGAATCTGCGCAAGATACAACTCAAGTTGAACCCCGAGAAGTGCATTTTCGGAGTCCCCTCCGGCAAGCTTCTCGGGTTCTTTGTGTCCCAGAGGGGGATTGAAGCCAATCCCGACAAGATAAAAGCCATCGAGCAGATTGAAGCCCCGAAGCGCGTCAAGGACGTAAGGAGACTTGCTGGTTGTGTGGCTGCCCTCAGCAGGTTCATTTCAAAGTCTGCAGAACGCGCCCTGCCTTTCTTCAAAATCTTGAAAAAGGCAGGCCCTATGAAATGGACTCCAGAAGCGGAGGCAGCGCTGCAAGACTTGAAAGGATACCTGTCCTCTACTCCAATACTTGTCGCACCTAGGCCACAGGAGAAGTTGCTGCTGTACCTAGCAGCAACCAATCAAGTGGTTAGTGTTGCGTTAGTAGCGGAGAGGGAGGCGGATGAGGAACCCACATCCCCGGCAAGCGCATCCAGCGACAAGTAGGGGGCTTCCCCGACAAGCCATGGCCCCGACAAGGACAAGTCTGCGCAGGAACGAGGAGAAGTGCGAAAGAAGATGGTGCATCGCCCAGTGTATTTTGTAAGTTCCCTCTTGCAGGGGGCTAGATCAAGATACTCTCGGGTGCAGAAGTTGCTTTTCGGCCTCCTCATGGCCTCAAGGAAGCTGCACCATTACTTCCAAGCACATGAGATAACGGTGGTCACTCGATTTCCGTTGAAGAGGATATTGCAGAATCCAGAAGCAACAGGCAGGATCGTCGAGTGGGCACTAGAACTGTCGAGCTTTGGTCTCAAGTTTGAGAGTACTTCAACTATACAGAGCAGAGCTTTGGCAGAGTTCATAGCAGAGTGGACACCAACACCAGATGAAGAAGGTCCAGAGACAAGCGTCCCCGTCCAAGAAACAAGCAAAGAGTGGATAATGTACTTCGGTGGTGCCTTCTCGCTGCAAGGCGCCGGCACCGGCGTGTTACTCATAGCGCCCACCGGAGAGCACCTCAAGTATGTTGTTCAAATGCACTTTCCCAAGGAGCAAGCGACGAACAATACTGCTGAGTATGAAGGTTTGCTCGCCAGTCTCAGAATTGCGGCCGAACTTGGGATCAAGAAGCTGATTGTGTGGGGAGATTCACAATTGGTGGTCCGACAAGTAAACAAGAGTTACCAGAGTCCCTTGATGGAAGCTTATGTCGATGAGGTGAGGAAGCTTGAAGAACACTTTGAAGGCCTACAGATGGAGCATGTCCCAAGAGCTCAGAATGATATCGCAGATGGCCTCTCAAAGTGTGCTGCAATGAAGTTACCTGTGGAACCAAGAACCTTCGTGCTCAAGCTAACTCAACCATCCGTTACACCATCAGTTGGGCAAAGCAAGAAGAGGAAGTTGGTCTCCGGCGACTACTTGCCGGCGGATCTTCCTGAGGCCGCCGCCAAGGTCCCCAAGAACAACAACCAAGATGCTGAAGAACAGTCTGCTCCTGCGGACCCAAGGGTCTGTACAGTTGAAGCAGGCGTTCCCGACAAGCCTTGCCCCGGCAGGCTTGCCGGGGGACCCTCATCTCCTGCAGAACTGCAGGTTCTTGCCGTAGAAGCTGAGGTTCCCGCAGCAGCCCTGATGCCTTTAGTCCTTGTTGTTGAGCCTCAGGATCCAGCATGGGCACAGCAAATCGTCCGTTTTCTTCAAACTGGAGAACTTCCCGAAGAACCAGAAGAGATAGAGAGGATAACCAGGCAGTCAAGTATGTACCAGTTCGTTGGCAACGAACTGTACAGAAGAAGACTCAACGGTGTCAGGTTGAAGTGCATTTCCCGGGAAGATGGACAGAAGCTGTTGGCAGAGATACATGGAGGCATATGTGGCCACCACATTGGCGCAAGGGCACTTGCCGGGAAGGCGTTCCGGCAAGGGTTCTTTTGGCCAGAAGCCCTCCAAGATGCAACTGCACAAGTAACCAAGTGTGAAGCGTGCCAGTTCCATGCCAAGCAGATTCACCAGCCAGCTCAAGCTCTCCAGACGATTCCTTTGTCCTGGCCCTTCTCGGTCTGGGGGCTCGACATCCTCGGCCCCTTTCCCCGCGCAGTCGGGGGCTTTGAGTACTTGTACGTTGCAATAGACAATTTCACAAAGTGGCCAGAAGTGGAACCAGTGAGAAAGGTGACAGCACAGTCAGCAGTGAAGTTCTTCAGGTCAATTGATTGCCGTTTCGGAATCCCTAACAGGATCATCACCGACAACGGCACACAGTTCACAAGTCGCACCTTCATGCAGTACGTCCAAGACCTTGGCGCCAAGGTCTGCTTCGCTTCTGTTGCTCACCCAAGAAGCAATGGTCAAGCGGAGAGGGAAAATGCTGAAGTGCTGCGCGGACTAAAGACAAGAACGTTCGACAGGCTGCACAAGTGCGGAAGAAACTGGATAGAGGAGTTACCGGCGGCTCTTTGGTCAATCAGGACGACACCGAATCGAGCCACTGGACAGACACCCTTTGCTCTTGTCTATGGAGCAGAAGCAGTTCTCCCCACGGAACTCGTATACGGATCTCCTCGAGTGCTCGCTTACGATGAGCTCGAGCAAGAGCAACTGCGGCAAGATGATGCATTGCTCCTCGAGGAGGACCGTCTCCAGGCTGCTGTACAAGCTGCTCGATACCAGCAAGCCTTGCGTCGCTATCATAGCCGCAAGGTCAAGGCCAGGAGTCTCGAGGAAGGCGACCTTGTTCTTCAGCGTGTTCAGTCCGCCAAGAATTCCAACAAGCTGACGCCAAAGTGGGAAGGCCCTTATCGGGTGAGACGAGTCACAAGGCCCGGCGCTGTCCGCCTTGAGACCGAAGAAGGCTTACCGGTGAGCAACTCCTGGAACATAGAGCATCTTTGCAAGTTTCACCCATAAGGCGCGGTTGCCGTGATCCGCTCCGGCAACCACTTTTTGTACAAGTCTTGCCGCTGTCGCATGTAAACCTTTGTACAAAGCCGGGCGCAGAACCCGTGCATCAGTAAAACTTTTGTGCTTCACACTGTTTGTCATTTCATGCTTTTCTTTTTACTTGCATGCATCATCTGACACCTTGTGCAGCACACATCCCCGGTAAGTAGCAACAAGCCACAAGGCTCCATACTTGTGTTTCTTCCTCTTTTCCTTTCTCTCTTAGACAGAAGAAGTGTTCCTCGCGCACAAGTTTGCCGGGGGGAGGAGATAGAGGTGTGGACCAAGTGCTGTTCAAGAAAGGAAAGCCTTGCCGGGAAGCAAACAATCCATGAAAGCTAAGTTGCCAGAACTTGAGCAGTTCAAATTTTCAAAAATTTTGGTTGTCTTCCTTGAACAGCCACACTTTGTATGGAAAACCTGTGCGAGGAGGAACCTACCCGTGGCTAGCCGCACCCTTATTTTGTTTCGAGCACGCTCAATAGCTTAAGTGAGCTGCGGCAAGTGTCGCGCCCTTACTTCGTTTTCGAGTTCGCTCAACAATCTAAGTGTGCTATGACTAGCTGCGGCAAGGTTTCTTGCCGGCAAGGGCATTGCTAGCAGGCTGCTAAGAGTCTCACACTCAGCGCTCGCGGCAAGGGTTCCTTTGCCGGCAAGTTCCCTAAAAAGCGTAGGGTGGAAAGCATACAAAGTGAAAGGACTAGAGCAAGGGAGATAACACTGCATTGATTACCCAAAATAAAAGTATATATTACAGAGATAACTTGCCGCTGTTCTAACCAACTACTACCCATGACTTAATCGACAGCGGCAAGGAAAGCGGGAAGAAGGAAGCCTAGTCTCTACGGTCTCCATCGACCCTCTCGATCTTGCCCACCTTGGCTACGATATGGGCGACTTGTGCCTTCAACGCCTCCTGGTCGGCTTCGGGCGGCAGGGTCCGGAGGACGTTGACGAGGTTGATCCCGGGGTTGCGGTAGACGATCTTCGACAAGACCCGCTCCAAAGTACCCATGCAAAGCCGGCGCGCCTCGTCAGCCAGCTGCGTGGGGATCTTCACCCGTAGCCGCGCGAGAGCCGGCGCCACTCCCCTGAAGAACAGGCTCAGCTTGGCGCTGTGAGGGAGGCTCTCGTCGGGGGAGTACCCGAGGTGCTCTGCCCTCAACGCCACCATCTCCATGTCGATGTTGGCGGCGGAGGCGACGAGCTCCTCAGTCCACTGCTCCACCATCCTCTGAAAGTGGTTTTGCGAGACGACGGCGCTTTCCAGCAAGGCCCTCTCAGTACGGAGATCGTCCTTCAGCTTTGTCTCGCGATCCCGGGCAGCGTCAAGCGAGTCAGTGAGGGTGGAAACTTTCAGCTCCAAGTCAGCGATGGAGTCCCTGGCGTCAGTGAGCTCTTTGCCCTTCTCGGAGAGGCGGACTTGCAGCTCCAAGTTGGTGTGGGCGTCCTTCTCCCGTGCCACGTTGAGCGCAGTGACCCTGTCCTCACTCGCCTTCAAGTTCAGCTCCATCTGCGCCACCCTGGCCTCCAGATCCCTCTTGGTGGTCTCTGCGGCAGCGGCGGCATCCCTCGCCTCCTGCAGAGCCCCGCCAATGGCCTGCTCACGAGCGGTGAGGTCGTCCTCGTGGCTGTCGAGGTCGACCTTCCGCTGGTTGAGCTCTCCTTCCCGCCGAGACAGCTCCTCGGCGGCCAAACGCTGCTGCTCCTCCACCTCGGCCTTCTCGAGGAGGAACGCCTGGTGTGCTCCGGCAAGCTCTTCACGCTCCTCCGCCAAGTTCCGGAGGGCCGCCTGGTTGGCGGCACGGAGCTCCACGGCACGCTGCTCCAAATCAACACCAGCCTTGGCAGCCAGAGCCTCCCGGGAGTCCAACTTAGCCTGCCTGGCCCGGTACAAGGCCAGAAGCCGGCATAAGAGTTGCTCCTCTTCGGGCTCGTTGCTGCTGCCGGGCGCGTCGACAACCTTCAGCCCGGCGGAGGCGAGAACTTCTTCGTCGAAGGTCTCCCCCTCCGCAGGTGCCCTTGATGAGGACGCCCACGGGACTTGGATAAAGACCCCGTTGGCGGCCTCCAGATAGACGCCCGACCCAGGTGCGGAGGCGGAGGGGTCGGCGGTCGGTGCAGCGTCCGGCGCTCCTGCGGCCTCCGGGCCAGCAGTGTGGTCGCCGATCCCTTCCCCAGCCGCGGCGTCAGCGGTCGGGGCAGTCTCCTCGGCGGCTGGCTTGTCGGCGCCGGCCATTCCTTCCGCGGCGGTGCCGTCGCCAGTTTCGCCGCCCACCTCCTCCTCGGCAATGGTTTCCGTCTCCATCGGCTCCGGGGCGGGCGGGTCTGACAACAGAAGAAAAAGAAAAGAAAGATTTGTCAAGCAAATATCCAAAAAAGAAGAATCCAAGTAGAAGAAATTACAAGGGTTTACCCTCGCGGGCCTCTTCAACAACGGGGTCCCTCGCCGGGGAATTCTCCCTTGGCGGCGTGGTAGTGGCCCCCGCTGGCGGAGGGCCGCTTGCGCCCTCCCTTGGCGGGGTGCTCACCCTTGTCGGGCTGCTCGCCCTTGGCGGGGTACTCGCCCTTGGCGGAGTACCCGTCCTTGGCGGAGCACTGTCCCTCGCCGGGGAGCTCATCCTTGACGGGGAGGGTGGAACAAGCGGCTCGTCGGGGGCGACCTCCTGGTGCTCCTGCGGCTGCGGCTCCACTTCTGCACAAGACAACAAAACATCAATAAGGATAATAACCTCAAGTGCGCCCGTCAAGCAGAATAATGAATACCAGACTTACGCTGGGGGCTGCGCTGGGGGCTGCTCTCCGGAGCAACAGGCTGGTCCGGCAAGCTTGTCGCTGGCGCGTCACCTGTCGCCGCGACGGGCTCGTCGTCCTCAATGTCAACCACAGGGATCTTGGCCCTCTTCGCCATCCTCTGGGTTAAGGTCCTGGAAGCCAAAACAAGATCAGAACCAAGCAAGAGAAATCAAGACAAAATCAAAGGAAATAGAAAGTGCAAGTGCTTACTCTTCCTCCTCTTCATCGGAGCTGAGGGCAGAGAAATCAAACTGCGCCTCACGTGCTCCTACGCGAGGAGCTGGAGGAGTAGGCTCCCTCGGACGCTTGGCGGGCTCCGGAGCTGTGGGTTGTGAAGACCCCGCGCCGGTCGTCGCTGAAGACCGAGGGGCAGAAGGAGCACCAGAGCCACTCCGGGAAGATCCCCCTCCGCTTGTCGCTCGGGCTCGGGGCGCCTCCTTGACGACCTTGCTCGTCGTGGTGGCGCGCGTCGCACGGCGCCTCGGCTGCTGTCGGGGCGCCGGTGGCCTCGTCGTCTCAGTGGCCTTGCGGAGGCGCTTCTTCTGTTGTGGCGGAGGGCTTGGTGGTGGCGGAGAGTTCTCCGAGGATGAGGAAGCGTCGTCGTCGAGGTTCAGTGACCCGCCCGAGTCTTCGTCGGAATCGCCCGATTCGGCGTCCTCCTCGGCGGGCTCACTGGACTCAGAGCCTTGCCCGGCAGGCTCCCCGGCAAACTCCTCGGGCGCAATCTTCAGCAGCTTGAGGATTTCCGCCTCCTCGGCTTGGCTCACTGCGTCTGCTGCCTCTGCTTCGTCCAGAGTGTATCCAAATTCACATGCGGCCGCAGCCGCGGCGGCCTCCTCCATCCTGCTAGCTATGTATGCCACATCCCGGTCGGTGGTCTCCCGGGTGAGCCCCTTCTTCTCCTCGGCGTTGCGTGGTTTTTCAACCAGGTTGTCGAAGAAGGCTTGCACAGTCTCCGCTGAAGGCACCAGCCAGGTGGGGACAACCCCGTGGGAGTCGCACTCAGGCATCACCGCGCGGATGGCACTAAGGGCAGTGTTGTTGCACAACAGAACTACTCCCCGGGACGGGGTGAACCACTCCTTGTGCTTGGAGTCGTGCTTAAACAACTCCCGGACCATCCCCTTCAGTTCCAAGACAGTGAAGTTATAGTTCAACCCGGGGCGCAGCCTCATGCGGTCTGCCGCGTTGCCGAACTCCCAAGCGGGTCTCTTCCTTTCCTGCAGAGGGGCAATGCGGCGGCGGAGGAAATCGGCCCCAACTTCACCCACAGTCAAGTTGGCAGCCCAGAGGCGAAGGATCCTAGTAAGGGCAATCTGCAGCTTGTCATCCTCCGGGGCCAAGTCGCTCCAATCCTTGCCGCGCACTATTGCAGTCTGGCGCGGCGAGGTAAACTGCTCGGGTGCATCTTCCAGAACCCAGCACCAATCCGCTCTCCACTCTTCCCACTTGCCGCGTAGCTCTCCAATCAAGTATGCCTCCTTCTTGCCGAGCCTGAAGATCCAGGAGATACCGCCGGAGAGTGGGGATCCAGATTCTACTCTAGGCGTGAAGAAGTGGCGGAAGAGGGCTACGTTTGGGTGGACCCCGACATAGTTTTCGCACAGATGTGTGAAAACGGCCAAAGTGAGGATGACATTCGGGGTAAAATCTAAGAGGTGGAGTCCATAGGTGTTCATCACATCGCAGAAAAATTCTGAATACGGAGGACAGAGACCGCAATAGAAGAATGAAGCAAAGTAGTAGTAACCTCCCGGGAACATGTTGACGGCTGCAGCGGGGAGGACTCTGGTGTGGGGATGAGCTTTCCTCTCCCTCGCCCAGAACAAGTAATACTTGTCCCGCAGCTCCCTCGCGCCGAGCCTCAGCGGGAAGACCACCCTTCTTCTCCGCATGGCTGCCAGCTTCGCCGCCTTTTCGGACTTCTCCTTCTTCGCCTGGTCACTCTTCGCCTTGTCGCTCTTCGGGGCCATGACGGGGACGGCGGGGAGGTCGACGGCGCTGCGGATGTTGGAGACGGCGGAGGAGGGGGTGGAGCTTGACTCTCTGTCGACCTTTGCGGAAGCAGAGGGCGGCGGGGTTTTTTGGAGATTCAAGGCGCAATGAAGGTAATGGAGGGAAACTGCCCCTGCTTCCTCTGCTTTTAAGGGGGAAGTGGGGGACGTTCCACATTTTTCCATTAAAGAAGCAGGCCGCGTTCTCTCCCACAACGCCGCAATCGACGCGTGCCATTAGGGAGAGGTGCAGCGGATGCGGAGTGGGGAACGGCGCGCCGTGGGCCGCGCGTGCCCGTGCACTGTTTTGGGCCTGGCCCAACAGCGTTCGGCACCGTGTGTGGCCCAGGCCCGGGGGCTCCTGTCGGTGTACTAAAGTAGGGGTACCTTAGTATCCCGACTTGTGCACGGGCAGTAGCAGCTTTCCGTGGTCTGGCTCACCACGTGCCCGCCAAAGCCTACTCCGGACCCTTTTGAAGCCATTCAAGAACAAAGTATACAAGCCAGAAGAACAAGGCCCCGGCAAGAGAAGCTTGCCGGGAAGGTCGTACCAGGCTCGAAGTTATTATTCCAGCACAAGACCCTGGCAAGACGAGCTTGCCAGGAAGGCCAAAGAACAGCCCCTCAGAAGAGACATCGTGGCGCATCGCGCCCCGACGGGGCCCGGAGAGCGACAAGCTTCCGGGCCCGGCAAGATAGCAGCCCCGACAAGGTGCTTGCCGGGGGTGGCTTACACTGTGTGCCTGCGCTCTAGCTCATCTGGCCACGCGTCGCCCTGGGGCCCTTCCAGGGGCACGTGGCGGATGGCTGTGCAGCCCGGGGTACACGGTGGCAAGCCACGGTGACGAGGCCGTCGTCGTGGCGAACGGAGACGCCCGGGCGGGCGCTTTTGGGGTGACGGCGACGGGCATTCAATGCCTTTGTCCCCCACCGTCTGGGTTAGGTATAGATCACTGTACCACCACTGTGCATACACTGTTCATGCACTGTTCCATCTACCACCAAATTTACGTTTTTACCCTCCTCTACGTTGACACCTGTCGGTGACCCCTTTGAACTATAAAAGGAGGCCCATGCACGACGTAGAGGAGGTTCGAGCCCAGAAACTCGATCACTCCTACGCTCGGTGTAGCCAGTACTGTAGATCTTCAAGCTCCCGAGCTCAAGAACTCAATACAACTAAAGGCAGGAGTAGGGTTTTACGCGTCCGCGCGGCCCGAACCTAGGTAAACTCCCGCGTGCGCTCCTCGATCTGCTCTCCGTGCTCCCTCCGCTCCCTTACCGCAACGTAGAAGGGGCTCCGGTCCCATAGGTGTTCGTGGGCGGTCAGTTTCCCGGACAGTCTTGATGTTGTTTACTGCTGTAGCATCATCATTGTATCTTTGCTTTTCATATTTGTGCCAAGTAAAGCCTCCGATTGCTAGAAAGTTCAAAAGTTGTGAGGTGCTGTCCAGGAAACAGATTCCGTCCTTGGATAGAAAAATTCGTATAAAATCACCAGATCATCTTTTTGGTCTGCATTTTCTCGACAGCGTTCTCTATATAATTGTCTTTCGTGCGTCTGTTCTGAGTTTTTTGATTTGAGTTGCAGAAGTATCCCGAACAGATCAATTACTGCCTGCTGTTCTGTTTTTCACAGATTCTGTCCTGTTTTGCCTTACCTTCACTTTGCAAATCAAGAACTTGCTTTTTCTTTGCAAAAACCTTTTGGCAATCTTGAGAAACAGTAGAACTTCAAGAATATCCTTATTTCCAGCAAGGTATAATTATTTTATTAAGGGTACTAACCTCGCTAATCAGATTATGATGAGTTGTGTATGAAGGGAGTTTTCAAGTGTGCGAGGGAAGATGATAAAAAGATTCAGGAGTGTCAAGTGCTCAAGCTTGGGGATGCCCCCGTGCACCCCCAAGAAATATTCAAGGAGACTCAAGCGTCTAAGCTTGGGGATGCCCCCGTGCATCCCCTTCTCCATCAACATTATCAGTTCGTCTTTCGTTTCGCTATATTTTTATCACTTCATGTGTTATGTGCTATGCTTGGAGCGTCTTGCTTTTAGTTTTCTTTTTAGTTTTTCATAACGAGTCGGAACTCAGCATCCCTTTATGTGGGAGAGAAACACGCTCCACCTCTACCTAGAACATAACATAGAATTTTCATGTCTATCTATGCTGTGTGTGTTCTTTGTCTTTTAATAGCTACTATCGTGCTCTGCTCTTAGTATTCATGCTTATCTTTTCAAGAGCTTTTGTTTAGTTGGTTGCTTGAACTCTCTTTAATTACCATGCTCACCTTATTAAGAGAGTTTGCTTCCGTTGCATTGGTTAATATGTCTATGATAAAGATGCTACTTGCATGATGGTGCTTAGTAGTTCAGGTTTTCTTATGGTTAATCTCAAATAGCTGGGGGGTTCCCAATGTGTTATTGGAGTACCAACTTGATTTGTCTGCCTATGATGTGGTATGGTTTAGTAATATCTTCCTTCGAGAATTTATTTTGATTGACTTGGCGTATGCTCACGCATATTTAAGACTGTGAAGAAAGTCTGTCAAGCCTTGATGATCTTTTATTTTTGAGTAGCGATATAACTACCATGCCCGATTCAATATTGCTTTGTCGCTCTGCATGATTATGACCGTCATTGCTCTCTTAGTTGGTCGCTCCCAGTCTTTTGCTAACCTCTACCTGTACTAAGCAAACTAACCATGCAATACATAGCTCATGGGAAAGTAGCCTAAAAACTATTGTGGTAAAGAATATGTTGCTTATGTATCTTATTTCTTATAAGTTGCTTGCTGAGCGGTAACCATGTTTCTGTGGACGCCATCAACTGTCACACTTTTGTTGAATATCATGTGAGTTGCTATGCATGTTCATTTTGTCTGAAGTAAGGGTGATTTACCATGGGTTGTATGAATATGCATATTGTTAGAGAAGAACATTGGGCCGCCAACCAAAGCCATGTATCATGGTGGAAGTTTTAGCTTGGACCTTAATCCTCAATCTCTCATGAGAATATGCTTATGCATTAAAGAGGAGTCCATCATCTATTTTCTATGTTGTCCCGGTATGGATGTCCTCAAGTTGAGATCTATCAAAAACGAGAAATCAAATGCGATTTATCTCCTTGGACCTTTGTACATATGGCATAGAGGTACCCCTTTGTGACACTTGGTTGAAACATATGCAATGCAATGATAACCCATGGGGATCCGAGCTAATTAGGACAAGGAGCGAGCACTATTGGTATACGATGCATGAGGCTTGCAACTTATAGGATGTTTTATGCATGACACATATGAAGTACTACTACCGTTGACACAATTGCTTCCATGTTTTCAAAATAAAAGCTCTAGCACTTAACCTTTCTTTTACCTTTATGTTAAAGCACCAACTACTGAGAGCATGATTGTCATTCTGAGTGTAATGTGCATTGTCCCAAAGTAGCATTGTCTTTTGCATGATTGTGATATCGTTTATTCTGAAATCATTGTATCTAGTCATCACTTAAACCTTGAAGGTGCCCTTGCATTTATGTTTTGCATCACTAAAGGGGGCAAGCTAGATATCACTTTATCATATTTGCACATCATGTTCATTGCAAATCTTTTTGATATTTCAGTTTCATGATGTAAAACTTTCAGTCATTTGTGATTTTCTCTTGAGGCAACTTAATTACTTTGGAATCATTGTCTCAGTAAGCTCTTGTCATATGACTATGAAAAAGTCCTATATGGTTAATAGCATGTCACCACAGAAATTATTCTTGTTATCATTTACCTACTCGAGGACGAGCAGGAATTAAGCTTGGGGATGTTGATACGTCCAAAACATATCTATAATTTCTGCTTGCTCCATGCCACTTTTGGGTGATATTGCTATGATATTCATACACTTCCATACACTTTTGATCATATTTGGACTAACTTACTAATCCAGTGCACCCCAGTGCCAGTTTCTGTTTTCGACTGTTTTGTATTTCAGGTTTTCACGTTTCGAGAACTGCCCAGAAAAATCCAGAAACATTATATAAAAAATCAGCGTTCCGGAAACAACACTGCGTCCGAAGGGCAGCCTGGGGGGGGGGCCACCAGGGCTCCAGGCGCCCTGGCGGCGCGCCCCACCAGGGCCGCGCCGGGGGGCGCCTGGGCCCCCCAAAGCTCCCCCGGTGCCCTACTTTGGCATATATTTAAAGGACCCTCCGTAACCCTCAGAACAGGAACTCTTTTCGCGATCCCATCTCTGTTCCGCCGCCGCTTCCAAGATCGGGAGCACCAGGAGAACTCTTCCCGGCACCCTGCCAGAGGGGAGGATCACCACCGGGAGCTTCTCCACCACCATGGACGCCTCCCGGATGACTCGTGAGTAGTCTCCCTTGGACCATGAGTCCATGACCAGTAGCTATGTGATGTTCTCCTCCCGTTCTTGTGCTTCACTAATTAGTCCTCGTGAGCTGCCCTACATGATCGAGGCACCTATGTAATCCTTATGTTGTTGCTATGTTGAGTTTGCTGGGATCCGATGGATTATGAGATTATGTTCAGATTGATCTTGAGTAATATATTTGATTCACCTCTTTTATATTTTTGTTCATAAGTAATTCTTGCATGTTCTCCGTTGTTATTTATTGCTTTGGCCGAGTAATAGGTAGTGACTCCAAGAGGGAACGTTATGCTCGATTATGGGTTCATGCCCCTCGATGACTAGCTTGAGTGACAGAAACATGAGTCTAGGGGATGTGCTGTTGCCACAAGGGGGAAAACAACGGTGCTTGTGCCCGCGGGTGCAAGGATTGTTTACTTTACGCAAAGTTCTTTTAATGCAGTTGTCTGTTGCATTGAGTTTACACTATGGGTGGGACTCGCAACTTAATACCAGCGAGATGTTCTGGATAGATATCTCAAGGTGGATGATTAGTGAGTAGTCTCCCTTGGACCATGAGTCCATGACCAGTAGCTATGTGATGTTCTCCTCCCGTTCTTGTGCTTCACTAATTAGTCCTCGTGAGCTGCCCTACATGATCGAGGCACCTATGTAATCCTTATGCTGTTGCTATGTTGAGTTTGCTGGGATCCGATGGATTATGAGATTATGTTCAGATTGATCTTGAGTAATATATTTGATTTACCTCTTTTATATTTTTGTTCATAAGTAATTCTTGCATGTTCTCCGTTGTTATTTATTGCTTTGGCCGAGTAATAGGTAGTGACTCCAAGAGGGAACGTTATGCTCGATTGTGGGTTCATGCCCCTCGATGACTAGCTTGAGTGACAGAAACATGAGTCTAGGGGATGTGCTGTTGCCACAAGGGGGAAAACAACGGTGCTTGTGCCCGCGGGTGCAAGGATTGTTTACTTTACGCAAAGTTCTTTTAATGCAGTTGTTTGTTGCATTGAGTTTACACTATGGGTGGGACTCGCAACTTAATACCAGCGAGATGTTCTGGATAGATATCTCAAGGTGGATGATTAGTAGTAGATATTGATGGATTTCGGTCTACTTACTTTGGCGTACCGCCCATGCTTTGAACCTCAACCTTTCTTGCAATGTCGTCAGCATTGGTTTGCGTTCGTGGTCCTGTCAATTGCCCAGCTGTAATTTGTTTACCTCACATAGCTGTTTTATCGTCTTTTGGGAGAGAGACATCACTAGTGAACATCATGAGACTCCGGTCCATATTACCATCATTGATCACATCCGCTATTTACTTTTCGCTATTTACTTACTATTGCAAAACACTATCTATCACTACTATCATTGCTTTTAATCCTTTGTGAACTACAAGGCCGGAGGGATTGACAACCTCTCTGTACTCGTTGGGAGCAAAGTTATTTGTCTGTGTGCAGGTCCACGTTGATTGCTACTAATCTGGCGCCGTAGCAGTTGACACCTACTTGTTGAACCTAGGAGTCTCTGGGGATTCGATCCTTGGCATCTTTGCTAAGGGAAAACACTTCTACTTACTGCATCTTACACCTTCCACTTGGGGTAACCAACGAGGGGTTCGAGGCCCATCATCATCTAAATGATACGTGATCTAAATCAACTAAACCATGTCTAATCATCACGTGAGATGGAGTAGTCATCAATGGTGAACATCTCTATGTTGATCATATCTACTATATGATTCACGTTCGACCTTTCAGTCTCCAGTATTCCGAGGCCATGTATGTACATGTTAGGCTCGTCAAGTTTAACCTGAGTATTCCACATGTGCAAAACTGTCTTGCACCCGTTATATGTGAACGTAGAGTCTATCACACCCGATCATCACGTGGTGTCTCAATACGATGAACTATAGAAACGGCGCATACTCAGGGAGAACACATTTACCTTGAAATTTAGTTAAGGGATCATCTTATAATGCTAGCACCATACTAAGCAAAATAAGATGCATAAAAGATAAACATCACATGCAATCAAAATATGTGACATGATAGGGCCATCATCATCTTGTGCTTTTGATCTCCATCTCCAAAGCATCATCATGATCTCCATCGTCACCGGCTTGACACCTTGATCTCCATCGTTGCGTCGTGGTCGTCTCACCAACTATTGCTTCTACGACTATTGCTAACTCATAGCGATAAAGTAAAGCAATTACATGTCACTTGCATTTCATACAATAAAGAGACAACCATAAGGCTCCTGCCGGTTGTCGATAATTTACAAAACATGATCATCTCATACAATAACGTATAACTCATCATGTCTTGACCATATCACATCACAACATGCCCTGCAAAAACAAGTTAGACCTCCTCTACTATGTTGTTGCAAGTTTTACATGGCAGCTACGGGCTTCTAGCAAGAACCGTTCTTACCTATGGCACAAAACCACAACGGTGTTTCGTCAAGTTTGATGTTTTAACCTTCTTCAAGGACCGGCCGCAGTCAAATTCGATTCAACTAAATTAGGAGAAATAGACACCCACCAACCACCTTTATGCAAAACTAGTTGCATGTCTGTCGGTGGAACCGGTCTCATGAACGCGGTCATGTAAGGTTGGTCCGGGCTGCTTCATCCCACAATACTGCCGAATCAAAATAAGATGTTGGTGGTAAGCAATATGACTATCACCACCCACAACTCTTTGTGTTCTACTCGTGCAAATCATCTATGCATAGACCTGGCTCATGATGCCACTGTTGGGGAACGTAGCATGCAATTTCAAAAAAAATCCTACGCTCACGCAAGATCTATCTAGGAGATGCATAGCAACGAGAGGGGGAGAGTGTGTCTACATACCCTTGTAGACCGAAAGCGGAGGCGTTTGACAACGTGATTGATGTAGTCGAACTTCTTCTAGCTCCGACCAATCAAGCACCGAACGTACGGCACCTCCTAGTTCTGCACATGTTCAACTCGATGATGTCCCTCATCCTCTTGATCCAGCAAGATGTCGAGGAACTAGATAAGTTTCGTCAGCACGACGGTGTAGTGATGGTGATGGTGATGTGATCCACGCAGGGCTTCGCCTAAGCACTACGAAGATATGACTGTGGGAGTAAAGTGTGGAGGGGGGCGCAGCACACGGCTAACAGATGTTGTTGTATGTCTTAGGCGCCCCTCCCCACACACATATATATAGGTTGGAGGGGGGAAGAGGCAGCCAGGAGGGTGCCCCAAGTAGGCCGAATCCTACTTGGGGTTCCTCCCCGGTTCGCCTCCCTTCCTTGTATAGGCGCCAGGGGAAGGAAGGAGGAGGTGGCGCCCCCCCCCCCTTTCCTTTCTCCCTTGAGAAGGGGAAGGAAGGAGGGACTTGCCTGAAGGAAATATGCCCTAGAGGCAATAATAAAGTTGTTATTTATATTTCCTTACATCATGATAATTGTTTATTATTCATGCTAGAATTTTATTAACCGAAAACTTAGTACATGTGTGAATACATAGACAAAACAGAGTGTCCCTGGTATGCCTCTACTAGACTAGCTCATTGATCAAAGATGGTTATGTTTCCTAGCCATAGACATGAGTTGTCATTGATCAACGGGATCACATCATTAGGAGAATGATGTGATGGACAAGACCCATCCGTTATCTTAGCAACTTGATCGTTTAGTTTTACTGCTATTGCTTTCTTCATGACTTATACATGTTCCTATGACTATGAGATTATGCAACTCCCGAATACCGGAGGACCACCTTGTGTGCTATCGAACGTCAAAACTTAACTGGGTGATTATAAAGATGCTCTACATGTGTCTCCGAACGTGTTTGTGGTGTTGGCATAGATCGATAATAGGATTTGTCACTCCGAGTGTCGGAGAGGTATCTCTGGGCCCTCTCGGTAATACACATCATAATAAGCCTTGCAAGCAAATGACTAATGAGTTAGTCACGAGATGATGTATTACGGAACGAGTAAAGAGACTTGTCGGTAACGAGATTAACTAGGTATAGTGATACCGACGATCGAATCTCGGGCAAGTAACATACCAATGATAAAGGGAACAACGTATGTTCTTATGCAGTTTGACCGATAAAGATCTTCGTAGAATATGTAGGAGCCAATATGAGCATCCAGGTTCCGCTATTGGTTATTGACCGGAGATGAGTCTCGGTCATGTCTACATAGTTCTCGAACCCGTAGGGTCCGCACGCTTAACGTTCGATGACGATCGGTATTATGAGTTTATGAGTTTTGATGTACCGAAGGTAGTTCAAAGTCCCGGATGAGATCACGGACATGACGAGGAGTCTCAGAATGTCCGAGACATAAAGATTAATATATCGGACGACTATATTCGGACACTGGAAGTGTTCCGGGTGTTATCGGATAAAACCGGAGTGTCGGAGGGGGTTACCGGAACCCCCCGAGGGAGTATGGGCCATAGTGGGCCAATGAGGGAAAGAGGGAGGCAGCCCACTAGGGCTGGCCGCACCCCCTAGGGTTCCTAGTTGGACTAGGAGTGGGGGGCGCCCCTCTCCTTCCTTCTCCTCTCCTCCTTCCTTTCCTACTCCTAGTAGGAATAGGAATGGGGATTCCTATTCCTACTAGGAGTAGGAATCCTACTCCTGGCGCACCATACATGGGCCGGCCGCACCTCCCCCTGGCTCCTTTATATACGGGGGCAGGGGGGCACCCAAAGACACACAAGCAACATCGTTTTAGCCGTGTGTGGTGCCCCCTCCATAAAAACATACCCCGGTCATACCGTTGCAGTGCTTAGGTGAAACCCTGCGCCAGTAGCTTCATCATCTCCGTCACCATGCCGTCGTGCTGACGAAACTCTCTCGTGAAGCTCAACTGGATCAAGAGCTCGTGGGGCGTCATTGAGCTGAACGTGTGTTGAACGCGGAGGTGTCATACGTTCGGTGCTTGGATCGGTTGGATCGCGAAGACGTTCGACTACATCAATCGCGTCACTAGACGCTTCCGCTTTCGGTCTACGAGGATATGTAGACACACTCTCCCCTCTCGTTACTATGCATCTACTAGATAGATCTTGTGTGATCGTAGGAATTTTTTGAAATGCTACGTTCCCCAACAGTGGTATCAGAGCCAGATCTATGTGTAGATAATATGCACGAGTAGAACACAATGAGTTATGGGCGATAATAGTCATGCTGCTTACCAGCATGTCATACTTTGATTCGGTGGCATTGTGAGATGAAGCGGCTCGAACCGACATTACGCGTACGCTTACGCGAGACTGGTTTCACCGTTACGAGCACTCGTTGCTTAAAGGTGACCGGCGGGTGTCTGTCTCTCTCACTTTAGCTGAATCGAGTGTGGCTATGCCCGGTCCTTGTGAAGGTTAAAACAACACATACTTGACGAAAAATCGTTGTGGTTTTTGTATGCGTAGGTAAGAATGGTTCTTGCTAAGCCCGTAGCAGCCACATAAAACTTGCAACAACAAAGTAGAGGATGTCTAACTTGTCTTTGCAGGGTATGTTGTGATGTGATATGGTCAAGACGTGATGAGTTATACGTTATTGTATGAGATGATCATGTTTTGTAAAGTTATCGGCAACCGACAGGAGCCTTATGGTTGTCTCTTTATCGTATGAATTGCGAAGGCCATGTAATTACTTCACTTTATCACTATGAGTTAGCGATAGTAGTAGTAGCAATAGTTGGCGAGACAACCATGACGCTACGATGAAGATCATGGTGTCTAGCCGGTGACGATGGAGATCATGACGATGCTTTGGAGATGGAGATCAAAAGCACAAGATGATGATGGTCATATCAGTTCACATATTTTGATTGCATGTGATGTTTATCTTATTATGCTTCTTATTTTGCTTAGAACGACGGTAGCATTATAAGATGATCCCTTAAAAATTTCAAGGTACAAGTGTTCTCCGTGAGTATGCACCGTTGCGAAAGTTCGTCGTGCCAAGACACCACGTGATGATCGGGTGTGATAAGCTCTACGTTCAAATACAATGGGTGTAAGATAGTTTTGCACATGCAGAACACTCGGGTTAAACTTGACGAGCCTAGCATGTACAGACATGGTCTCGGAACACTGGAGACTGAAAGGTCGAGCGTGAATCATATAGTAGATATGATCAACATAAGTTGTTCACCATTGAAAACTACTCCATCTCACGTGATGATCGGACATGGTTTAGTTGATTTGGATCACGTGATCATTTAGATGACTAGAGGGATGTCTATCTAAGTGGGAGTTCTTTAGTAATATAATTAATTGAACTTTAATTTATCATGAACTTAGTCCTGGTGGTATTAGCATATCTACATTGTAGATCAATAGCTTGCGATGTAGCTTCCCATTTATTTTTATATGTTCCTAGAGAAATATAAGTTAAAAGATGATATTAGCAGCGATGCGGACTTGTTCCGTGATCTGAGGATTTTCCTCATTGTTGCACAGAAGTATTATGTCCTTGATGCACCACTAGGTGATAGACCTATTGCAGGAGCAGATGCAGACGTTATGAACGTTTTGACAAAAGCTCGGTATGATGTCTACTTAATAGTTTAGTGCACCATGCTTTACGGCTTAGAACCGGGACTTCAAAAACGTTTTGAACGCCACAGAGCATATAAGATGTTCCAAGGGTTGAAAATAGTATTTCAGACTCATGCCCGTGTCAAGAGGTATGAGACCTCTGACAATACTTTGCCTACAAGATGGAGGAGAATAGCTCAACTAGTGAGCATGTGCTCAGATTGTCTGGGTTCTACAATTGCTTGAATCAAGTGGGAGTTAATCTTCCATATCAGATAGTAATTGACAAAGTTCTCTAGTCACTATCTCCAAGTTACTAGAACTTCGTGATGAACTATAATATGCAAGGGATGACGAAAGTAATTCCCGAGCTCTTCGCGATGCTGAAATCGGCGAAGGTAGAAATCAAGAAAGAGCATCAAGTGTTGATGGTTAACAAGACCACTTGTTTCAAGTAAAGGGCAAAGGGATAGAAGGGGAACTTTAAGAAGAATGACAAGCAAGTTGTCACTCCCGTGAAGAAACCCAAAGCTAAACTCAAGCCTGAAACTAAGTACTTCTACTGCAAAGGAAATGGTCACTCGAAGTGGAACTGCCCTAGATACATGGCGGATAAGAAGGATGGCAAAGTGAACAAAGGTATATTTGATATACAGATTATTAATGTGTACTTTACTAGTGTTCATACCAACCCCCGGGTATTTGATACCGGTTCAATTGCTAAAATTAGTAACTCGAAACGAGAGTTACAGAATGAATAGAGACTAGTTAAAGGTGAAGTGATGATGCGTGTTGGAAGTGGTTCCAAGATTGATATGATCATCATCGCACACTCCCTATACTTTCGGGATTAGTGTAGAACCCAAATAAATGTTATTTGGCATTTGCGTTGAGGATGAGTATGATTTGATCATGTTTGTTGCAATACAATTATTCATTTAAAGTCATAGAATAATCGTTATTTTGTTTACATGAATAAAAACTACGATGGTCATACACCCAATGCAAATAGTTTGTTAGATCCCGATCGTAGTAATACACAAATTCATAATATTGAAGCCAAAAGATGCAAAGTTGATAATGATAGTGCAACTTATTTGTGGCACTGCCGTTTAGGTCATATTGGTGTAAATCGCATGAAGAAACACCATGATGATGGGCTTTTGGAACCACTTGATTATGAATCACTTGGTGCTTGCGAACCATGCCTCGTGGGCAAGATGACTAAAACTCCGTTCTCCGGAACAATGGAGCAAGCAACTGATTTGTTGGAAATCATACATACTGATGTATGTGGACCAATGAGTGTTGAGGCTCACGGCGGATATCGTTATTTTCTGACCTTCACAGATGATTTGAACAGATATGTGTATATCTACTTGATTAAGCACAAGTCTGAAACATTTGAAGAGTTCAAAGAATTTCAGAGTGAAGTAGAAAATCATCGTAACAAGAAAATAAAGTTTCTACGATCTGATTGCGCAGGCGAATATTTGAGTTACGAGTTTGGTCTTCATTTAAAACAACGTGGAATTGTTTCACAGCTCACGCCACCCGGAACACCACAGCGTAATGGTGTGTCCGAACGTCGTAACCATACTTTATTAGATATGGTGCGATCTATGATTTCTCTTACCGATTTACCACTATCATTATTGGGGATATGCACTATAGATAGCTGCATTCACGTTAAATAGGGCACCATCTAAATCCATTGAGACGACGCCTTATGAACTGTGGTTTGGCAAGAAATCAAAGTTGTCGTTTCTTAAAGTTTGGGGCTGTGATGCTTATGTGAAAAAGCTTCAACCTGATAAGCTCGAACCCAAGTCGGAGAAATGTGTCTTCATAGGATACCCAAACGAGACTGTTGGGTACACCTTCTATCACATATCCGAAGGCAAGATATTCGTTGCTAAGAATGGATCCTTTCTAGAGAAGGAGTTTCTCTCAAAAGAAGTGAGTGGGAGGAAAGTAGAACTTGATGAGGTAATTGTACCTTCTCTCGAATTGGAAAGTAGTACATCACAGAAACTAGTTCCAGTGATTCCTACACCAATTAGTGAGGAAGCTAATGATGATGATCATGAAACTTTGGATCAAGTTACTACTGAACTTCGTAGGTCAACCAGAGTATGTTCCGCACCAGAGTGGTACGGCAACCCGGTTCTGGAAGTCATGTTACTAGACCATGATGAATCTACGAACTATCAGGAAGTGATGATGAGCCCAGATTCCACAAAATGGCTTGAGGTCATGAAATCTGAGATGGGATCCATGTATGAGAACAAAGTGTGGACTTTGGTTGACTTGCCCGATGATCGGCAAGCCATTGAAAATAAATGGATCATCAAGAGGAAGACCGACGCCGACGGTAATGTTACTGTCTACAAAGCTCGACTTGTTGCGAAAGGTTTTCGACAAGTTCAAGGAGTTGACTACGATGAGACTTTCTCACCCGTAGCGATGCTTCAGTCTATCCGAATCATGTTAGCAATTGCCGCATTTTATGAAATCTGGCAAATGGATAACAAAATTGCGTTATTTAATAGATTTATTAGAGAAGAGTTGTATATGATGTAACCAGAAGGTTTTGTCAATCCTAAAGGTGCTAACAAAATGTGCAAGCTCCAGCGATCCATCTATGGACTGGTGCAAGCATCTCGGAGTTGGAATATACGCTTTGATAAGTTGATCAAAGCATATAGTTTTATACAGACTTGCGGTGAAGCCTGTATTTAAAAGAAAGTGAGTGGGAGCACTACAGCCTTTTTGTTAAGTATATGTGAATGACATATTGTCGATCGGAAATGGTGTAGAATTTTCTGGAAAGCATAAAGGAGTGTTTGAAAAAGAAAGACCTTGGTGAAGCTGCTTACATATTGAGCATCAAGATCTATAGAAATAGATCAAGACGCTTGATAAGTTTTTTCAATGAGTACATACCTTGACAAGTTTTGAAGTAGTTCAAAATGGAACAGTCAAAGAAAGAGTTCTTGCCTGTGTTGCAAGGTGTGAAATTGAGTAAGACTCAAAGCCCGACCACATCAAAAGATAGAGAGAGAATGAAAGTCATTCCCTATGCCTTAGCCATAGGTTCCATAAAGTATGCCATGCTGCATACCAGACCTATTGTATGCCCTTCCCTGAGTTTGGCAAGGGAGTACAATTTCGATCTAGGAGTAGATCACTGGACATCGGTCAAAATTATCCTTAGAGGACTAAGGAAATATTTCTCGATTATGGAGGTGATAAAGAGTTCATCGTAAAGAGTTACGCCGATGCAAGCTTTGACAATAATCCAGATGACTCTAAGTATCAATCTGGATGCGTATTGAAAGTGGAAGCAATTAGCTAGAGTAGCTCCATGCAGAGCATTGTAGACATAGAAATTTGTGAAATACATACGGATCTGAATGTAACAGACCCGCTGACTAAACTTCTCTCACGAAGCAAAACATGATCACACCTTAGTACTCTTTGGGTGTTAATCACATGGCGATGTGAACTAGATTATTGACTCTAGTAAAACCTTTGGGTGTTGGTCACATGACGATGTGAACTTTGGCTGTTATTCACATAACGATGTGAACTATCGATATTAAATCACATGGCGAAGTGAACTAGATTATTGACTCTAATGCAAGTGGGAGACTGAAGGAAATATGGCCTAGAGGAAATAATAAAGTTGTTATTTATATTTCCTTATATCATGATAAATGTTTATTATTCATGCTAGAATTGTATTAACCAGAAACTTAGTACATGTGTGAATGCATAGACAAAACAGAGTATCCCTAGTATGCCTCTAGTAGACTAGCTCATTGATCAAAGATGGTTATGTTT
The DNA here is from genome assembly GCA_902687465.1 of Secale cereale. Taxonomy (NCBI): domain Eukaryota; kingdom Viridiplantae; phylum Streptophyta; class Magnoliopsida; order Poales; family Poaceae; genus Secale; species Secale cereale. Next base: position 586,168,089 of record LR738710.1, read on the forward strand.
CCTAGCCATAGACATGAGTTGTCATTTCATCAACGGGATCATATCATTAGGAGAATGATGTGATGGACAAGACCCATCCGTTAGCTTAGCAACTTGATCGTTTAGTTTTACTGCTATTGCTTTCTTCATGACTTATACATGTTCCTATGACTATGAGATTATGCAACTCCCGAATACCGGAGGAACACCTTATGTGCTATCAAACGTCACAACGTAACTGGGTGATTATAAAGATGCTCTACATGTGTCTCTGAAGGTGTTTGTGGTGTTGGCATAGATCGAGAATATGATTTATCACTCCGAGTGTCGGAGAGGTATCTCTGGGCCCTCTCGGTAATACACATCATAATAAGCCTTGCAAGCAAATGACTAATGAGTTAGTCACGAGATGATGTATTATGGAACAAGTAAAGAGACTTGTCGGTAACGAGATTAACTAGGTATAGTGATACCGACGATCGAATCTCGGGCAAGTAACATACCGATGACAAAGGGAACAACGTATGTTGTTATGCGGTTTGACCGATAAAGATCTTCATAGAATATGTAGGAGCCAATATGAGCATCCAGGTTCCGCTATTGGTTATTGACCGGAGATGAGTCTCGGTCATGTCTACATAGTTCTCGAACCCGTAGGGTCCGCACGCTTAACGTTCGATGACGATCGGTATTTGGAGTTTATGAGTTTTGATGTACCGAAGGTAGTTCGGAGTCCCGGATGAGATCACGGACATGACGAGGAGTCTCGGAATGTCTGAGACATAAAGGTTAATATATTGGATGACTATATTCGGACACGAAAGTGTTATGGGTGTTATCGGATAAAACCGGAGTGTCAGAGGGGGTTACCGGAACCCCCCGAGGGAGTATGGGCCATAGTGGGCCAATGAGGGAAAGAGAGAGGCAGCGCACTAGGGCTGGTCGCACCCTCTAGGGTTCCTAGTTGGACTAGGAATGGGGGGGCGCCCCTCTCCTTCCTTCTCCTCTCCTCCTTCCTTTCCTACTCCTAGTAGGAATAGGAAGGGGGATTCCTATTCCTACTAGGAGTAGGAATCCTACTCCTGGCGCGCCATACATGGGCCGGCCGCACCTCCCCCTTGCTCCTTTATATACGGGGGAAGGGGGGGCACCCAAAGACACACAAGCAACATTGTTTTAGCCGTGTGTGGTGCCCCCCTCCACAGAAACACACCTCGGTCATACCGTTGCAGTGCTTAGGCGAAGCCCTGTGCCAGTAGCTTCATCATCTCCGTCACCATGCCATCGTGCTGACGAAACTCTCCCGTGAAGCTCAACTGGATCAAGAGCTCGTGGGACGTCATCGAGCTGAAAGTGTGCTGAACGCGGAGGTGCCGTACGTTCGGTGCTTGGATTGGTTGGATCGCGAAGACGTTCGACTACATCAACCGCGTCACTAGACACTTCCACTTTCGGTCTACGAGGGTACGTAGACACACTCTCCCCTCTCGTTGCTATGCATCTAGTAGATAGATCTTGCGTGATCGTAGGAAAATTTTGAAATACTACGTTCCCAACATTGCCCTCCCCCCTTTTCCTTCCATAGGGCTGGCCGCCTGGTGGAGGGGCGCACCAGCCCCTCGTGGGCTGGTATGTCCCTCCCTTGGCCCATTAAGCCCATATCTTTTGTCGGGGGCGCATAGAACCCCTTCCGGTGACCCGATATGTACCCGGTACCATTCAGAACACTTCCGGTGTCCGAATACCATTGTACTATATATAAATATTTACCTCTCGACCATTTTGAGACTCCTCTTCATGTCCGTGATCTCATCCGGGACTCTAAACAACATTCGGTCACCAAATCACATAACTCATATAATACAATATCGTCAACGAATGTTAAGCGTGCGGACCCTATGAGTTCGAGAACTATGTAGACATGACCAAGACACTTCTCCGGTCAATAACCAATAGAGGAACCTTAATGCTCATATTGGCTCCTACATATACTACGAAGATCTTTATCGGTCGAACCGTTATGACAACATACATTATTCCCTTTGTCCATCGGTATGTTACTTGCCCGAGATTCGATCGTCGGTATCTTCATACCTAGTTCAATCTCGTTATCGGAAAGTCTCTTTACTCATTCTGTAATACATCATCCCGAGACTAACTCATTAGTCATTTGCTTGCAAGGCTTATTATGATGTGTATTACCAAGAGGGCCCAAAGATACCTCTCCGATACTCGGAGTGACAAATCCTAATCTCGATCTATGCCAACTCAACAAACACCCTCGAAGATACCCGTAGAGCATCTTTATAAGCACCCAATTACGTTGTGATGTTTGATAGCACACAAGGTATTCCCTCGGTATCCGGGAGTTGCATAATCTCATAGTCGGAGGAATATGTATTTGACATGAGGAAAGCAATAGCAATAAATTGAACGATCGTTATGCTAAGCTAACGAATGGGTCTTGTCCATAACATCATTCTCCTAATGATGTGATCCTATTATCAAATGACAACTCATGTCCATGGTTAGGAAACCTTAACCATCTTTGATCAATGATCTAGTCTAGTAGAGGCTCACTAGGGACACAGTGTTTGTCTATGTATTCACACATGTATGAAGGTTTCCGATCAATACAATTCTAGCATGAATAATAATTTTTTTATCATGAATAAGGAAATATAAAATAACAACTTTATTATTATTGCCTCTAGGGCATATTTCCTTCAATACATACGAAGGCATACAAATGCCACATGAATACATCAAACATCATACAGAAGAGAGGCACCCGACTACGGATGAAATCAAACGAAAAACACAACGACATCCACCCTGCTAGCCCAGGCTGCTGACCAGGAACCTATCCCCTGATCGAGGAAGAAGAAGCAGAAGAAGAACTCCAAAACAAACACACATCGCTCTCACGTCAGATCATCGCATTACCTGTACCTACAAACTGTTGTAGTAATCTGTGAGCCACGAGGACTCAACAATCCCATTACCATGGGTATCAAGACTAGCAAAGTTTAATTGAACATATAAAGGTTGAAGGGGTGGTAGGCATAACCAATGCCTCCACGTTGGTTATCGTTGGCTATGAATAGTGCTTAACAAGCGACCGCATCACTATGAATAGTGCACAGCAAGCGGGCGCATCGTGCGATGAAAAAAAGGTGGATAGCAGCGAGCAGGATTGGGCAGCCCTCTCTCTCCCTCTCCCTCATCCCGATCCTTTTCTCTATGTCACCGCCGCCTCTGCTCCCCCTCCCACCTCCCCTCTTGCTTCCTTGAGCCTTGTGAGGCCGCGGCCCTCATCCCCTCCTGCCGACGCCTCCTCTCCTCACCCCACCACCGCCATCCCATCCCTCCTCGTTCCAGCCCCTGTCGTGAGCCCCTCCTCTTCCCCCGCACCGTGGATCTCCTCCCGTGCCGTGTCTCTCCTTGTTGGTCATCGCCTCAGGTCACGGAGGAGCTGCGACCAGGTCTGCATAGCTACCTGGCATCGCCGCTGATGGAGCATGGGACGCCGGTCAAGGGGGAGGGGGCGTGCCACTCCTGGTTTAGGTGCTTGTTTGATTTCCATGGTTGATTTTCTCTTTTGCTTTTGGTTTGGACAGGGGTCTCACATTGGATTTCGTTGCAGATCCGTTGTAGCCGTCGTTTGTTGCATTCATCTAGGCTTCCTAGGCTTCGGTCGGCCTGTCGCTTACTGCTTTGTAGGCTGGTTACCTTAACTCAGATGGCAACGACTGGACCGATGGGCATGGCTCGCATAGGGGACGCGGCCAGGGCATTAGCCCTCGGCGATTTCGACCTCTGTGAGCCCTGTGGGGTTTCTCCTCCTACCCCAAGATCCCATCTCGCTCATGTGCCTCCTCCCGCATCGATCTAGTTCATTACGTCCTCCTCACCCTCACTTTCACATGGCCCTGCCAGGAGCGGCGAGCAACAACGACGACGCTGCAGCAAATCGAACCAGAGGAATGTTATCCACCCTGTCCAAAGGGTCTTTTCTTCTTCTCCTTTCACTGTCAGCTAAGAGTTATATTTGTCTTTGCTTTCATGTCCACGGGAGAAAATTGCTGAACATTTTGGCATCCCAAAATTTCCTCCCTACGATGTGGCTATATATCTGATATGTCCATTTTGCATCATGCTTTTATGTTGATATTTATTGCATTATGAGCTGTTGTTACACATTATGGCACAATACTTATGCCTTTTCTATCTTATTTTACAAGGTTTACATGAAGAGGGAGAATGCCGATGGCTGGAATTTTGGGCTGGAAAATGAGCAAATATTAGAGACCTATTCTGCACAACTCCAAAAGTCCTGAAACTTCACGGGGAGTCATTTTGGAATTAAAAAAATATTGGGCGAAGGAAGTACCAGAGGGGGCCACCAGCCATCCACAAGGGTGGGGGGTGCACCCTACCCCCTGGGCACGCCCCCTGCCTTGTCGTCAGCCTGGCAGGCCCCCGATGCCCATCTTTGGCTATATGAAGGGTTTTCCATAGAAAAATAAATAAAGGAACGACTTTCGAGACGAAGTGCCACCGTCTCGAGGCGGAACTTGAGCAGAACCAATCTAGGGCTCCGGCGGAGCTGTTCTGCCAAGGAAACTTCCCTCTGGGAGGGGGGAAATCGAAGCCAACGTCATCACCAACAATCCTCTCATCGAGAGGGGGTAAATCTCCATCAACATCTTCACGAGCACCATCTCCTCTCAAACGTAGTTCATCTCTTGTATACGATCTTTGTCTCAAAACCTCAGATTGGTACCTGTGGGTTGCTAGTAGTGTTGATTACTCCATGTAGTTGATGCTAGTTGGTTTATTCGATGGAAGATCATATGTTCAAATCCTTAATGATATTCAATACCCCTCTGATTATGAACATGAATATGCTTTGTGAGTAGTTACGTTTGTTCCTGAGGACATGGGAGAAGTCTTGTTATAAGTAATCATGTGAATTTGGTACTCGTTCAATATTTTGATGAGATGTATGTTGTCTTTCCTCTAGTGGTGTTATGTGAACGTCGACTAAATGACACTTCACCATTATTTGGGCCTAGGGAAAGGCATTGGGAAGTAATAAGTAGATGATGGGTTGTTAGAGTGACAAAAACTTAAACGTAGTTTATGCTTTGCTTTCAGAAGGGGCTGATTTGGATCCATATGTTCCATGCTATGGTTAGATTTATCCTAATTCTTCTTTCGTAGTTGCGGATGCTTGCGAGAGGGGTTAATCATAAGTGGTAGGCTTGTCCAAGTAAGGGCAGCACCCAAGCACCGGTCCACCCACATATCAAATTATCAAAGTAACGAATGTGAAGCATATGAGCATGATGAAATTTAACTTGACAACAATTCCCATGTGTCCTCGGAAGCACTTTGCTTTATATAAGAGTTCGTCCAGGCGTGTCCTTTGCTACAAAAAGGATTGAGCCACTGTAATGCCCAAGATGGGACTATACCTCCTACGTGTCGAGGCACGACTTAAAGGTATAAGCCCATTCTGGAATGATCTCAAGTTCGGTATCTTTGCACGACTCATGTAAAAATAGGGATGAAATTGCTAAAGGATAGTTGGCTTACACTCGCCACGTCACACAATACAATACATAAGCAATTCATCATCCAAATAACATCACAACCCGACTACGGGTGGAGATCCAAGTGAAAGATACCAAATACATAAAGCCACAGGTCCGAATCGCCCCTAGTAGAAACCACTACTGATCGTCGAAACACGTCACACACATACGGCCACTCTCTTCATCGAGCTCCCAGAAGTTATGACCCATGTCCTGCGTCAATCTCGGCTGAACCTGCATCTGGTGTTGTAGTATCTGTGAGCCACGAGGACTCAGCAATCCCATAACCATGGGTATCAAGACTAGCAAAGCTTTATGGGTAGGAAGAGGTAAAGTGGTGAGGTTGCAGCAGCGGCTAAGCATAATATGGTGGCTAACTTACGAGTACAAGAATAAGATGAGCATCTACGCAAACGGTCGCAAACTAGTAGTGATCGCTAAAGATCATGAACTACCTACGAGTCAAACATAACCCCACCGTGTTCTCTTCTTAAAGTGAAAAGAGACTGTCACGGTTACTCACACAGTTGTGTGTTTTACTTCGGATCCTCTGTCAAGTTTTCTACAACCGGACATTAACAAATTCCAATCTGCCACATAACCGCGGGCACGGCTTTCGAAAGATCATAACCCTGCAGGGGTGTCCCAACTTAGCCCATCACAAGCTCTCACGATCAGCTGAAGTGATAAATATAATATCATCACCCCTTATCTTAGGGAAATCCGATCAGGCTCGGCATCCCGGTGCACAAGACATTTCGACAATGGTAAAACAAGTCCAGCAAGACCTCCCGGCGTGCCGACACCCTGATAGTAGCCGCGCGTATCTCGTCTCAGGCCACAACCGGATGGGTGATCCTACAGGTAAAACCAAACCTCGAGGTTCCCCGTGGTGGCCCCGCATAACCCCCGTTTGGGACCAACACCATCAGCACTGGCCCCCCCTGCTATGTAGGAAAGAATCCCCGGGGACGCGACCCCCTATGAAATTCTAATTAATTAATTAAGTTGTTATTATGAGGCAAATTAAAACCAATGTTGGGCCTTGCTGGAGGAGTTTTATTCAAAGACGAACTCTCAAGGGATCCCCATATACCCAACCGTGTAAGGAGCGCAAAATCAACGAACATAATGCCGGTTTATCGGCGCCTAAGGTGGCATGAGTGGAACAAAACACCGAGCAAAAGGCCAAGCCTTCCACCCATGCCCAGTATATAGGTGTGTTAATAATAATAATAGATATTGTGATATCCAACAAGAAGTTCCCACCTGGAACGATCTTCATCTTCACCTGCAACTACAACGCTATAAGAGGGGCTGAGCAAGCGGTAACATAGCCAAACAATGTTTTGCTAGGAAGGTGTCAAAAGGTTAGAGGTTTCTTGGCAACAAGGAGAGGCTGACATAAAAGATGGGTAGCGCGACATATAACGATAGCATCGAGACACTAAGCATGGCAATGGTAGTAAATGTATCCAAGGGTATGATCATCTTGCCTGGGATTCCACAAGGAAGAAGAACGGGTCCAGAATAAGACAAACAAGAAGCCTTGAAGAAGAACCACGAGAAGTCGAACGAATCCTCACGAACGCAATGGAACAAGCACTAACGAGAAGAAGCAAGCAACACGGTAAACACACAACACAAGAACATGACAATATGTTCAACCAGGTATGATGCAAAACAAGTCTACATAGGATGCACCACAAGTCTATACAGGAAGCAAAACATGGCAAGGTAGGAAGCACAGAAAAACAACACAAGTTTATATGATGCAATACATGGCAAGGTATGATGCATGACAAGTCTATACAGGAAGCAATACATGGCAAGGTAGGAAGCACAGAAAAACAACACAAGTCTATATGATGCAATACATGGCAAGGTATGATGCATGACAAAAGACGAATCGGGCACGGTGCACACAAGGGAAACATCTCATACAACCACAAGCATTCGTCCACGGGTCATCGTCTCGGGGTTATACCTTCTACGTTTGTTTCGAGGAGGATCAAGATCGTCGAGGAAAGTAGTGGAAGTAGTCGTGCACGTTTCGTTTCGGAGAGGGAAGTGGTTGTTCCGTTCGTAGAGGTACTTGATGAATCCATCGTTTCCGGGGTGACAGTAGTCGTACACGTTGGCGTTTTCGTTCACGGTTCTTCGGCGATGGTAGTGGTACTTGACGTGTCGCCGTGTAGGCATTCTCGTTTCGAAGATGTACATGTCGTCGACGTAGTTGAACTTGGCGCATCGTCTTGTGTAGTCGTTCGGGCATCGGTCTTGCCGGCGGGGTACTTGTCACGTCGTAGTTGACGTAGGGGTACACGAGCCGTAGACGTACACGTTGAGGAACTTGACGCATCATCTTGTAGTCGATCTTGGCAAAAACAACAGCCGTAACAAAACGACGGCAACACGGCAGAGTAGGCTGCGGCCTTGGTTCCCACGGCGGAGCTCCTGTTAGGCGACAGGTGAAGCAGCAAGGGGAGGCAGAGCCACGGCAGGAGGGAGCAAGGCGCGGAGGCACCGGGGGCTGGACTTGCCGGCCGGAGCAGCGAGGAGGAGGGGCGCCAGCAGCGCGGCCAGAGGCGAGGTCGGGGCCGCACGGGAGGAGGCTGCTCGAGGGGCTCCTCCCCTCGGCGAGCTGGCGCGGGGCGACGATGGAGGGACGGCGCGGCGAGCCAGGCGCCGGTGGCGGGCGGCGCTGGAGGGGCGACGTGGCGAGCCAGGCCCAGGCGCGGCGCTGGACGAGGGAGAGAGGCGGCGGGGCCAAGGCAAAGAGGATGAGGTCGAGCGCGCGGGAGGACGATGGCGCGAGGGGTGCAGATCGAGCGAGGGGGTCGGGTCCTCCCCCTGGTCGCGATGAGTGGCGGCGTGAGGGAGCGGACGAGCGAGGGAGAGATGGAGGGGATCGAGCGGGGGAAGAGAGGAACGCTGCGGCGGCGTGGGAAAGGAACGAGAGGAAGATGGGATCGGACCAGGATCGCTAGGGTAAGAGGGTTAGGTGCTGGGCCTAGCTGCGGCTGGGATGGGCCCAGAGGCGCGGGAGTTGGGCCCAGTTCGGCTGAGCTTAGAAGGCCGCGGCTTGGGCCCTTCTCCTTTCTGCAGTTGTTTTCCCCAAAAAAAACAAACAAACAACAAAGAAGAAAAGAAAAGGAAGGAGGTGCTAGGGATAGAATTAGGGCATGAGGTTATTTTCCCCGGACTCACAAAATGTCCACGGTGCACGAAAAATAGGAGAGGCATGAACGCAAAAGTTAAATTCAAACTCATTTGAATTTAATTCAAATGGTTTGAATTAGGGCATGACTAGAAAGTGTCCAAAATGTTGAGACTTATGGAGGAGCCTCGATAAAAGAGATAGGAATTGTTGCTAAGGTTTGGAGGTGAAACTTGAAGCGAAAGAAAATGGAGAATTGAAAGTGTGTTTCGGTGATCCCAAACTAATGGGATATTTTAGTATAGCTCCCTAAATATTGGGAGGATATGTTTTAAAGAGAAATCACACTTCCCTCGATTTAAATGGATCGAAGATCCACACGACTTATTAGGTTGAGTTGCAGAAATTAAAGACATGATGGCATGATGGCATGATGCAAAGCAAAATAAATAACACAAGCACAAATGAAACACACGGGAGGACCCGGAACATCTGGAATCTTCTGGGACGTCGGTCTTCGGGCGTCACTACTCTCCCACACTAACAGAGGATCTCGACCCGAGATCCTGGAGATGGCACCGGATGAAACGGAAAAAGGGAGAGGTAACCCAAAGTTGCTTCTTTGACAAACGAGTGAAACCAAGAACCTTGAGAGGTTGAACAATCTTGAAAGAAAGAATACAACGGAGATGAACGAATAAGAAAACACTCCATTAGAAAAGAGGAACAAGGAACATTATGAGAACCTTGTAGGTTGAAAGACATGAAACCAGAGCTTACGAACCAAAAGAATATGAAACTGCAATGGTATAGCCAAGGAAAAAGAATGACAGAATTTGGACAGCACTCCGTCTGAAAATGGAAGGAATTAACATGAGCTTGAGGAGATGGAATGATACTTTATGAAATCAACAACACACTGGCTCTGAAACAATTGAAAGAATGGCACAAGGGGTAAGAAGGATTCAGATAGCACTCCGGTTAAAAAGAGAGGCAAAACTTGATAAGATGAGAGAATTAGAATGGAGGTCACGACACTCCTGTTAAATGGACTAGAAAAGAAAAGAACATGATCTTGATATGACAAGATGATGGTTCGAAGAGAGCAATATCACAAAGCCTCCGGAACGAATAATGGAGTGAAGAGATCGAAGAAGAAGAACATCTTCGACTATAAATGATTTTGAAAGCATCCTTACGAAGAAGGGTTGAATGGGGTTGATGGAAAATCAACAGCAAAACGAATAAGCTTGATGTGGGCTTATGGAAAACATCTCAAAATTAAGAGGTGACAACCAGCCACTGACGAAAACATTTGATTGGATTGAGATCAACAAGGAGGAAACTGGGTCATTTATGAGCACCATAAATAGCAACAATCCTTCGGGAAAGCTTTAGGTGAAATACAACCCAAGATAACTCCAACGAAGAAAATGACGGGATTAAATATCTCATTCCTGACAACTTGTGAATCATAATTCATGAAGGAATTGTCAAGAATGCAATAACACCGTCTGAAAAGATAAGGTAGAAAGGATTGCAATTGGAATGCATGATGAAGAATGCTTGAGCTCCAACAAGAATCTTGATGAAAACTTAGAGGATGAATTAAAACATGATGAACCACCATGAGAACTCCGGTAATGAAAGCATGAGAAGTGAAAGATGAAAAGAATAAGATTCAAGGCCTGCGATGAATTAGATGGAGCTTTGAAATGATATAATTGAAATAACTTGAAGCTCCGGAAAACAAGATGAACAACTTAGGACCGAGAATATGATACGATGAACAAGCTCCGGAAAAAGAGATTAATCACTTAGAGGAAATAAGAATAAGATTTACTGTATGCTTATCCTTGATCAAAATAAATTGATGACCAGCAACGGATTTGGCCTACTACTTATTCTCGTTGCAAAGAATTAAAGAGAGATCTAGTACAACCTTGGATAAATATTCAACAAAGCACCGGTAGGATTATGAAAAGAACAAATGAATTGGTACGATAACAACGGAAGAGTAATCTTGAATGAACCACCGTAAGAATATGGAGAGGAACGAAGAGACATCAATAAAGAATAGTTGGTGGTCGAAGTTGAAAACTGAGAACGAAGAATCTTCTGAAATGATGGCCTTCGGAGGATCACAATGGAAAGAATTTATGAAATACTTCGGATGGTATAAAAGAATTCCTCACAATCTGAACAATAATGAGGATGGCATGAAGCTAGAACCCCGAATCTTCAAGAGAACGGGCCAAGATTTAAGAGAAACTCTTCTTCGGTCTTCAAATGCTGAGAATGACAACGAGAACCACCTTGAAGAATTTGAGATACTCCGGAAGAATGAAAAGATGGAAGGTTGACCCAACGGTGAAAAGAATTTGAAAGCGATCTTAGAGGATACATTTGGCCGATGAGAAATCCATTCTTACGTCAAACTTGAAAAGAATTTGAGTATGACTTCGGAAAATAGAAGAGTCAGGTAAGATCCTGGAAAAAGATCTGTGGGTTAGGGCCCACTCAAAGAAATCACCGCTGAAAAAGATTTCTCAAGAGATATTGCACCGGATGAATTAAATGGCTTGGATGAGATAACAATCTCAAAATATAATGAACAGGTTGAAAATGGACACACGAGACATCTGAGATCTCTTGTACACTCCGGATAAGAATTAGGGAGAGTTAAATAATCAAGAGAGACTTTGGATAAGAATTCCCACATTGGAAAACATGTGAAACAAGAGGCACAGATATGATCAATACGGAAGCTTGGATTTAGTTCAACGGAGAAGAATATTAGAATTAAGAATGATGAACTTGAAACTCTTGAGCATCTTCACAATAAATCACCGGATAAGGACATTGAAGGAAAAGAATGAGGAAACATCACAAGAATAAAATGGATAATTGATTTGAGATCTCTGGCTCCGAGAAGAAGAAGAGGGGTGGGCGGGGAAACAAAGACAACTTGGGATGAATGAAACAGACAAATCGTCGGATTTCTCAATGGCGTCCGTATGGAATAGCTTGAAGAGAAGGCACACCGGTTGAAAAGGAATATAACATAACAATCTCGATGATCAAGAAGGATTAGCACTCCCATAGAAATATGAGAATACCGATTAGGAAAGGTATGGAATCAACATTTGACATCGAAGCAACTCGAATACCAGAATCAAAACAAAAACAACGAATAGATATGTTGCAGCATAATCTTCACAATATCATTCGAATAGAGAATTGAACGAACGAATTCCATAGCTTAATGGTACAACACTTGCCGAGAAGCCACTTGGGAGAACAAAAGGTAAATAAAAACAACAAGGAGTAGATACAACAAATACAAGATAGAAGTTTCGTTCCACATATTCGTGTTGAAAGCTCATGGAACGTGTTACAAAAGGGTTTTGCAATCCCGGGATCAGCATAGCCAAGGACCCTTTAAGATGCAACTCCCGATCAGAACAACGCCCATAAAACCACTTCACTCAATGTAGAACCCCGAACTCCATATCATGCATTCGTTGGAAGAATGCCTACGAGCTACTAGATGAACCCACCTATTAATTTCCGAAAGTATCCAGTTATGCAATCAGGTGTTGGGGATACAGGGGAAGCACCGCGCACTTAACTCTAATCCTACATCCAGCTGTATCCATCCTTCAACACATAACCAGTTATTTCCGGAAACCGTTTACCTCGGACCTTCGAAACGCATCTACTATACAAGCTATGGCAATACTCCCGAACTACCTCCCCAGTACTGGGTGATGTCAGGGTTATCTTGCCACTAACCGCATAGGAGAGTTTTCGATGTCGGCCGTCTTAAGTATTCTAGAACCGCTGCGATATATTTGTGACGACAACACCTCGGAGCTCAACTCCCCGGGACACTGCCACAACCCCTAATGACAGGAGGCATCGAGAACAATGTTCTCGTCACAAAGACATCGGAACAATCCAAACAATACTCGCGTGATCCTAAAAAAAAATTGGTGCATTTTTTAGAGTAGAAGAGATAAGTAATCGTCAGGAGTCCTCACCAGAGTGATAAAGGGATGAGGAGCAAAAGAAATCCTACTCTCCGATATATATATAGGACTCAAAACATTTTCATGTGTGTGCCTGGACTCAACCGTCAACGATTCGATCAATCGGTGGGGGCTCCTAGGTCGGAGAAGGCTCTGAATACCAACTTGTAATGCCCAGGATGGGACTATACCTCCTACGTGTCGAGGCACGACTTAAAGGTATATGCGCATTCTGGAATGATCTCAAGTTCGGTATCTTTGCACGACTCATGTAAAAATAGGGATGAAATTGCAAAAGGATAGTTGGCTTACACTCGCCACGTCACACAATACAATACATAAGCAATTCATCATCCAAATAACATCACAACCCGACTACGGGTGAAGATCCAAGTGAAAGATGCCAAATACATAAAGCCACAGGTCCGAATCGCCCCTAGTAGAAACCACTACTGATCGTCGAAACACGTCACACACATACGGCCACTCTCTTCATCGAGCTCCCAGAAGTTCTGACCCATCTCCTGCGTCAATCTCGGCTGAACCTGCATCTGGTGTTGTAGTATCTGTGAGCCACGAGGACTCAGCAATCCCATAACCATGGGTATCAAGACTAGCAAAGCTTTATGGTTAGGAAGAGGTAAAGTGGTGAGGTTGCAGCAGCGGCTAAGCATAATATGGTGGCTAACTTACGAGTACAAGAATAAGATGAGCATCTACGCAAACGGTCGCAAACTAGTAGTGATCGCTAAAGATCATGAACTACCTACGAGTCAAACATAACCCCACCGTGTTCTCTTCTCAAAGTGAAAAGAGACAGTCACGGTTACTCACACAGTTGTGTTTTACTTCGGATCCTCTGTCAAGTTTTCTACAACCGGACATTAACAAATTCCAATTTGCCACATAACCGCGGGCACGGCTTTCGAAAGATCATAACCCTGCAGGGGTGTCCCAACTTAGCCCATCACAAGCTCTCACGATCAGCTGAAGTGATAAATATAATATCATCACCCCTTATCTTAGGGAAATCCGATCAGGCTCGGCATCCCGGTGCACAAGACATTTCGACAATGGTAAAACAAGTCCAGCAAGACCTCCCGGCGTGCTGACACCCTGATAGTAGCCGCGCGTATCTCGTCTCAGGCCACAACCGGATGGGTGATCCTACAGGTAAAACCAAACCTCGAGGTTCCCCGTGGTGGCCCCGCATAACCCCCGTTTGGGACCAACACCATCAGCACTGGCCCCCCTGCTATGTAGAAAAGAATCCCCGGGGACGCGACCCCCTATGAAATTTTAATTAATTAATTAAGTTGTTATTATGAGGCAAATTAAAACCAATGTTGGGCCTTGCTGGAGGAGTTTTATTCAAAGACGAACTATCAAGGGATCCCCATATACCCAACCGTGTAAGGAACGCAAAATCAAGGAACATAATGCCGGTTTATCGGCGCCTAAGGTGGCATGAGTGGAACAAAACACCGAGCAAAAGGCCAAGCCTTCCACCCATGCCCAGTATATAGGTGTGTTAATAATAATAATAGATATTGTGATATCCAACAACAAGTTCCCACCTGGAACGATCTTCATCTTCACCTGCAACTACAACGCTATAAGAGGGGCTGAGCAAGCGGTAACATAGCCAAACAATGTTTTGCTAGGAAGGTGTCAAAAGGTTAGAGGTTTCTTGGCAACAAGGAGAGGCTGACATAAAAGATGGGTAGCGCGACATATAACGATAGCATCGAGACACTAAGCATGGCAATGGTAGTAAATGTATCCAAGGGTATGATCATATTAACTGGGATTCCACAAGGAAGAAGAACGGGTCCAGAAGAAGACGAAGAAGAAGCCTTGAAGAAGAACCACGAGAAGTCGAACGAATCCTCACGAACGCAATGGAACAAGCACTAACGAGCAGAAGCAAGCAACACGGTAAACACACAACACAAGAACATGACAATATGTTCAACCAGGTATGATGCAAAACAAGTCTACATAGGATGCACCACAAGTCTATACAGGAAGCAAAACATGGCAAGGTAGGAAGCACAGAAAAACAACACAACTTTATATGGTGCAATACATGGCAAGGTATGATGCATGACAAGTCTATACAGGAAGCAATACATGGCAAGGTAGGAAGCACAGAAAAACAACACAAGTCTATATGATGCAATACATGGCAAGGTATGATGCATGACAAAAGACGAATCGGGCACGGTGCACACAAGGGAAACATCTCATACAACCACAAGCATTCGTCCACGGGTCATCGTCTCGAGGTTATACCTTCTACGTTTGTTTCGAGGAGGATCAAGATCGTCGAGGAAAGTAGTGGAAGTAGTCGTGCACGTTTCGTTTCGGAGAGGGAAGTGGTTGTTCCGTTCGTAAAGGTACTTGACGAATCCATCATTTCCGGGGTGACAGTAGTCGTACACGTTGGCGTTTTCGTTCACGGTTCTTCGGCGACGGTAGTGGTACTTGACGTGTCGCCGTGTAGGCGTTCTCGTTTCGAAGATGTACATGTCATCGGCGTAGTTGAACTTGGCGCATCGTCTTGTGTAGTCGTTCGGGCATCGGTCTTGCCGACGGGGTACTTGTCGCGTCGTAGTTGACGTAGGGGTACACGAGTCGTAGACGTACACGTTGAGGAACTTGACGCATCATCTTGTAGTCGATCTTGGCGAAAACAACAGCCGCAGCAAAACGACGGCAACACGGCAGAGTAGGCTGCGGCCTTGGTTCCCACGGCGGAGCTCCTGTTAGGCGACAGATGAAGCAGCAAGGGGAGGCAGAGCCACGGCAGGAGGGAGCAAGGCGCGGAGGCACCGGGGGCTGGACTTGTCGGCCGGAGCAGCGAGGAGGAGGGGCGCCAGCAGCGCGGCCAGAGGCGAGGTCGGGGCCGCACGGGAGGAGGCTGCTCGAGGGGCTCCTCCCCTCGGCGAGCTCACGCGGGGCGACGATGGAGGGACGGCGCGGCGAGCCAGGCGCCGGTGGCGGGCGGCGCTGGAGGGGCGACGCGGCGAGCCAGGCGCGGCGCTGGACGAGGGAGAGAGGCGGCGGGGCCAAGGCAAAGAGGATGAGGTCGAGCGCACGGGAGGACGATGGCGCGAGGGGTGCAGATCGAGCGAGGGGGTCGGGATCCTCCCCCTGGTCGCGATGAGTGGCGGCGTGAGGGAGCGGACGAGCGAGGGAGAGATGGAGGGGATCGAGCGGGGGAAGAGAGGAACGCTGCGGCGGCGTGGGAAAGGAACGAGAGGAAGATGGGATCAGACCAGGATCGCTAGGGTAAGAGGGTTAGGTGCTGGGCCTAGCTGCGGCTGGGATGGGCCCAGAGGCGCGGGAGTTGGGCCCAGTTCGGCTGAGCTTAGAAGGCCGCGGCTTGGGCCCTTCTCCTTTCTGCAGTTGTTTTCCCCCAAAAAAAAACAGAAAAACAACAAAGAAGAAAAGAAAAGGAAGGAGGTGCTAGGGATAGAATTAGGGCATGAGGTTATTTTCCCCGGACTCACAGAAATGTCCACGGTCCACGAAAAATAGGAGAGGCATGAACGCAAAAGTTAAATTCAAACTCATTTGAATTTAATTCAAATGGTTTGAATTAGGGCATGACTAGAAAGTGTCCAAAATGTTGAGACTTATGGAGGAGCCTCGATAAAAGAGATAAGAATTGTTGCGAAGGTTTGGAGGTGAAACTTGAAGCGAAAGAAAATGGAGAATTGCAAGTGTGTTTCGGTGATCCCAAACTAATGGGATATTTTAGTATAGCTCCCTAAATATTGGGAGGATATGTTTTAAAGAGAAACCACACTTCCCTCGATTTAAATGGATCGAATATCCACACGACTTATTAGGTTGAGTTGCAGAAATTAAAGACATGATGGCATGATGGCATGATGGCATGATGCAAAGCAAAATAAATAACACAAGCACAAATGAAACACACGGGAGAACCCGGAACATCTGGAATCTTCTGGGACGTCGGTCTTCGGGCGTCACAGGCACCTTGCTGCACCTTAGTAACTTTTGTTACTTTTACCCGTTATGAATTATAATTCCAGTGCTTGCAGAGAATACCTTGCTGAAAACCGTTTGTCATTTCCTTCTGCTTCTCGTTAGGTTCGACACTCTTACTTATCGAAAGGACTACGATAGATCCCCTATACTTGTGGGTCATCATGACTCTTTTCTGCTGCCGTTGCCGGGGAGTGAAGCGCCTTTGGTGGGTGGAATTTGGTAAGGAAAAATTTATATTACGTGCTGAAATTTACTGTCACTTGTCATTATGGAAAATAATCCTTTGAGGGGCTTGTTCGGGGTATCTTCACCCCGACCAGAAGAAGGATGAGTTGCTCCTCAACATACTGCACCTACTGAAAATATTTATTATGAAATTTCTTCGGGTATGATAGAGAAATTGCTAACTAATCCTTACGCGGGAGATGGAACGTTGCATCCTGATATGCATCTAATCTATGTGGGTGAAGTTTGCGGATTATTTAACCTTGCAGGTTTGCCCGAGGATGATGTCAAGAAGAGGGTCTTCCATTTATCTTTGAAGGGAAAGGCATTGACATGGTATAGGCTATGCGATGATATTTAGACTTGGAACTACTATCGATTGAAATTGGAATTTCATCAGAAGTTTTATCGTATGCATCTAGTTCATCGTGATCGGAACTATATATAATTTTTGGCCTCGTGAAGGAGAAAGTATCGCTCAAGCTTGGGGAAGACTTAAGTCAATGTTATATTCATGCCTCAATCATAAGCTCTTAAGATAAATTATTATTCAAAAATTTTATGCTTGAATTTCTCATAATGATCGATCCATGCTCGATACTTCTTGCACTGGTTCTTTTATGAGAAAGAATATTGAATTCAAATGGGATTTATTTGAAAGAATTAAGGCAACTCCAAAGATTGAGAACTCGACGAAGATAATGAGTCAGGTATAAACATTAAGTTTGATTATATTAATGTTTTTTATAAATATTGATACTTTTTTGTAAGTTTAGCACTAAAATATGGACTTGACTCTGAGATAGTACTTCTTTCTGTGAATCATTTGCTACTCATGTTGATCTCCCTAAGAAGAAGTGGTTTAAGGGCTAGTTCTTTTGGCGGCTTCAAAAATAAGCCGCCTCCTCCCCAGCTTTTGCCATAAGCCGTCTCCTTCATTCATTGGGGCTTCTGAACTATTTATGGCAATACTAATTTAGAAGCCTCAACAAATTTTAGGAGTGGCTTATTTTTTAAGCTGGGGAGAGGCAGCTTATTTTTTAAGCCGCCCAAAAGAACTGGCCCTAAATACCCTTCCCATTTAAGTGGAAGTAGTAGAACATATTAAAGTTGAAGAATAGACCATTATTTATAATGTTTTTATCTGATTTTTTTCTATCTAATTATTATACTCAACAATAACAGTTGATGGAGGATTTTTTTTTCGCTGCATGGTGCGTGGCGAGAGACGAGCGGGACCTACGATCCTGAGCATACACGCAGTGGCCATTGACGGGGCTGGGGAGACCGATCGATCAACCGACGCCAAGAGTCCTTTTGCTCGAGGCACCATGGCTATTCTTTCTTCATCATGCAAAAGCACGCTGCGAAAAATAGTCAAATGGTCATTTTGCCCACTACAGAATATTCAGTTTTCTACATGGATTAGAGCCATAGCAAGGGATAGGTTCGGAGCAGCTACTGCAACTATTTAGTTCAACGCGGTAGATATCCAGCAACACACTCTGGGTGGAGTATCAAACTGACAAGTTATTTAGAACCAGTCATCATCTCGGGTAGGAGGACGGTGAGTCAGGTAATATTACCTCCGCCCAAACTCAGTGAGACGGTATAGATGCGTTAGGCCATTCCCAGAGAACTTCATAAGGTTGATGCGAATCATCCTCGTTCAGGGAAGATTCACCTTGATCTCTCACCATTCTTCTGAAAACAGCAATCTGGGAAGCATAGCCAGGTTCGTCGCTCGAGCCGCCAACACCACTGAACTCCACACTGTAGTTGTGGCTTGCAGCGAGGCCAGTAGCCCAGCGCTGGAACTGGGACCTCGTCCACTCGAACTTGTGGTCATGGTTGCGGAACTTGCAAGGTCCAGCGTTTTCTTCCTGCTCCTCTTCCTTGTTTGGCAAAGCTGACCTCTGGAGGATAGGGTTGTATTCGTAGTTGGGTGTGGAGACAATGAGCACCGCCGGACAGAATGAACTCAATACAACGTTGCCGAATAAACTTGCTTGGTCCTCCTCCACATGCTCAATCACCTGCAGTTTACTTCGGTTAGTCGAAAAAAAATCCATAAACAAAACCAACATACAAAGAAATGTACAAGCATTTCCAGGTACATTTTATGCAGCATAGGTTAATGATTACAAACATCCTTCAGGTATGTTGTCTTGCACATAAAGGAACTAACTCCCGCGTTCATTCCTACAGTAATTCTACATCAAATCCACATCAGGAACTAACAACCCATATGCTCAGATCAATTCTAGAACAAAAACCAAGCCTAACATTTTACATACATAACAAAACCAAACAAGAAGATACAAACAGTTCAAAAGGAGTGCTCAGCTACCTCAAGACAGGTGCCAATATCAAACCCATATAAGCGAGAATCAAAATCTGTTACTGATCCATGATAAAGCACAGCTGTTGGAACACTAGTTTGTAACAAGAGTTTCTTGCTAAGCTTCTGATGAAGGCTCTGCAATGTCAGATAGAGGTGAAACAAATCCAAATATAAATCATTGAAAAGGAAAAAATTGGTTCAAAGAATAAACAATTATTAGAGCATGACTTTGAACCTTTGCCGCTCTCGTAAGACCCTTTCGAGAAATATCAACACCAACAATTTTTTCAAGGGTTGTTGGATGCTCCAACAGTGAGTCAAGAAGACTACCAGATCCACAACCAAAATCAACCTGGAAAATTCAGCTTTAATAGTGACAAGCCAATACTTGTAAATAAGGAACTAGGATGAAAGTAACATTCACCAATGTTGTAGCATGCAGCTGGTTGATGTGCCGAACAGCAAATTCAACCCTCTGTTTAGATAAAGGAGGATTGAACAAGGCCTTCTCCATTCTATCTTCTAAAGGTTCAGTTACTTGCAACACCTTTACGGAGAACTCCAAGACGCAGCTGTCTGCAAAGTTGTTCAAAATGTAGGAAGGATGTTGAAGCCCAATTACGACAATCATAGAAAACTATCAGATTGAGCTATTGATATAGGTAGCTCACCTCTAGATATCTTGGAAAGGTCCGGTGACAACTCAGCAGCTGCAGCCAGGTTCAAATCCCTATCAGACAGTTGATCTACAAAGCATGCACTTTGATTAACTGAGAGTTGAGTTGCACATGATTCAAGCTGATTCCTAACAGCTCCAGTCCCTATCTCAAACTCGAACTCATTATTGACTTCTAGGAGATATCTCTTTCTGCTGTCCTTCATAAACAGGTGAACACTGTAGCTTATGCAAGCCAACGATCCATGGGACGGAAAAACACCAGAATCTTGACCATCAATGCCTGTTAAAACTGCACTGTTTTCAAGCTGCTGATATGATGTATCCATAGAAAAATATCCAACTGCGCTGCATGTTCTTGAATCACCACCACTTGTCTTTCCATAGACAGATAAGCACATTGCAAATTCTTGTAAAAATATGTTAGGATATATCGTGAAGCCATCAGTGCTCTTAGGAAGATATAGCTTCTCCACAGGCATGTTCAGCTGCTTAAAATAATGATTGAACCAAATCAAGACCTTCAACGCAGAATTCTGAATAGCATCAGTTTCCTTGCTCCAGCTATAATCTGTAGAATACTCTAGTAAAAGATTCCTCTTCTTTGAATATATTTTGACAGAGCACTTGAACATGTCTGGGTTTTCCTTGGCAATCCTTCCATCGTTTGCGCACTGATTTCCTGCGGTTGCTTTTGGTGACCCCATCTCTTCAGAGCCCACAGCTGATCCTAGGACATTACAGGATGCACTTACCCTATTGGCAGCGAAATGGGGTTCTGATAGCCTCTGGAGGCGACAGAAAGAACAAAGGAGATCTCGTGGAGAGGGGCCTTTCCAACTGGTACGAGTATAAACACACGGAAGCTCTGCCACAAGAATCGAGTCCTTGGAGATCTTGTAAATTCCATCAGGTAATTTTCTCAGAAGAATCCTGAGGATCCAAAGGTATGTTACATAAAATATATATATAATAGGGCGAGAAAGAGTAGTTCCTAAAAGACAGAGATAAGCAGTCTCAAAAATGAAGATAAGTATAACACAATGGAGAGAAACTGATGAATGACCGGCATCTACAGCTAGATTACGATTCCCTATAGATTGTTAGCTGGTCTATCACTTATTCATAACAGATTGCAGTTTTGCTACAAACATATAGCATACAAGTGAAACCGTCAACAAGCTTGTACCTGTAATAGGTACATAGATTGACATGATCAGTTTGAAGTTCTGTATCTCTCCTTGTGTATCCAACATTTGCCAAAACTGCATCTCCATAAATTGTTTGGCCAGAAATGTAGGAAGCTCGCTTATTTATTACGCAGTTCATACTGCGATCTCCACAATCATCCACCAATTGTTTTGATAAATCAGAAACAAATTGTACATCCGGAGCTGGGAAATAAAACCTCATCTCAGAAGATGCTTTGTCAACTGTTCTGCAGTAAGAAAAATGCTTTAAACTGTCAGCACAACCAATTTGCTGTAAAGGTTCAGAAGTCAAGACTTCACCAATCACTGACTCTGTACTGACCTCGAGACAAGGACATGAGATGAGTCAGTAGCAGAGAGCTTCAATGCTATATCACCCATGTAATGTTCATTCTCTGATATATTAAGGCTTACCATCTTAGGTTCATCCTCCATCGCACAAGGAATAAGAACTGCTTCTACTCTTATGGGATCTGAAATACCAGACCAGCACTGAAGTGCCAAATCAACAGCCTCAGGGGAATAAGGCCTTTGACTCTGAATCCAGAAGTTTCTAACAGATACACCAGGAGATTGTTTGGCGGCATTATAGATCATCGAAAGAACCAAGAGAGGATCAAATTCTGCCTTAGGGTCAATAATTTTACACAATGTATGGACCTTAACATCACAAGCAACAATAGCTGAAATAGGTATCTTTCCAAGGAGGTCCCCAGTTCTTCTGAGTGTCACACTCAAGTGCCCAACAAGAGGATGAGATGATGTGGGGAAGTTCTGAAATGAAGCATAGAAGTATAGCCTTGTTAGAATAGGTGTTGAATAATCGGAACTCAGAAGGATATCGTAGACAAATAAATGTGTGCTTCAATTAACATCTAAAATTTATAGGGAAAATTATTGGGATTTCAAGACCTAAATTTGGATAATCATCTAGAAACATGTGCTCGGACATGATAGAGAATCGTCAGAGTATAGAAACATGAACACAGAAGTGCCCAAAGAAAAAATTGACAATATCTTCGATCAGTCTGTCGTTTACGACAGATAACCATAAACAGGATATATCGCTTCAATAAAGGTCCTCTTTATCAAACTCTTATAAACATATTAACAATAGTTATTAATTATGCACTACGAAAACAAGCTAGCCATCAAATGCAAGGATCCCAGTGCCAGGAGAGGAGAACATAGAGTTCCCCTGAAATGGGCAACACCATGAAAATACCAATCTACCTTTTTCTTCCTATGAACTTACATTTGTACATAACTTAAATCTCAAACTTTGAAAGATACAATACCAAGATCAGGCAAAAATAAGAACCTCATCTGTAAAAAAGTAAGATATCCGACCAATAAGTTCCTTCCAAGCTTCTTCAGGTGTATTAGGGATATTTGATGTGGGCTCAATACCAAGCTACAATAGAAAAAACAAATGGTTATCATAACTTGTCCATAGCATGAAGAACATTGCACATCATGGAACTATTTTATACATGCCAAATAGCTAGCTACCTAACCTATCGCACAAAGGAACTAGGTAATTGCACACCTTCTTACTGAAGCTCCTGATCATTGTTTATGAGAATTATCAGTAGAAAGGGCAACGAAAGATGGGCTACAGTACACAACTCATTCACCAAGGATGGACTCTTCAAAGTGGGTTACTGACCTCAGAAGCCAAATGTTCGTATCTAAGATACAAGATAACATTGCTGCCTAAACATAATGGGGCACTTCATGCTAGAAAGAAACAACTGAATCTAGAGAATTGCAACTAGTCCTTGTCCCCCTTTTCAGGTAAGACTGCAGGAGGGAGAGACGCAGTACCCAAATCATGCACTACAGATTGTTTATATTTATACAGTATAGAATCACAGCCTAATAATGCTACAAACACACCCTAAAGCCCGGCGGTAGGAAACTTGGCAACCTACATGCATAATAGGGAGGAAGCAGAATCCCACGCCGCCACCAGCCCTAACCGGTTTACCTTTTCGATGGCAATCTGCGCGGCGGCCTGCTCGGCGTCCTTCTTCCTGACGAAGGTCCCCGGGGTGGAGACGCTGAGCACCCCGGGGATGTCAAGCTGGCAGCGGTAGACGCACCTGGTGCTCTGCGGCAGCGCGAGGCCGGGGCAGACGCCGTCAACGGCCTCCCGCACCTCATCCACCCTGTAGATGGCCTTGGCGCCGTACCGCTGGTGGATCACCGCCTTGGGCGTCGGCGTCGGCGTCGCCGTCGCCGTCGGCATTGCGACTCGTCTCGGCTTCCACCGAACCCCGCCGCCTCACCGCCCCCAAAGGCAGCCGCGCCCAAATCCTCCACAGGCAGAATCGATGGATGGATGGATGAGAGCGGAAAAGAGTGAATTTCAGACCGAGGGGTGGGAATGGAATCGGAGGGGAAAGGACGGGTCACGAATTAGTGGAGGAGTTAAACCCCAACCGTGAAGAGGAGTCGAGGCCTCGAGGGGTTGGGTGAGAGGAGGCGCTTCCGTGCGGTGGGGTTTATGGCAGAGAAGATCAGTACTACTCCTTCGTTCCAAGTGTGTTGAACATCTAGAAGAATTTATAAATTCCAAAAATATTAGTCGCATTTACAAAAAAAGTTGGTATAGCTAAGTTTTATTGATCATAGTTTCATGGGATGGATGAACCATAGATGTCACCCCTGATCAAGAGTATTCGAAAACTTAGCTAACCTATCTGCATCAGTGTTTGATGTCCGACCTTCAAAAGTAAACTTACGGAAGGTAGCCGAACTCACTGCAAACACTGCCAGGGATGACATGATACCCGACGTCCTGCTCCCCCCCCCCCCCCCCCCCCCCCCC
>LR738710.1:586192232-586207890 GCA_902687465.1 Secale cereale
CCGGCCGCGGCGGCCACCCACCTCCGTCCCTGCCCGTCAGGCCGGGGCGCCACCATAACTGCCGGCCATGCGCCCGCCATCCCCAGCTGGATCCCACCGCTCGGCCAGCTCCCCGCGCTGCGCCAGATCCGAGCGGGACGCCCCAGTAACCGCAGCGGGTCTGCCAAGATCCAGCGGTCGCACGCTGGCGTCGGTCGCTCCGCCACCCCTCCCCGCGGCGTCAACGGCTCGCCCCGGCTCCCCGGCGCGTTTCCTGCTTCCTGGCGAGAGCTCCAAGGCTGGGGCCGCTCGAGGGACAGCGGTCCATGCGGAACACCCATGCTCCGGGGGTTGCCGGCTAAAATCCATCGTGGTTGTGCCTTCCCCTGCACCGTCCATTTCCTCTTCGGGCGAGGAGGGCGGATGGACGGAGGTCAAATCGAAGAAGCAACGCCGGGCGCTCAGTAGATCTTTCGGGCATTTCCAAGCATCGCCAGCCGGGGCGGAGGGGTAGGCGCTCCGCCATTAAGGAGAGTGCGGGCCGGGCTGCCTTCTTAAGTCAGTTCGCCGGCCGCTGCTTCAGGTGCCTTAGCACAGAACACCGCCGCATTGACTGCCGAGATCCGCTCCGCTGCATCATCTGCAAGCTGCAAGGCCACTTCGGCAGAGACTGCCCGCAAAACCCAAAGCGGGGGCGCGGGGCGGTCGGCGCCACCCGTGGTCCGGTGAAGGAGCGTCTGCGTTTCCCGACGCCGCCACCACTGGTCGTGCACTCCGCCGGCATTGATCGCCGGGCACTCCTCACCGACCCCTCTCGCCGCCCCAGATCGAGCCACAAGGTGGTGGTTGCCACCCCGGCCATGGAGCACCAGGAGTTCCTGCTCCGGAAGCACGTCGTGCTCCTTACGGCCGCGTCGCCGAAGCACGCCGCCAACCCCATGTCGGTAGGCCGCTGTAATGCCCCGGATGTAATACTTTCCCTTTTGGGTATATAATATATCTCCGGCATCATCTATTTCCATTCCGGGTTCTTTGTCTTTCGGGTTTTCGTCGTTTTGTTGTGTGAGTGTGTGGCATTCATTCATATCATGTAGACATGTGCATCGCATTGCATTGTGTTGTCGGTTGCATCCGGTTCCACGCGTTCCTTCCCGTTGTCCGTTTCGCGTTCCGGAGCTCCCTCACGTGTCCGTGACGTCCCGTAGGCCTACTTTGTTGTTTGGGCGTGTAACGTTACCGGTGTGCCGCGAGGTTGTTGTGTGTGTTGTTGTTTTGTTGTGTGCAACCCGCCTCTCAAATCTCGTCGCGTTTGGACTCCGTTGGCTATCCCATCAGTTATTCGTGTGGGTCCAAAGCGCCTCCACTTGTGGCCCGGAAACACCCCTACTGCAGTCTTCTACTCTCTCCTAGGCCCATCTAAACTACCCCCGCGATCGGATCCGTCGGATCTCGATCGGAGGGCTCCTAGCACACCTAAATCTCCCCTAACCCTAGCTACCTGATATATATATAGACCCCTAGCCTATTTTTTGGGCATCCCTAACCTCTAGCCCTTCTTCCTTTTTTTCTTTTCTTCTCTCCTCATTTATTTTTCCAGATCCACTGCCACTTGCCAGCTCGATCCCGCCGCCGTCCTGTCGAAGCGATCGACCACCGCCGCGTTTCCTTCGCCTGGGTCAACGCTGCGCCGATCTCCCGCGCCTGGAGATCGAGCCAGCCGCTGACTGGCCTCCCTTCGACGCCAGATCGAACCCGCCGCTTCGCCTGGACCGCGCGAGCGACGCGTGGACCACTTCGCCGAGGCCCTCGCGCCGTGGGCCTTCCCTCCTCCGCAGACCAGGCGCCCTCGTTCCCCTTCCCGTGCCAGCCGAGCGGGCCCAAGCCGCCTCGCCTTCCCCGCCGATCTCCTCTTGGGGCCCGAAGGCCCAGGCCACTTCGCGCGCCGCTCTCAGCCACCGAAGCCACTCCTCGCCCGGACCGCACTCCACCAGGCCACCGCTGGCCGCCGCTCGCCAGGCTCCGCCGCCCCAGCGCCGGGCCCCTCCAGTTCCAGGCCGCCGCAGCCGGGCTGCTCCACCAGGCCGGCCTCCCTCCGCCTCCGCGGGCCGGCTCGCACTGCACCGCCGGGCCGGATCCATCCGCGAAGCCCGTTGGGTTTTTTCCTTTTGCAGATCTGAGGTTATTTCTAACCCTAGATCTGGGTGTTATTTTGATCTGTGATGTATTTTTCCAACTGCTCTAACTGCTAGTGTGTTTGTCCGTTTCGCGCTAGTAGCATGTCCAGACGTTCGTGGGATCGTGCACTACGTTTCATCTTTTAGTGTCATGCATGTTAGAGATCATCTAGGTGCTTGTTTTGCTGTTGCAAGAGTGCATCGTGATATAAACTGCTGCTATGTGATGTTTTTATGTCATCTTTGCCATGTGATATCTTTTAGCTCGTTTGTCCGAATGATGCAAATGACATGTCCACGTGTTCGTCTTGCCATGATCTACATGTTGTATGTGCTAGGTTGCATGATAGATTTATTCTTGCCATGTATATCATCGTTGCAAAGTGCCATGTGGCTGTGATGTTGTTTCACTTGTTATGAAATGCCATCTTGTTGAGCTCGTTGCTATCGTTGTGTTTACCTCAATGATGCATGCTTGTATGTTTCGGAATCACCGTCATGTGTATTTTGATGAGGTGCTTACCACTTGCCATGTTTAGTTTCGAGGTGACTTAAACATGCTCTTTTAGATGCTATGATGGAATTGCTGTTTTAGGACTTAGTGGATTTTCACTAAGTCTGAAATCTGTAACGTTCCGATGCCATGTTCGTGTGATGTTCTAGGACAAAGCATGTTAGTTTTGGAGTGGATCTTGATTGTTCCTTGTAGTATATATTGTTGAATTTCCATTCATGTTCTCACATGCCTATTTAAGTGGTTGTAGCATGTTTATCTTTTGCTCCAAAGTTTCAATAAAATTCTGCTGCCAGAATTTTATTGTCAAGTTCATTATGTCCAAGATCATTGCTATTGATCCGTGGCTCCTTTGGGGGTGCTCCTTTGGACTTAGTTGCTGTAGTATATGTCTAGTTTGTGTTCATGTCCTTTGCCATGATATTTGAATGCTGGAGCTCAATTATTTTGTGCTCCGAAGTTGCTATGTTGCTGTAATTTTCAGCTTTCGCTCATTTCTTGTTTCGGGCATAACTTTTAGCCCGTAACTCCGATTTCAGCGAGTCTTACATGAAACTTGATTGATTTTCCGTGTAGAACCATAATATCAGATTGTTATCATGTTTTGAGGTGTTTTGCTTGAGTGCTATTTTACGTGCTCCGTGTGCAGCCTTAGTGCATCCATCATGCATCCATCATTTTCGAGTGCGCATTGCATCTTGTTGATTTGTGCTTGATGTGATTGTTTTGTTTAGAGCCGAAAGCTGAGACCGAGTACGAGTACGAGCACGAGGTTACCAACGAAGTTGAGCACGAGGACCCTTCTTACGATCCGAACGACTTCACTTTAGGCAAGATGACCGAACCCCGATAACATTACTATCTTTGCCTATTTGCTAGTAGTTCCGCTCTATAGTTTTGCCTCGATGCCCATGATCTTCTTGTCAGCCTCCTACTTGTAACCAATTGCCATGTTTAACCAACCTACCTATGCAAACCGTTGCTTGGCTAAGTACGCTTCGCTCAGCCCTTCTTATAGCATTGCTAGTTGCAGGTGAAGATCGAAGATGCTTGCTTCATGTTGAAGTTTGGTTGGGTTATATCACACTATATAAATGCTTAAAATGAAATCATCTATATATTGGCAAGGGTGGAAGGCTAAGCCTTTTGCTTGGTGATTTGTTCCACTCATGCCGTTAGGAACCGTATAAACCGGTGTTATGTTCCTTGATTATGCGTTCCTAACACGGTTGGGGTGTATGGGACCCCCTCGATAAACCGCTAAGTGCTAAGTCTTTTCCAGCAAGACCCAACATTGGTACTATTTGCCTAATAACAAACTAAACTTGCATAGGGAGTAATTAACCCTCTTTCTTAATCAACAACCCCGGGCCAGTGCTCCACATGAGTGTTGGTCCGAAACGGGGAGCCTGCGGGGCCGCCTTGGGGCAACTCGAGGTATCTGGCATACACCCGTAGCTTCGCCCATCCGGTCATGTTCTGAGACTTAGATACGCGCGGCTACTATCAGGGTGTCGACACGCCGGGAGGATTTGCTGGGTTAGCCTTACCTTAGTTCGGTATATCTTGAGCACGGGATTCCGAGAATACTCGGGTCTTCCCACTTTGGAGTTGCGACTCCGCGGATCGTGGGCTTGTAATGGGTCAAGTTGGAACACCCCTGCAGGGTTTTGAACTTTCGAAAGCCGTGCCCGCGGTTATGTGGCAGATGGGAGCTTGTTAATATCCGGTTGTAGATAACTTGACACAATGTTTCTAATACACTACCGGCGTGTGTTCCGTGACCGTCAATTTCCGAATAGGGATTCGGGAGTTGAACACGGAGGGGTTATGTTTGAGGAGCTTGTAGCTAGGATCACTTCGTGATCACTTCTCGTCCGAGGCTTTCTCTACTCGCTCTCACTCACGTAAGCTAGTTGCTAGTTGCTGCTGCAGACACTTACTCTTTTCTTCAGCCTTATCCTCTCCCTAAGGCTTAAATAGTCTTGTTACCCGGGAACGGGATTGCTGAGTCCTCTGTGGCTCCCAGTTACTTCACCACACCAGATGCAGGTCCAGCTGTGAGCTATCCAGGTGATGGCACCGAGCTGGATTGGGAGTACGACGAGGAGCGTAGTCGGTACTATGTTCGTTACCCAGATGATCAGTAGTGGAGACTCCTACTAGGATTCGATCCGCCTGTGGTTTTATTTATCTAAGTTTGGTCTCTTGACTTTTGGTTTTGCCCTTAGAGGGTTGTGATATTCTTAATGTATGATGTTTGAGACTTGTATTGTATTTGTGTGTCGTGGCAAGTGTAAGCCAACTATTTATGTTTACAATCCCCTCTTTTACATGAGATGTGCAAAGATTACCGAACTTGAGATCATTCTAGGATGGATTTATGCCTTTAAGTCGTGCCTCCACACGTAGGAGGTATAACTCCATCCTGGGCATTACAAGTTGGTATTCAGAGCCTTCTCCGACCTAGGAGCCCCCACTGTTTGATCGAATCGTTGACGGTCGAGTCTAGGCACACACTGAAAACTTTTTGAGTCCTATATTATATCGGAGAGTAGGATTTCTTTGTTTCTCATCCCTTTTCTCTCTGGTGAGGACTCCTGACGACTACTCTTGTCTCTCCTATCTTCAAAAATTGCACCAAATTTTTTTTAGGAATCCCGCGCGTATTCTGGGATTGTTTCGATGTTCTTGTGACGAGGATATTGTTCTCGATGCCTCCTGTTCCCGGGGAGTTGAGCTTCGGGGTATTGTCGTCACAAGCATATCGCGGCAGTACTAAATACTTAAGACGGCCGACATAAAAAATCTCTCGTATACGGCCAGTGGCAAGATAACCCCGACATCACCCAGTACTGGGGAGGTAGTTCGGGAGTATTGCCATAGCTTGTTATAGTGGATGCTTTTCGAAGGTCCGAGGTACACAGTTTCCGAGAAAGACTGGTTATGTGTTGAAGGATGGATACACCTGGATGTAGGTTTAGAGTTGATTGCGCGGTGCTTCCCGTGTATCCCCAACACCTGATTGCATAACTGGAATCTTTCGGAAATTTATAGGTGGGTTTATCCAGTAGATCGTAGGCATTCTTCCAACGGATGCAGGTTAGTGAGTTCGGGGTTCTACATTGAGTGAAGGGGTTATATGACCGATGTTACTATCAGGAGTTGCATCTTAAAGGGTCCTTGGCTATGCTAATCCGGGGATTGCGAAACCTTTTCGTAACGCGTTCATATGCTTTCAGCACAAAGATGTTAGAACAAAGCTCCTCTCTTGTGTTTGTTCCCGTCCGTACCTTGTTGTTTTTCTTATTTTTCATTTTGTCCCCTATGTGGCTTCTCGTGAAGATTGATGTTATCATTTAACTGAGAATTTCATTCGTTCCTCTTGTTCTAATGATTTCATTCATTCTTATTGTTCGAATGATTATTGTGAAGACTTGTTGCAATTCATTCCATTGATTCAGCTTATACCATTTGTCAATCAATTGTTGATTCGTGGTCATCTCTTTCAGGATGGCTCCGAAAAGGTTCCCGACGCTAACCCAGAGGTGGAAGAGATTCCAGAACATCCTCCTTCCCCTCCTCCTCCGTCTGAGGCTTGGAGAGCGATTATGCAGACTACAGCTCAGAACACTCAGTTGTTGATGCAGATGATGCAGCAGATGCAAGCTAATCAAGCTAATCAGGGTGTTCCAGGGAATCAAGGCAACTTCTTCAACCAGCAGCACCATGCTACCCTCAATCAGTTCTTGGCCAACAATCCTAAAGCTTTCAGTTACTGTGTCGACCCTCTTGATGCTGAAGATTGGTTAACCGACATAAAGAAGCATTTTGAGTGCAGTAACGTGAAGGAAGATGATTATGTGAAGTTTGCAGCCTTCCAACTGAAAGATCAAGCAGCTGACTGGTGGCAGCAGTACAAAGACTCCAGGCCAGGTCAAGTGATCTCTTGGGAGAATTTCTGCAAGGATTTTCGCTCGCACCACATTCCTACAAGTGTCATCGAGGGTATGCGTGAGCAATTCCGCAACCTGAAGCAGGGCTCCATGACAGTCTATCAGTATAATGTCAAGTTCCAAAACCTCGCCCGCTATGCTAAGCAAGACATTCCTGATGCCAAGAGTAAAATCTACCAGTTCCGTGGAGGTCTCAAAGATGAACTTCAGCTTGCTCTCACTTTGTTCGAGCCCGATGAATTCGACAAGTTCTATAACATGGCTTTGAAGCAAGAAGCAGCTCAGCTTAAGATGGAGGCTTCTAAGAAGAGAATTCGAGATGCCGTTCACTCTTCCTCTTCGTCTCAGATGGTCTCGAAGCATCAGAAATTCTGGCTTCCTCCTCCTCCAGTGATTCGAGCTCCTTACAACAACTCCAACAACTCCAACAACAAGAACTCTAGTGGTCGTGGTTTCTCCCACCCACCCAACCCGAGCAACCAGTCGAAGAAGCAGTTTCAGTCTCAAGGCTCCAAGTCAAGTGGCTCACATTTCCGTCCTCTCTCTGAAGTGGTGTGCAACAAGTGTGGCCAGAAGGGTCATTATGCCAACCGTTGTCCGAATCCGAAGCGTCTTCCTCCTCCTCCACCTGTGAGTTCAGCTATTGTCAGGCATGATCCAAAGGCAGCAAGGGTCAATCTGATGAATGCAGCACAAGCGGAGAATTCTTCTGATGTCATTTTGGGTAACCTTCCAGTTAACTCTTTTCCAGCTAAAGTGTTATTTGATTTGGGTGCTTCATGCTCTTTCATGTCTCAACCATTTGCATCCAAGCACAATATTGCCACTTCAAATTTGCCTCAGAGGTTGCAAGTCATTTCTCCGAGGAGACGTATGTCTTCTACTGTCTATGCTCCGGATGTTTCTATTCGCATGGGAGATTATCGCTTTCTGGCTAAACCGGTGGTTCTTAGTAATTCCGACATCGACCTCATCCTTGGAATGGATTGGCTTTCTCAGCATGATGCTCACATTGATTGTGCTCAAAAGGAAGTCAAGTTGACTCATTCTGATGAAGATGTGATTATCTTCGCCTCCAGGGATAATACTATCAGACTTTTCTCTCTCAATGATAAGGGCGAAATTAATGCCATATCTCAAATTCCGGTGGTGAAAGAATATCAAGACGTCTTTCCTGAAGAACTTCCAGGCATGCCTCCACACCGCCAGGTGGAATTCGTTATTGAACTCGAGCCGGGTACCGAGCCAGCATGCCAGCGTCCGTACAAGCTCTCTTCGGATGAATTGAAGGAATTGAAGAAGCAGCTTGATAAGCAGGAGAGTATGGGTCTCATCAGGCCTAGTACGTCTCCGTGGGGCTGTGGTGTCTTATTTGTCAAGAAGAAAGATGGCACGGAGCGTCTCTGTGTTGATTACCGGCCATTGAACAAGAAGACGATTAAGAACAAGTATCCGCTCCCCAACATCAACGAACTCTTTGAGCAGCTCAAAGGAGCTAAAGTGTTCTCTAAGCTTGACCTACGAATGGGATATCATCAAATTCACATTCGCGAGGAAGACATTCCCAAGACGGCCTTCAGAACGAGCTACGGTTCATACGAGTATACCGTCATGTCTTTTGGTCTCGCCAATGCTCCTCCTACCTTTTCGAGGATGATGCATTACATCTTCAACCCCTATACTGGCGAGTTCGTGCTTGTGTATCTGGATGATATTCTGGTGTTTTCCAAGAATGAAGAAGATCACGAAAAGCACTTACGCCTGGTTCTTGATCGACTCCAAGAGCATAAATTCTATGCCAAGTTCTCCAAGTGCGAGTTTTGGCTCGATAAGGTTTTGTACCTGGG
The DNA here is from genome assembly GCA_902687465.1 of Secale cereale. NCBI lineage: Eukaryota > Viridiplantae > Streptophyta > Magnoliopsida > Poales > Poaceae > Secale > Secale cereale. Next base: position 586,200,703 of record LR738710.1, read on the forward strand.
CCACATCATCTCAGCTGACGGCATTGCGGTTAATCCCGAGAAAGTTGAAGCAATTGTCAACTGGGAAGCTCCTCAGAACGTCAAGCAGCTCCGCAGTTTTCTGGGTCTTGCCAGCTATTGCAGAAGGTTCGTTGAGAACTTCTCCAAGATTGCCAAGCCCCTTTCCAACTTGCTTCAGAAGAATGTCAAATACTTTTGGTCTCCAGAGTGTGAAGTGGCATTCAAAACTCTCAAAGAAAAGCTCGTCTCTGCTCCAGTTCTGACTCCTCCAGATGAATCCAAGTCCTATGAAGTATTCTGTGATGCTTCTCTTCAAGGACTTGGTGGTGTGCTTATGCAAGATAAGAGAATTGTGGCATACACTTCTCGTCAGCTCAAGCCAAGTGAGAAGAACTATCCCACACATGATCTCGAGCTAGCATCTGTGGTACATGCTTTGATTACGTGGAGACATCTGTTGTTGGGCAGAAAGGTCGACATCTTCACTGATCACAAGAGCTTGAAGTACATCTTCACACAGCCGCATTTGAACCTCCGTCAGACTCATTGGGTTGAAATGATCCAAGAGTATAATCCCAGCATTGAATACACTCCTGGCAAGGCGAATGTGATTGCAGATGCTTTGAGCAGAAAGGCATATTGCAACAGCCTTCTTATCAAGCCGTGCCAGCCTAAGCTTTGTGAAGCATTCAGGAAACTCAACCTCCAAGTTGTTCCGCAGGGTTTTCTTGCAAATCTTCAAATTGCTCCTACCTTGGAAGATCAAGTCTGTGAGGCCCAACTCAGTGATACCATGGTGAAGAAGGTGAAACATGGTATTGCAAAGGGCATTCCAAAATACAAGTGCTTCCGTGTTGATGAGAGAGATACCTTGTTCTTCGAGGACAGACTCGTTGTTCCCAAAGGTGATCTCAGGAAGCTCATAATGGAAGAAGCTCATGATTCTCTCCTTTCCATTCATCCTGGAAGTTCCAAGATGTATCAAGACCTCAAGCAGTCTTACTGGTGGACACGCATGAAAAGGGAGATTGCCCAATTCGTGAACGAATGTGATGTATGCAGAAGAGTGAAAGCAGAACATCAACGTCCAGTCGGTCTTCTCCAACCTCTTCCTATTCCCGAGTGGAAGTTCGACCACATTGAAATGGACTTCGTCACTGGTTTTCCTAAATCCAAGCGAGGAAATGATGCTATCTTCGTGGTGATTGACAAGCTTACCAAAGTCGCTCACTTCCTGCCAGTCAAGGAATCAATCAATGGAGCTCAATTGGCAGAGTTGTATACTTCCAGAATTGTGTCCCTACATGGCATTCCTCAAGTTATACCCTCAGACCGTGGAAGTTTGTTCACTTCAAGGTTCTGGGACTCCTTTCAGTCCGCCATGGGCACTAAGATCAGGTTCAGCACTGCTTTTCACCCTCAGACCAGTGGTCAGGTCGAGCGTGTGAATCAGATTCTAGAAGACATGCTCAGAGCCTGTGTCATCTCCTTTGGCATGAAATGGGAAGACTGCCTTCCGTTTGCCGAGTTCTCTTACAACAACAGCTTCCAAGCAAGTGCAGGCAAAGCACCGTTTGAAATCCTCTATGGCAGAAAGTGCCGTACCCCTCTCAACTGGTCTGAAACAGGCGAACGTCAACTTCTTGACAATGACTTGATCTCAGAGGCCGAAGAAATGTGCAAAGTCATACGTGAGAATCTCAAGGCCGCTCAGTCGCATCAGAAGAGCTACTATGACGGCAAGCATCGTGATTTGGCCTTCAACATCGGTGATCATGTCTATCTCCGTGTGTCTCCGATGAAAGGCACCCAAAGATTCGGTATCAAAGGAAAGCTTGCTCCTAGATACGTCGGGCCTTTCAAGATTCTTGGCAAAAGAGGCGATCTAGCCTATCAACTTGAGCTCCCTCCAAACTTCGCCAATGTTCATGATGTCTTCCATGTGTCTCAACTTCGCAAATGCTTCAAGACACCTGAGCGCATGATTCCGTTTGAAGAGATTGATCTTCAACAAGACCTATCCTACCGAGAGCATCCAGTTGCTATTCTCGAAGAAACCGAACGCAAGACCCGCAACAAGTCCATCAAATTTCTGAAAGTCAAGTGGTCACATCACACCGACCGAGAGGCTACCTGGGAACGAGAAGATCATCTTCGTTCCGAGTACCCTTCCTTTTTTCCAGTCCTAGATCTCGGGACGAGATCTTTTTGTAGTAGAGGAGAGTTTGTAATGCCCCAGATGTAATACTTTCCCTTTTGGGTATATAATATATCTCCGGCTTCATCTATTTCCATTCCGGGTTCTTTGTCTTTCGGGTTTTCGTCGTTTTGTTGTGTGAGTGTGTGGCATTCATTCATATCATGTAGACATGTGCATCGCATTGCATTGTGTTGTCGGTTGCATCCGGTTCCACGCGTTCCTTCCCGTTGTCCGTTTCGCGTTCCGGAGCTCCCTCACGTGTCCGTGACGTCCCGTAGGCCTACTTTGTTGTTTGGGCGTGTAACGTTACCAGTGTGCCGCGAGGTTGTTGTGTGTGTTGTTGTTTTGTTGTGTGCAACCCGCCTCTCAAATCTCGTCGCGTTTGGACTCCGTTGGCTATCCCATCAGTTATTCGTGTGGGTCCAAAGCGCCTCCACTTGTGACCCGGAAACACCCCTACTGCAGTCTTCTACTCTCTCCTAGGCCCATCTAAACTACCCCCGCGATCGGATCCGTCGGATCTCGATCGGAGGGCTCCTAGCACACCTAAATCTCCCCTAACCCTAGCTACCTGCTATATACATAGACCCCTAGCCTATTTTTTGGGCATCCCTAACCTCTAGCCCTTCTTCCCTTTTTTTTCTTTTCTTCTCTCCTCATTTATTTTTCCAGATCCACTGCCACTTGCCAGCTCGATCCCGCCGCCGTCCTGTCGAAGCGATCGACCACCGCCGCGTTTCCTTCGCCTGGGTCAACGCTGCGCCGATCTCCCGCGCCTGGAGATCGAGCCAGCCGCTGACTGGCCTCCCTTCGACGCCAGATCGAAGCCGCCGCTTCGCCTGGACCGCGCGAGCGACGCGTGGACCACTTCGCCGAGGCCCTCGCGCCGTGGGCCTTCCATCCTCCGCAGGCCAGGCGCCCTCGTTCCCCTTCCCGTGCCAGCCGAGCGGGCCCAAGCCGCCTCGCCTTCCCCGCCGATCTCCTCCTGGGGCCCAAAGGCCCAGGCCACTTCGCGCGCCGCTCCGGGCCACCGAAGCCACTCCTCGCCTGGACCGCACTCCACCAGGCCACCGCGGGCCGCCGCTCGCCAGGCTCCGCCGCCCCAGCGCCGGGCCCCTCCAGTTCCAGGCCACCGCAGCCGGGCCGCTCCACCAGGCCGGCCTCCCTCCGCCTCCGCGGGCCGGCTCGCACTGCACCGCCGGGCCGGATCCATCCGCGAAGCCCGTTGGGTTTTTTTCCTTTTGCAGATCTGAGGTTATTTCTAACCCTAGATCTGGGTGTTATTTTGATCTGTGATGTATTTTTCCAACTGCTCTAACTGCTAGTGTGTTTGTCCGTTTCGCGCTAGTAGCATGTCCAGACGTTCGTGGGATCGTGCACTACGTTTCATCTTTTAGTGTCATGCATGTTAGAGATCATCTAGGTGCTTGTTTTGCTGTTGCAAGAGTGCATCGTGATATAAACTGCTGCTATGTGATGTTTTTATGTCATCTTTGCCATGTGATATCTTTTAGCTCGTTTGTCCGAATGATGCAAATGACATGTCCACGTGTTCGTCTTGCCATGATCTACATGTTGTATGTGCTAGGTTGCATGATAGATTTATTCTCATTGTTGCAAAGTGCCATGTGGCTGTGATGTTGTTTCACTTGTTATGAAATGCCATCTTGTTGAGCTCGTTGCTATCGTTGTGTTTACCTCAATGATGCATGCTTGTATGTTTCGGAATCACCGTCATGTGTACTTTGATGAGGTGCTTACCACTTGCCATGTTTAGTTTCGAGGTGACTTAAACATGCTCTTTTAGATGCTATGATGAAATTGCTGTTTTAGGACTTAGTGGATTTTCACTAAGTCTGAAATCTGTAACGTTCCGATGCCATGTTCGTGTGATGTTCTAGGACAAAGCATGTTAGTTTTGGAGTGGATCTTGATTGTTCCTTGTAGTATATATTGTTGACATTCCATTCATGTTCTCACATGCCTATTTAAGTGGCTGTAGCATGTTTATCTTTTGCTCCAAAGTTTCAATAAAATTCTGCTGCCAGAATTTTATTGTCAAGTTCATTATGTCCAAGATCATTGCTATTGATCCGTGGCTCCTTTGGGGGTGCACCTTTGGACTTAGTTGCTGTAGTATATGTCTAGTTTGTGTTCATGTCCTTTGCCATGATATTTGAATGTTGGAGCTCAATTATTTTGTGCTCCGAAGTTGCTATGTTGCTGTAATTTTCAGCTTTCGCTCATTTCTTGTTTCAGGCATAACTTTTAGCCCGTAACTCCGATTTCAACGAGTCTTACATGAAACTTGATTGATTTTCCATGTAGAACCATAATATCAGATTGTTATCATGTTTTGAGGTGTTTTGCTTGAGTGCTATTTTACGTGCTCCGTGTGCATCCTTAGTGCATCCATTATGCATCCATCATTTTCGAGTGCGCATTGCATCTTGTTGATTTGTGCTTGGTGTGATTGTTTTGTTTAGAGCCGGAAGCTGAGACCGAGTACGAGTACGAGCACGAGGTTACCAACGAGGTTGAGCACGAGGACCCTTCTTACGATCCGAACGACTTCACTTCAGGCAAGATGACCGAACCCCGATAACATTACTATCTTTGCCTATTTGCTAGTAGTTCCGCTCTATAGTTTTGCCTCGATGCCCATGATCTTCTTGTCAGCCTCCTACTTGTAACCAATTGCCATGTTTAACCAACCTACCTATGCAAACCATTGCTTGGCTAAGTACGCTTCGCTCAGCCCTTCTTATAGCATTGCTAGTTGCAGGTGAAGATCGAAGATGCTTGCTTCATGTTGAAGTTTGGTTGGGTTATATCACACTATATAAATGCTTAAAATGAAATCATCTATATATTGGCAAGGGTGGAAGGCTAAGCCTTTTGCTTGGTGATTTGTTCCACTCATGCCGTTAGGAACCGTATAAACCGGTGTTATGTTCCTTGATTATGCGTTCCTAACATGGTTGGGGTGTATGGGACCCCCTCGATAAACCGCTAAGTGCTAAGTCTTTTCCAGCAAGTCCCAACATTGGTACTATTTGCCTAATAACAAACTAAACTTGCATAGGGAGTAATTAACCCTCTTTCTTAATCAACAACCCCGGGCCAGTGCTCCACATGAGTGTTGGTCCGAAACGGGGAGCCTGCGGGGCCGCCTTGGGGAAACTCGAGGTATCTGGCATACACCCGTAGCTTCGCCCATCCGGTCGTGTCCTGAGACTTAGATACGCGCCGCTACTATCAGGGTGTCGACACGCTGGGAGGATTTGCTGGATTAGCCTTACCTTAGTTCGGTATATCTTGAGCACGGGATTCCGAGAATACTCGGGTCTTCCCACTTTGGAGTTGCAACTCCGCGGATCGTGGTCTTGTAATGGGTCAAGTTGGAACACCCCTGCAGGGTTTTGAACTTTCGAAAGCCGTGCCCGCGGTTATGTGGCAGATGGGAGCTTGTTAATATCCGGTTGTAGATAACTTGACACAATGTTTCTAATACACTACCAGCGTGTGTTCCGTGACCGTCAATTTCCGAATAGGGATTCGGGAGTTGAACACGGAGGGGTTATGTTTGAGGAGCTTGTAGCTAGGATCACTTCGTGATCACTTCTCGTCCGAGGCTTTCTCTTCTCGCTCTCACTCACGTAAGCTAGTTGCTAGTTGCTGTTGCAGACACTTACTCTTTTCTTCAGCCTTATCCTCTCCCAAAGGCTTAAATAGTCTTGTTACCCGGGAACGGGATTGCTGAGTCCTCTGTGGCTCACAGTTACTTCACCACACCAGATGCAGTTCCAACTGTGAGCTATCCAGGTGATGGCACCGAGCTGGATTGGGAGTACGACGAGGAGCGTAGTCGGTACTATGTTCGTTACCCGGATGATCAGTAGTGGAGACTCCTACTAGGATTCGATCCGCCTGTGGTTTTATTTATCTAAGTTTGGTCTCTTGACTTTTGGTTTTGCCCTTAGAGGGTTGTGATATTCTTAATGTATGATGTTTGAGACTTGTATTGTATTTGTGTGTCGTGGCAAGTGTAAGCCAACTATTTATGTTTACAATCCCCTCTTTTACATGAGATGTGCAAAGATTACCGAACTTGAGATCATTCTAGGATGGATTTATGCCTTTAAGTCGTGCCTCGACACGTAGGAGGTATAACTCCATCCTGGGCATTACAGCCGCACTATCGAGGAGCAGCTCCACACGTCGCCTCATCTGCTGCGCATCGCCAGCCACGACCCTGAAGATTTCTTGGTCCATTTCGAGCTTTCGGCGCACAAGGAGAGCGCCGTACGTCGCGGCACCATCAAGGTCGACGACGTCGAGTTCGCGGTCAAGGGGTGGCACGAGGACGAGCATGAGTTACCGGATGACAGCAACCTCCACGTCCGCGTCGTCATCGAGCGCATGCCCATGCAACTCTGGTCGCTGGAGGGAGCAGCAGAAGCCCTCGGCGACCTCTGCATCATCGACCGCCTGGACAGCCGCACCCACGAGCGTGGGCACACCAAGTCCTTCGCCTGCTGGGTGTGGACGACCGACACCACACTCATCCCCACCAAGCGCGAGCTCTGGCGCGCGGCCCGTGGCGCGTGTCGGGTCGAGGCCATGCTCGGGTTCTCACCACTGAGCCGCCAGGTGGCGCCCCCGCCCGGCATCCGTCGCCGCAAGCTGCTGGTGCACGTCGACACGATCGAAGACTGGACACCCCTGATACGTCCAAAACGTATCTATAATTTCTGCTTGCTCCATGCCACTTTTGGGTGATATTGCTATGATATTTATACACTTCCATACACTTTTGATCATATTTGGACTAACCTACTAATCCAGTGCACCCCAGTGCCAGTTTCTGTTTTCGGCTGTTTTTGTATTTCAGGTTTTCACATTACGAGAACTGTCAGGAAAAATCCAGAAAAATTATATAAAAAATCAGCGTTCCAGAACCTACCTTGCGCCCGAAGTACAGCCGG